>CM046661.1:59193058-59313220 GCA_025594165.1 Tamias sibiricus
TTGGTTTATCATATTTACGGATACCTTGCTTATTCTAGATATTAGACTATTTTGGATTTGGGTATTGCAAGTGTCTTCTGTTTTTTTATGAATCTGATGACATTTTGTTAAAAAATGGTGACTTTTGTTAAAAATATTTCAATTTTTCAAGTTGCTGGTTTTATATAAAAATTTTTTACAACAATTGTGTCTTCATACATGTATTTAGGGTAATGATGGATAACTCATTCTACCATTATTCCTATCCCCTTGCCCCTTTCCTTCTCCCCCCTCTTTGTTCTATTTAAAGTTCTTTCATTAAAACCAGAAACTTGAAAAATTGTGCTCTTTATATGTAATATGAAATGAAATGTACTTTGCAAACATGTATAACAAATTAGAATAATAAAAAAAAATTTTTAAAAAAAGAAGTTTGGCAGCACCAGAAAAAAAAAAAAAAAAAAAAAAGAAAGAGAGTTTTTGTGACTCCTCATTTGCCAGCCAAGATTTACATTCCCTTTTTTCTGGCAAACACCAGAGCAAACATTGATCATTCATGAAACTTCTGGTCCAAAATGACTCTGACTATCTAGAGTAGGCTTCTTGCTCAACTTCAAATCAATCACTATGTCTAGTATAATGTACCATGATTGGTCCAGCTTAGTGTATGTTCCCTCCTCTTTGAGTGACAAAGGGCTCCATCAGGACCATGTAAAAGAGAGAAGATTCATAAAGAATCATAAAAAAAGATAGACAAATATACCAAACACTCTAAAAAATATTTCAAATATATAAAATATTAGAGAAAATAGTATATTAACCACCATGTACCATCACTCAAGTAAAACATTTCTAAAACATATGCCAAACTTATTTCCTACATACAACTATCAAATTAAACTTCATTTTCAGATTATTATGGATATATCAATCCTTCTTTAAATACTTTTTTTTTTCTAAAATAGATGGATTCTTTTAAACCTATTACCTCAATTCCATTATTCCATCTAAAAAAATCAACAGTACTTCCTGAAAAATCAAGTTTTAAACTCTCCAACTGGAATTTTTAAGTACATTTTAAGGTTATTATAACAAGATAGAAACACCTAAGATTCATGTAGAGCATTGTGTACAACTAAAGCAGATAAATAAATATTTTTAAAAAACTGAAACTGTTAGAGTCTATCGGTTAATGTGTCTCTTAATTCTATTTAAAATTAAAAGGACCCTCTTTCTTGTTTCTTTTGTTTTTCTTGAAATATGTTTATTGAGGAAACTGTGTAATTTGTCCTGCAGATTTTTTCCCTAGGCTGGATTTTTCTGACTGCATCTTCCTGTTATCATTTGACACTTTCCTTTTCTCTTGCATTTCCTGTATATTGGTAGTTAGATTTAGGGGCTTGACCATACTGGAGTTCATTTTTTGTGGAGGAAGACAAGAAAATGTCATAGATTGTATCATATTTTTCTCAGAACAGACTTTCTTATTTGATGTTAGCAGTTATTGGCAATAATTGCTTAGATGCATTATTTCTCTAGCCACTATTTCTTAGTCTTGGCACTATTTCAATTTTTGGTCAAATAATACTTTGCTGTGGGGAGCATCCTGGGTATGGCAGGTGTCTAGCAAGATCTCTGACTTTTTGTTAAATGTCAGTAGCACTGTCCCCTTCCCATTTGCTACAGCTCAGAATGTCTCCAACATTGAAAAATAGCCACTACAGGGCAAAATATGTTAGCTAACAAATGAAGAAGTGATAGAGTTTTGTAAACCCTAGAATAATAATTCTAAACAAAGGGGAATTTGGGATACTTTTGAGTACATATATATGATGATATTATTTTATTTTATCTAAAATTAGTAATATTCCCTAAAATTTTAACTTGTCAATCTTGTTCTAAACTTATCTCAGAGATTTCATTTCTTTTTTTGCAGCACAGGTCCTGGGTAGCCTAGCTACTAAAGCCCAGTTCTTTCCCATTCCTTCTCAAATGTTCTTAATTCATTAAGGTATAACATCATTTCCCCCCTGTGATCAGGAACCCCAGGATATCTCTTCCTATAGGGGAGAATTAGGAAAGCCAACTGAGGTGAATCCTAACTTATCACAGGAGAGGGGGATAGGTGACAGCTACATGGCTCAGGAATCGTTGGCAAAGTAGTCTGTTCTACCACAATATGATGTAGCTGTTCAGCCTGGATATATCTTCTTTATTAGCATTTGAAAAAGTTAGTTCTTGAAAAGTAACCTAAGAGCTCTCATCTCCTGACCATTATAGGGGACAGATGGCAGCCATGAAACAGATGTGACTAAGTCTTAATAAATAAAAGTGTTTTCATTTAAAAATATGGTTGTGTGGAGTGGTCTCTTCTGGATTTTTAGATATTTCTTAATGGCAAATGCTCTGATCACTCCTTGGAGATGGGCTGGTAAAAATCAGTCATTCCTTTTCTACTTTTTAGAAATGGGCTGATTACTCTGTGATGCATGCATGGGTCACTGTACTAGCTGCATTATTATAAATTACAAATGGCACTTCTGGCTCTGCCTTGAGTATTAGAGTCCTCCACACTTGGCTCAGCAATGTTAAGTGTCCTTTGGATTGCAAGTTTATTACTAATACTATTTTATCTTTGTGCCGTTTGCTGTACATTTCAAAACTTCAGAGGCAAGGGTTCCAGAGGTAGCTATATTTGAACATGAAAATGGAGCAAGGGTGCGGGCTAACAGGATAATTTCTCCATAATTGGCAGTAGCAGTGTTATTGAATGGCTAAAATGAAAGTGCTTAAAAATGTAAGACACATGACCCATATATCTGCCACAAGAAGTATCTGCTAAGAGAGTGTTGGATGCCTGGTCCCTGAAGTCTGCAGTGAGCTTAACACCACTATTCAAACCTATTTCAGGGTAGAACAACAAAAAAAAAAAAAAAAGTCCCTAGGAATCTTGTGGATTATTCCTTCAGTGACTAGAAAGGGCTCAAGGATCTTTCTTGTTTAAATGTACTAAGACAAGAACAAATGTCTGTGGGGATCATGGAAGCAGGGTGTCATGTACCCACGGCCTGTGGATCATAAGTTGAATTTTTTTGAGGTCAAGCCATAAAATGAAACTGAATTTAAAAGCCATGTAAGTGGTGCAAGTGAGGCATGAGTCTACATAAGCCAAGCAGGGACTGAAATTAGAGAGGCTTGAACCAATAGGAAAATGATAGGTGCCAGAAATATCAGGGTGGGTGTTTTGCAGAAACCACATGAGCTGAGAAAAGGGTTTCTGAAGATCAATTTCCCACCACCACCCCACCCCCGCCTGTGGTCTTAGCTGTTGTTAAGAGGTGTGCATTTCAAGGTTCATATCTGGCATAGATATTCATGTCAGTTTCAGAAAGGACTTTTTAAGGCTAATATTGTCTGTACCAGTAAGACAATGAAAATGAGATTTCTAATAAATGTGATTTAACAGCATTCACTGAAATGTTTTTTAGGGAGAAAAAATTCTAAGTTCTGAATTTTAGAGAATTTTGCTTTATGTCACTATAAAGAAAGGGTAGGAGCATTACAGAATACAGATTGGGTAGGAGACATCAACATAAATGAGGAAAAAAATAAGAAATTGATATAAGGCAGGCTGTAATGGTGAGAATGAATATGATAAATTATAAACAAAAATGGTAAAAATTTAAACTGAAAATATTTTATTAACAATTAAAAATTGTAGGTTTGATTTCAGTAGCTAAATGAATGGTTGGGCTAGTTGCTGAAATAAATAGGAGAAAAAGAAGGAAGAGAAGGTAAGTTGTAGCAATAAATCATGACATTTTTGAGGGTTTCTATAATATTTTTATTATAAAACATTCAGGATAAAATTATATATGAACTTGAATTTCCAAAGATCTTTATGGGAAGAAGAAATGGAGTTTAGAGTGAACAAAATATTGATGGTATACATCATGTAGTCAACAGGAAATGGAACTACCTAGGAAGCACACCAGGAGAGAGGTGTGTCCATGGCACAGATTAGCAGTTTCATCAAAATTGATTCCTAAATTAAACTAGATGCTTCAGAAATTGCTTTTCTTCCTCTTATACAGGTTAAATTGCTTCATCCTGACAACTCTCCCATCCCAAATGAAGTTATCCAGTTGCACCTAATGGACAAAATTGTGGGCAACTACACCACAGATACAAATGGCACTGCTCAATTTTTCTTGGATACATCTAAGCTTACAAACCCAAACATCACTTTGAAAGTAAGTTATCCAAAGGCATGTAGAGAAAAACAAACAAGCAAGCAAGCAAAATCATATTGGCTAGATTTATTTTTATTTATTGGTTTAGATGTATGCTACGTTATAGTTTTGGAACAGAAATGGGGAGAAAAGTATGTTAGTTTGAAGTTAGAGTGCTACAAAATGGTTAACTATTAAACAGTCTCTATGAAATAGAAAACTATTTTACAAATCCTGAGAAAGTACAGGATAGCCTACACATTACAGTATATAGAGGAAAATTAGCTGAAAATAAGCTGTACTTTACTTTTATTGTTGAACTAGAAAAAGAATTGTATTTCTATAGAAGGAAATACTTGTGAAATCTTGTAATCTATTACCATGGATAATGTAGAGAATTTCTGTGCACACATTTAAGAGAAAAGCAAACTAGTATCTTAAATTAGTTAGTAATGACTAAATGTCAAATTTTCCCTAGATATTTTTAAAGGACCTTACAGACTTGTGTGTTTGGTAATGATAACTGACCATAGTTAGATTAATCTCTTTGCTCTACTTGATAAAAAGTTTTTTTTTTTTTCATCTTTCAGCAAAACTCCATTATGTTATTATTATCAACACCAACTTACATATGCATTCACAGTTTCTTCATATAATATTGAGAGATACAATGATATACACACTAGTAAAAACATAACTTTAGTCTAGAGCATAGTAAAACATTTAGTGTAATATTACTGAAACAGGATTTAAATAATAAATTATAAAAATAATAAAGTGGTCCTTCTAGAGTATAACTGGAAAGTGGGATTGGGGAATTCATTCAGACTTAATGAAGAATGGCCTGAAATTTTCCTGTAGAGATAGAGCACCGTGATGAAAAACCATCTTAGCAAATATTCTTTCACTTATCCTTTTTTTTTTTTTTTACTTTAAAATAACTAAATTTTATTTTCTGTCTAGGCAACCTACAAGGACAATGAAAATTGTGAAAATTGCAATGCACGGGGGTGGGTGTTGCCTCAATACCCACAGGCAGAGTACTTTGTGACCAGATTCTACTCCAGGACTAATAGCTTCCTAAAGATTGTCCCAGAGATGGAAGAACTGAGATGCGACCAGCAGAAGAAGGTGACAGTGCACTACCTTCTCAACATGGAAGACCTTGAAGACAAAACCTACACAGTAAACTTCAATTTTTGGTATGAACTGAAAATACTCTGTCCAAACTAAAATTGCTTCTTGACTTTAAAACTTCTTTGAACCTAATGTAAATCCTTTGGCCTGAATATCATGAAAATGGTCAAAGTAAACAGAGAAGAAAAAAAAAAAAAAAAAAAAAAAAAACTAAACATAATAGAAGTTTTAAAGATCCAATTTTAAATTAAAAAAAAAAAAATAAAGAGGAGCCAGACAGAGGATCTTACCACAACCTGATCCTCTCCATCATCCTTAACACTCTTCTTGATAGTTGTCCATTTTTAAAAATAGTACCTCTCACATTTTTTTTTTTCCTTCAGCATTTCCACAAACATAAAAGTATTTTGGACCAGTAAGTCTGGACACCAAATTCTAAGAATATACACTGTATAACTCCACAGTAACCCTTAGCTAAGCTGACTGAGGCTCACTTAGATGGTGGGTGTAGAGAATCAGAAGAATGACAACAAGATTCCTTGCAAACAAGGCCTTGTTGTCCTTGGTGAGTGTGTCTGCAAACGGAATGTTCTGCCAAGAGGTGTAGAACAGAGAAGAAACAAGTAGTTTATCAGAAGTAATGGGTGAAGGCGTTCTCGCAAACGAGGCGCTTATCACCCCCTTGGTGAATATTCTGCAAACGGTATGTTATGCCAAGAGGCTAATCAGAAAGTATGGCAACAACAGTTCTTGCAAATGAGGCTTTGTTGCCCTTGGTGGGCGTGTCTGCAAATGGAACGTCTTGCCAAGAGATATAGACTAGATAGTAAAGAAACATTGCTTGCAAACGAGGGTGTTTCTTTCTTGTTTCTTCTATATTGAAAAGAAGAGGCACTCAAAGTGTTCTAGCCCTAACTAGTTTAAAATATTCTTTAGGGAAAGTTTATCTGGCTGATTGCTGATTCGCAAATTTGTGCTTGTCATTGCTACTGGCTATTTGCCTTCATTGTCTATTAATGTTTGCTGATGGCTAATTGCCCTCTTTGTCTGGAGATGTATAAAAAGGCTGAGAGAAATATAATAAAAAACACTGCATGCTGATCCTGTGTTGGAGTCTATCGTACAACAGTGGGGGTGGAGTTGCTGGTTGTGGAGAACAGGTCCTAGCAGGGCAGGGTGGGAACTCCAGGGAACTTAGAGCAGTGATTCTACCAACCAGTACAGATACTCTTCAACCTTTCAACAGCAATACTGCCATATGGCAGTGCAAATATCAAAGATCCTTGGGTGAGAAGATGAGCCTCTTAACTAGTCTGTACGTAGACACTCAAACATCTCCCTGACTTTTGCATCTCTCTTCCCTGCTGTCACACCCTGCCCCATCCCAGTATCCAATAGCTTCCACTCCAGAGCAAGCCCATTTTTAGGTCTATGGGTGAACTAGTTTATTCTTCATAAGTTTTCATCTTGAAATAGCTTAACTTCAACCCTTCCCTGCTCTGATAAATCTTTTAAAATTACCTCTCCTGATTTCCATTTAAAATAGAAAGTTTGCCTTTCTTTTCCTCCCTCCCTCCCTCCCTTCCTTCTTTCCTCCCTAAGTCTGAAAATCTAAAGTGATTCTTTTCCAAAGCATTTGGGTTATTTCAATCTTCTAATAGAAATACATTCTATAACTTTCTATGTCTATTAAAACAAACAGCCAGCCCTTCTCTTTTGCTTGCTGTAGGGTCACACACCAGCTAGCTTCATTCTGCATCATTCTGCACTTTGGCCTTCTCTACTGCAGACTCATGGACCTGTTGTTTTTGTGCTAAGCCATTTTCTTGTCTACCTCAGGAGCCTCAAGCATCCTTTTCCTATTGTTCATAACCGTCTTCTTTCCCATATGCTGCCACTGCACATGCACTACCTGTACCCCCTTTTTTCTAGTTGATACCTCTCATCATTTCTCTTTAGGTGAAGTGAAATTTTCTAATCTCA
Source organism: Tamias sibiricus (assembly GCA_025594165.1). Taxonomy (NCBI): domain Eukaryota; kingdom Metazoa; phylum Chordata; class Mammalia; order Rodentia; family Sciuridae; genus Tamias; species Tamias sibiricus. The sequence goes on from CM046661.1 coordinate 59,200,390, forward strand.
TTGTTAATTCAAGTCTTACTACATACACTTTCACAGTACATTATTGTTATCTATAGTCACCCTACTATCCTAAAGCATACCAGAACTATTGCTCCTAACTGTAAATTAGTACCCATTGATCAACCTCTCCTGTCATCCCTTCCTCTTTCCTACTCACCCAGCTCCTGGTCACCACCATTCTACTCTCAACTTCTATGAGATCAACATTTTTATATTCCACATGTACTGGTCTTTCTGTGCCTGGCTTAATTCACTCAATGATCTCCAGTTCCTTCTGTGTAGCAATAACATAAAAGTCTCTTGATAATGCCTCTGTGAACTGTGTTCCATTAAAATAAATGAATTTAAGTATAGTTTAGGAATTACAAATATGAATGAAAAGTTTGTCACCTGGTCATAGGAACTGATTTGGAATATGTAACACTAAATTGTTTTACAGGAAATTTAACCATTAATCCTAAATTCTCTTGAAGATTGTTAATAGGATTGTATGCTATGTATTTGTATCCTGAGTTCACTGGTAAACATTTTCAGTTATGTTGTTCAGACCAGGAAAACAGAAAAATCATGTAAGTTTATAATTAAGTGAAGTTTGGTTTCTATTCTGTAAATTTTGTCATAATATTTTCTTTGTCCTAGGTAATTGCAAAAGGTGTAATTTTTCTTCATGGGCAACAGAAAAATGAGACGAAAGATGCTTGTGAGACCTTTATTTTAAGCATGGGATTTTATGCAAATAGAATATTTTAGTTGGGGCATATTTTATATTTTTCTTTAAAAGTCACAGCCTTACCAAAACAGACTGGTGGACCAATGGTACAGAATAGAGGACACAGAGACTAATGCTTATAATTTCAGTTATCTTATATTAGACAAAGGCGCCAAAAATGTACAGTGGAGAAAGGATAGCCTCTTCAACAAATGGTGCTGGGAAAACTGGAAATCCATATGCAACAAAATGAAATTAAACCTTTATCTCTCACCATGCACAAAACTCAATTCAAAGTGGATCAAGGACCTAGGAATTAGACCAGAGACAATACACCTAATAGAAGAAAAAGTAAGCTCTAATTTCCAACATGTCAGATTAGGCCCCAAGTTCCTTAATAAGAATCCTGTAGCGCAAGAATTACTACCAAGAATTAATGAATGGGATAGATTTAAACTAAAAAGCTTCTTTTCAGCAAAAGAAGCAATCAGTGAGGTGAATAGAGAGCCAAATAATTGGGAACAAATATTTAATACATGCACATCAGATTGAGCACTATTTTCTAGAATATATAAAGAACTCAAAAAACTTTACACTAAAAAAAACAAATAACCCAATCAATAAATGGGCTAAGGAATTGAGAAGACACCTCTCAGAAGAAGATACACGATTGATCAACAAATACATGAAAAAATGTTCAACATCGCTGGCAATTAGAGAAACGCAAATCAAAACAACTCTAAGATTTCACTTCACTCCAGTCAGAATGGCAGCCATCAAGAACACAAGCAACAATAAATGTTGGAGAGGATGTGGGGAAAAAGGCACACTCATACATTGCTGGTGGGACTGCAAAATGGTGCAACCATTATGGAAAGCAGTATGGAGATTTCTTGGAAAACTGGGAATGGAACCATCTTATGACCCAGCCATCCCACTCCTGTGTCTATTCCCAAAGGACTTAAAAACAGCATATTACAGTGACACAGCTATCTCAATGTTTGTAGCTGCGCAATTCACAATAGCTAGGTTGTGGAACCAACCTAGATGTCCCTCAGTAAATGAGTGGATTAAGAAAATGTGGTATATACGCACAATGGAATTTTACTCAGCAATAAAAGAAAATCAATTAATGGCATTTGCAGGTAAATGGATGAAGTTGGAAGACATAATGCTAAGTGAAGTTAGTCTCAAAAATCCAAGTACCAAATGTTCTCTCTTATATAAGGAGGCTATTTCAAAGTATTGTTGGATGGGGGTACATAGGAGGATTAGAGGAACACTAGAATGGTCAAGGGAAGGGAGGGTAAGGGAGGGAGCAAGAGGGGAGGGAGGGGGCGAAAAGGAAAAAAAAAGGTGGTTGAATGAGATGGATATCATTTTCCTTAATGCATGATTGAAGACCTGAATTGTACGAATATACTTTGTATACAAACAGTTGTATGTAAAAAGATACTAAATATATGCACTATGAGTTGTACATATTAAAAATTATAAAAATAAAATTAAAAAAAAATTCACAGCCTTCACAATTTGGAACTATTAACCCTAAATCACCCCTGGAGACCATACAAGACATATCATTATATGGGAGAAAGCAATTCTTCCTTCTCTTTCTCTTCTAGGAATTACAGTTAAGTATTAGTATATTCAAACAAGAAGGAAGAAACAATGAAACAAATTTTAGAATTTGAGGTACTAATAAATGTCCAACTAGTCCTTCCAGAGGAAGTTAAGAACTCCACCTAAAAAGATTCCATAAATTAAATGTGTTAGGTTGGGGTAATCTTATTCATTGGCAGTGGGTGGGATGTCTAGAAAAGTTTCTGCAAGATGAGGGAGAAGCCAAAACTTTGATCCTTCCAATCAATTATCTCCCAGTGACAGAACAAGCACTGGAAGGGAGATGACCATCAATCCAAGATTGCAGTCCCTGGGAGGAGGGAACCATTCCCAAATAAACTGATTCCCAGTGACGGTGAAACTACACATTAATCTTGTCCCCTTGTAAATACAATGACCCCAGGAGGTCAGATGCAGACTGGGCTCTGAACCCTGAATCCTCCATCTCTGCCCTGTAAACACTCTTTGTTTAATTGATACAATCAATAAAAATTGTGCCCAGTAAAAACAAGTTCCAGATGTTGGCAGCCTTTTGCCCATGGCTTGTTAAGGTTTTCGAGTACTGTGACACCCCACAATGTAAAATATATAAACCTACATCTCCCCTGTAATCAGGGCCATTTTTTTTAATCCAGAAAGTGAGCCATCTGATGCCTGACTGCTGTTGAATAAATTTTGACTAAATTCGTGAGGTCTGCTCAGGTCCAGGTTACTTTCATTAGAGTGCTGAAAATCTTTTGGTTATTTTTGCTTATACTGGGAAACAAAGACTAGTTCCTCATTTCCAAGATGGTATCAAAAGGAGCATTTTAGTCAGTCTTTTCACCAATGTAACCAAAAGACCTGACAAAAACAACTTTGAAAGAGGAAAAGTATCTGGGGCTCAGAGGTTTAGAGGTCTCAGTCCATGGAGAGCTGACTCTTGCTCTGGGTTCAAAATGAGGCAAAACATCAGGGAAGAAAGGTGTGCAGGAGGAAAGCAGCTCAGGATATGGCAAATAGAATGCAGAGAGTGTTCTCACTAGGGACAAAATATGTACCCCAAAAAGGCATGCCCCCAGTAACCAACTTGCTCCAGCCACACCCTACCTGCTTACAGTTACCACCTACTTAATCCCTGTAAGTGGGTTCTGACCATGATTAGGTTAAGAATCTCAAACTCAATTGTTTTACCTTTAAACTTTCTTGCATTATCTCACACATGAACTTTTGGAAGACACCTCTCATCTAAACCATAATAAGGGGGTATAAATGCACAGCAGTAGCTTCAAATGAAGGAGCAAGAAAAGATGGAATGAAATTCTCATTGCTAAGTTGTAAATGCACACACTCTATGCCCAGCACTCAGAAAAGTGTTGTGAACATTTGGAGTAAAATCCTTTTTCTAAATGGATGTGTGGATAATACAGGTGAAAATTGAAAATGGGAATGCAGAGATGGACTCCACACTGTCAAAAATTAGGGATGAGCTAGGCCTTGAATGTGAGACATTTTGTCCACCAAAAAAATCCCCCCAAAACAAAACAAAAAATCCCCTTTTTAAGGCTTTTATTATTACCCCTTGATCACCCTACTTGTGTTGTTTCTTAGTGTTTTATCATTTCCTCACATTTTTATTTTATGGATTAAGGAGAATGAACTTGTTGCCCAGGTAAATTCCCTTGACCTAGTGCAAGAATTGATTTAAATGCACAGCCATCAAATCAGTTAATATTCTATAACTACTAGTGTTGGACTTCCTAAAAACAGATAAAGTATTCAGCTTTCAAGATTTAATTTTCCTGGACTCTTTCAAAACCAAGATCTCCTGGACCCAAAAGCTGTAAAGGTGTGTGTGTGTGTGGGGGGGGGGGAGGGAATGGATTTATGAAAATCATCTGCATCGCAATGTACAGGCAAAATTTGCAACTCTAGCTCTCCCTTTTGTTTCATAGATCTTTTATTGGAACAGGTGATAAATATGGTGAGGGATAGAAAAATAGGAAAGTGCTCCGTGGAGTATAAAAAAATTGAGGGAGTGTGGAGGGGAGCAGAAAGGGTGAGAGAGAGAGAGAGACAAACAGAAGATGAAGTGAATGTCATACTGGAAAGCTTGTTGACTTATTTAGACAGAAGAATGATGATGCAGGAAAGAAACTTAAATCAACATAAAGTAAAGAACAGTACTAGAAGGGATGAGAAAAATTAAAATTAAAAATATATGTATATATTGTCTAAACCAGAGTTAGTGCATACTGAGATCTTCTCCCAATAAACAAACAACAAAAGTATAAATAAATAAAATATGTGGGTTCTGCTCTAAATGTAGTTTTGTACTAGTATCTGATGAGATCTTTCTCCTCACAGAAGTATTCAGTATTTTGTCCATATGTAACTCAAAATAAGAATATTTCAATACAGATATAAATTCTTGATCTCTTCTTCAATTCCAATTGGAGAAAAATGGTTTAAAGAGAAACTATTGTAAAAGAAACATACCTGTTTTACAATTAATGTAAAGCTAATAAAATGTATTTTTAAAAAAAATTTAATGATATAAAATAAAACTGTGAATGGAAAACTAGTAATGCAAATGTATTAATATATAAATAAGTAACACTTGGCAATTTTATTCAATAAAAGAAAGTTATTTGCTATTTAAACTCTGTTCAGCTCGATGATTTAATTTCTGCTCTTTCTTAAAATACTGGATTATTTCCTAAAACTCACACTTTCATTTTCATTCTCTGTATATTCATTTCTAACAAATTTTACAGAGAAAACATTTTCTTTATTATTTATTGTCAATTGGTATTAGAAAAGGCTCTTCAGAGAAATAGGTCCACTTGGATTGAGGTGGTTGGATAGATTAATACATACATACATATCTCCATGTGTACATTCATACATATTGAGGCAGAGAATAAATTCCTCAAAGTAGATTTATTGTAAGAAATTGTTTCATTGAAATTTAGAGACTGTGGAGTTCCAAGGTCTGTCATTTCTAAGACAGACACCCAGAAAATTCAGTGGCATAATTCAGTTTAAGTTCAAAGACCTGAAAACCAGGATAGCTGATGGTATAAATCCTGATTGAGGATAGGACAAACCCAGTGACCTAGATCAAGCTGTAAGGCAGAAAATAGACAAATTCACTTTTTATCCATCCTGTGTTTATCCAGTCAGGAACTCTACAGTTTGGTTGGTGCCCCCCTCCCCCCCAGGGCATGGCAATATTATTTAATGGGTCAACCCATTCAAATGCTAACCTCATATAAAAACACCCTTAAAAGACACATCCATAAAAAAGAATGACTTTATCACATTTGCCACTGAATGAATGGATCTAGAGACCATTATGCTAAGCAAAGTAAGCCAATCCAAAAATACCAAAGGTTAAATGTTCTCTCTTGATATGTAGATGCTAACACACAACAAGGGGTGGTGTGTGTGTGGGGGGGAGAGAATAGAAGCTCAGTAGATTACACAAAGGGGAATGAAGGGAAGGGAGTTGGGAACAGAAATAGGAAAGACAGTGAGATAAATCTGACTTAACTTTCCTGTGTATGTATGTGTGTGTGTGTGTGTGTGTGTGTGTGTGTGTGTGTGTGTGTATCACAGTGAATCTCTACATCATGTACAACCACAAGACTGGTATCCTAATTAGAATAAAATGTACTCCATGTTTAGTACTGATATGTTCAAAATACACTCTACTGTCATGTATAACTAAGAAGAACAAATTTCTTTAAAAAGTGAAAAAAGATATACCCAGTTGTCAGAGGATCCTGTGACCAGTCAAGTTGACACAAAAATTTAACCAGCATTCTCGTTATATGCATGTTTACATATTACTACAATTTAGATTTCCAGTGATTTTGACACTATAAACATTTTGACAAGTCTCTGCTTTTCTATCCTTGAACTCCTCTGATCTGATCTGAAAGAGACTTTTCTTAAATTAAAATTGGAGTTGGACACAATGGTACACAATTATAGCTCCAGCTACTCATTTACTTTGAAGCAGGAGGATCGCTTTAGTCCAGGAGTTTGGTGGTATCCTGGGACCTATATATATATATATATATATATACATATCATATATATATATATATATATATATATATATATATATATATATATATATCTTAAATTATGTTATGTAACTCTTTCATCCAAATTCATAGAATTGTCCCCAGGTTTGAGTGTGGCCAAAAACCAGTCCTTACAATGGCTTCAAATCTCCACATCACCTAAATAAGTCTTATCTTTTCTCTTTCGTTTCTCTCATTCTACTCCTCTTGTCTGGCCTCTTTGTTATTATTTGCATCCTGTTTATTCTTGCTTAATAACAACCACTTGCTATTTTCTCTGCCTATAAATACTACAATCCAGCATAGTCAGAGGATGATTTCTTAACAGACTTTCCCCCAATAATATCAAGATTCATTGATGATTCTTTCAGAAAATAATTATTAAAATTATACATTGGCCAGGCGCGGTGGCACAAGCCTGTAATCCCAGCACTTTGGGAGGCTGAGGCAGGAGGATTGAGAATTCAAAGCCAGCCTCAGCAATGGCGAGGCACTTAGCAACTCAGTGAGACCCTGTCTCTAAATAAAATACAAAAAAGGGCTGGGGATGTGGCCCAGTGGTCAAGTGCCCCTGAGTCCAGTCCCTGGTACCAAATAAATAAATAAATAAATAAATAAATAAATAAATAAATAAAATTATATATTGATATAAAACTGTGATTTTCTAATTCTGCTGTTTCCTTGCATTTTTATTTATTGGCATTCTTCTGCAAAGAAGCATGCTCTAGATATAACCTCACTCCCCTCTTCTTTCAGTGATATTATGAACATGTAACTTCTTCTTTATGAATTTAATATTTTATAATTTATCTCAAGCTTTTTATGCTTAAATATTCTCCAAAGGGACCAGTACAACTTTTTACATGTTGGTTCCTATTTATAAGTCTCTTTCAGACTTTGAACAATGCCCTGTGTTCCACCACAAAACAATGAAGGAGGATCAGGCTTGCCTTGTACCTTCCCTGTCTCAGACCTAGAATCAGTAATTTCTCAAGAGCCTATAATGCACTTTAGAAAGAAATGATGCATAAGAGCCACTATTTAGGTACTACCTGTTCCATAACCATCAGTCTTTTTATTCTTACACCAGTTATTTATTATAACATTTTTGCAAAATGTTTTTCTCATTTCTTTTATGTCAATGCATATACATACATGTATGTGTGTATGTATATGTAGATATACATATAAATAAAGTACATACGTATATGTCTGTATATATAATATATATGTCTGTGTATAAATATGTATTTATATGTACATATATAGTATGCAATGCATATATATAAGCACCTGTATTTCTAGTTATAGTTATTTTATAGTTAAGATCTCAGACTTGGGATATGTGAAAGTTTACCTCTGATTTCTTCTTGTATTTTTTTGGTTTTTAAAAGAGACCTTTAGATTTCACATCTATTTGAAGTTTATGCTGCTTTTTGGCATATAGATCCAATTTCACAGTTGTTCCAAATGAATAGTTAATTTTCCAGTTTTAGTTGTTTTAGTTTGAAATGGCACTTTTAAAATTTGATGTAATTGTTTTCATGTCTGAGTTTTTATTTATTCCATTAGTCTGTATGAATACTTTTTTATATGGCATTACAGTATTTTGGGTGGTTTATTCAGGTATAATTGACATTGTGTGTATACTTTTATGTAGCACTACAACACTTTTTTTTCATTTGTTGAGATAATTGACAAGTAAACAATTTTTATATTAAAGGTTTACTCTATAATGCTTATATATATGTATACACATTAATACATTACTGATCTATCAACATCATATAGTGTTGTTGTTTTTGGCCCCTGACTCCTCTCAACCTGCAAGAGAAGGGGGAGCATGCCCCAACAAGGATGTATCAAGAAAGGTAAGAACCAACTAACCACCCACACCCAGCCCCCTTTTGGAGGACAATCAGATGCTTCAGGGAGACGGGTCAAGGCAGATGCTCGTTTATTGAGGAAGTTGGACGGCCTTTATAGAAGACATGGGCCAATCAGCAGAAAGATCAGCGGGACGTGAACAATTCACATACACAAGCATAGGGAGCAGGAGCAGTTCACATTTGCAGAACAGCCACTAGCCTATCCTTGTGGTGGTCTGATTTCTCATCATATGTCAGGGCAACACCCCTTGGCTAGGCCAAGTCCATGTATCAGGAAGTGGGAGACAGCCAGAGAGTTAGGTTTTCATTTCCTCGACTTCTATTCTTTTGGCTGACGTGTTTTTAATGTCCCCAACAATATAGATTTCTTAAAGATGTTTTTATTAGGCCATTATAATTATACAAATATTGGGGTACATTTTCACAAAATCATACATAGATGGAATATAATTTGTTCCGTTTCTATCTTCAGTACTTCCTTTTTTTCTCCTTCATTCCCTCCCTCTGTTCCCCGTCCTACTCTACTTGCCCTACATCTTTTTATTTATTTTTAAAATTGGTGCTTTACAGACATACCAATGAATGTTAAATTTGCTGTGGTATATTCATATATTTACACAGCATAATTTGGCCAATTTCATTCCTCTTTTGCTCCCTTTATGTGTCCTTTCTTTCTTCCTCCCCCCTCTATCCCTTTCTTCTCCTCAAATGATCTCCTTTCTGTTTTCATGGGATCCCCTCCCTCCTTTTTCCTTATTGTGCTCTATTTTCTGTATATAAGAAACATGCACCTATGACATTCTGAGACTGGCTTAGTGTTATATTCTCTAGGTCCATCTAGTTACTGGCAAATGCCATAATTTAATTCTTTGTGACTGAGTAAGCTCCATTGTGTATATATGCACACATTGTCTTAATCCATTCATTTACTGACATGCATCTGGGTTGATTCTATAATTTGGTTATTGTGAATTGTGCTGTTATGAATGTTGATGTGCTTGTAACATGATTTTAGTTCTTTTGGATAAATATGGAGGAGTGGGATAGCTGGGTTATATGGTGATCAGTCTTCCAAGTCTTTTGCAAAATCTCTATACTGCATTCCAAGGCAGTTGTATTAATTTGTACCAATAAAATAAGAGTGTATGTTTTTCTCCACATTCTCCCCAGCATTTATTAATGAAATCAATGCAGATTTGCTTTTCCCTGAATGCAAAATGTTAAACATTTTTTCATTTGTTGGTCATTTATATTTCTGATTTTGAGAAGTGTCTGTTTATATCTTTAGCTCATTTACTAATTGTTTTTGTTTTTGGGATTTTTTAGTGATTTTTTTTGGAGGGATCTTCATAAATTTTGAGTATTAATACATTGTCAGAAAAGTAGTTGGCCAAGATCTACCATTCTATAGGCTCCCTTTTTATACTCTTGACTATTTCTTTTGCTGTGCAGATGCTTTTTTGTTTTATGAGGTTTTATTTATTGATCCTTGGTTTATTTCTTGAGTCTTAGGGGTATTGATAAATTTGGTTCACATGACTGTATGTTGGAGTGTTAACCCTGTGTTTTAGTCAGCTTTTTTCTGATGTGACTAAAAGACTTGACAAGAACAATTTTACAGAAGAAAACATTTATTTGGGGGCTCATGATTTCAGAGGTCTAGGTCCATACATGGCTGGCTCCATTCCTAAAGGCTCAAAGTGAGGCAGAACAACATGGTAGAAGAGTATGATAGAGGGAAGTGACTTACATTATGATCAGAGAGCAGAAAAAGACTCCACTTGCCAGATACTAAATATATGCCCCAAAGGCATACCCCCAAGGACCCACCTCATCCTGCCACACCCTACCTGCTTTCAATTACCACTCAGTTAATCCCACCAGGGAGATTAATTCATTGATTGGGTTAAGACTCTCATAACTTAATCATTTTTCCTTGAAACCTTGTATTGTCTCACACATGAACTGTTGGGGAGCATCTCACATCCAAACAGTAACAGTCTGTTTGCAAACTTTCTAGCAATTGCAGACTTTCTGGTCTAAATCTTAAGTCTTCAATCCACTGTGAGTTGAATTTTGTGCAGGGTGAAAGATGGGGACATAGTTTCACTCTACCACATATGGATATTGGGTTTCCCAGCACCAGTTATTAAAAAGAGTATCTTTTCTGCAACATGTTTTTCGAACCATTGTCAGATGTTAGATCATATATTTATGTGGGTTTGTCTGTGTGTCTTTTATTCCACTGTTCTTTAGGTTTGATTTGGTGCAAATACAATGAATACTATTTTAGTTCTTTAGTATATTTCTAGATAGTTTAATTCTAAATAGTCTAATAGTATAATTCTAAGTAGTTCTTTAGTATAATTTGGCTTGGTGCCTCCAGAATTATTGTGCTTGCACAGTTTTGCTTTGGCAATTTGAAGTCTTATAATTCTTCCAAGTGTATTTTAGGGCTGCTTTTTCCTAGTTATGTGAAGAATGTCATCTGTATTTTGATGGGAATTTCATTTAATATTTATAATCCTTTTGGTAATATAGCCATTTTGACAATATCAATTCTTCTTATCCAAAAACATAGGAGGTTTTCCATGTTCTAAGGTCTTCTGTTTCCTTCTTTGGTATAGTTTTCATTGTGGAGTTCTTGTACCTCCTTGGTTAGATTTATTCCCAAGAATTTTAATTGATTTTTTGAGGTTTTGTGAATATGATAGTTTTCCTGATTGAGGTTTATTAGTGGAGTATAGAAAAGTGATTGATTTTTTTTATGTTGATCTTGTATTCTGATAATTTGCTGAATTTGTTCACCAGCTTTAGAAGTCTTCTAGTCAAGTTCTTTGGGGTCTTCCATATTTCTAATAATTTCATTAGCAAAAATAAATTGACTATTTCTTTTCCTATTTATATTCTTTAATTTTTTCTCCTGATTGCTCTGGCTAGAGTTTTAAGAACTATTTTGAATAAGAGTAGTCAAAGTGGATATTCTTGACATGTTCCTGATTTTAGAGGAAATGCTTTCAGTTTTTCTCCATTCAGTCTGATGTTGGTCTTGGATTTGTCACGTGAAGTATTTATAATGTTGAGGAAAGTTTCCTTTATTCCTAGTTTCTTCAGTATTTTAACATCATCGATGCTGGATTTTGTCAAAGATTATTCTTATTTAGTTTTGTATCTATTGAGATGATTGTGTCATTCTTTTCCTTAGTTCTATTTATGTGGTGACTCACATTTTTTATTTGTTCATGTTGAACCAAGGTTGCATCCCTGGGATGAAGTCCACTTGATAATGGTGTACTATCTTCTTAATGTGTTCATTAATGCAGTTTTACAATATTTTATTAATGATTTTGTCATCTATGTTCATCAGAGATATTTATCTAAAGTTTTCTTTCCTTGATGTATTTTTGTCTGGTTTTGGTGACTGGGTGATCTTGGCTTCAGAGAATGAATGTTGGAGTGTTCCCTCCCTTTCTATTTTATGTTATAATTTGAAAATAATGGATATTAAATCTTTAAAGGTCTGGGAGAACCTGACTGAGAATCCATCTGGTCCTGAATTTTCTTTTTCTTTTTCTTTTGTTATTGTTGTTTGGAAGGCTTTCAGTCTCATTACCTGATATTGATCTGCTTAGTTATTTTTTATATCTTCTTGGTTTGTTTTGGAGAGGTCATATGTGTCTATAAATTTTCAGTCTACCAGATTTTTCAGTTTATTTGTGTACAAATTTTCAAAATACTTTCTAATAGTTGTTTGAACTGTTGAAGTATCTGTGGTGACATCTGTATTTTTATCTTTAGATATTGGCATTTGGGTCTTTTCTCTTTCTAGTGTTTTGTTTGGGTAAGGGTTTATCTACTTGTATATCTTTTCAAAGAACAAACTGTTACATTGATCCATTGTATTATTTTTTCATCTCAATTTCATTAATTATAGTTCTGATGTTACTTATTTCCTGCCATCTACTGATTTTGGAGCCAATTTGTTCTTGCTTTTCTAGGGCCTTGTGGTACAACATTAGATTTTTTAGAGGGATTTTTTTTTAAATGTAGGCATTCAATGCTATAAACTTTTCTCTTAGAACTGCCTTAACAGTGTCCCAGATTTTTAAAATGTTTCATTTCTGTTCTCATTTGTTTTAAGATTATTTATTTGTTCTATAATCCATTCCTCATCCAAAAGTGTATTGCTTAGTCTCCAGGCATTAAAATGATTTCTGTATTTTATTATTGGTTTATAATTTCATTCCATTATGATCCAACAGAATACAACAAATTATCTCTATTTATTTGTATTTTCTAAAACTTACTTTGTGTCCTAAAACATGGTCTATTTTAGAGAAGGTAACATTTGTCACTAAGAAGAAAATGAATTCAGTGGTTCATAGCAAAATATTTTATAGATGTCTGGTTTTCCTAGCTATTTGTGCTGAAATTACCATTATTATTGTATTGGGGTCATTTTATTCTTTATAATGTGTGGGTTTGTATTTATGCATGTATGTGCAGTTATGTTTGGAACATAAATACTTAGAATCTTTATATATCTTGTTGGATAATCCCCTTAACCAATATTAAGTGACTTTATTTTCTTTTCTGAGTTATTTTAGCTTGAAGTATAATTTAGTTAGACAACAGGATGGGAACTGCTGCTTGACTTTGGTCTGTATCTGCATGTTGTAAATTTTTCCATCTTTTCATCTTCAGGCTGTGGATGTATTTGCATGTAAGTAGATTCTTGGAAATAACATATGGGTTGGTCTTGTTATTAACTATATCTGTCATTCTCTGTCATTTCATTGAATAATTCAGACTGTATTATTACAGAAAGATGATTTTCACTTCTTGACATTTTGATGTATTTCATTCAGATAACTGTGTCCTTTTTTTTTTTTTTTTTTTTTTTTTTGTCTACTCTGTTTCTGAGACTCATATGTTGGCTCTGATATTTGTTTTTAACTTATTTGACTTAAAATAGTTCATTGAGTATGTTTTGTTGTCCTGGCTTGGTGATTATGAATTCTTAAAATTTCTTCTTTTGAGGCTGGTTTTCACTTCTTCAATTCTGAAGAATAGATTTTCTAGATATAGTAATCTTGCTTGGCACCCATTATATTTCAGTGTTTGGTATATATTGTACCAAGCCCTCCTGGGTTTTAAGTGGGGACTGAAAAATCAGCAGAAATCCTGACTCACTTACCTCTAAATTTTATCTGTATTTTTTTTTCTCTTCCAGCTTTATAGTTTTTAGCTTTATTCTGTGTATTAGGCATTTTAATTTTAACCTCTCTTATGGAGGAATTTTTCTGATCTTTCCTATCTGGGGTTCTGAATGCTTCTTGTATTTCGATTTCCACTTCATTCTTAAGTTTGGAATTTTTTCTAAAATTTCATTAAACAGATTATACATTCCTTTAGTTTGTATTTTGGTGCTGTCCTCTTTGCCAGTTAATCTCATGTTTTGTCTTTAATGTTATCCAAGATTTCTTGAATAGTCTGGTCATTTTCTTTATTGTCAATATTATTTTCAATATTATCTACTTTGTCTTTAAGGCCTGAGAATCTGTCTTCTATGTAGTGTAATCTATTGGTGCTGCTTTTAGCTGAATTCTTAATTTGGTTTATTGAGTGTTTTGTTCATTTCCAGACTTCTTTTTTCTTCTCTTTGTCTCTTCATTGAAATGATATTTCAATAATACTTCCTGTATTTTTTCAGTTCTTTCCTTACATCATCTTTGAGCTCATTGAAAAATTTAATCATTAGCTTTCTAAATTCTTCTGATGTTTTCTCCACTATGGTGTCCATGGAATCAGTTGTTGAAGTGTTGTGAACTGTTTAAGGTGGCTTGTTTTATTTATTTTTCATATGGTCTGTATGCCCACACATCTGCTAGATTTCTTTTATTTTCATGCCAAGGACTACTTAGTGAGCTTATTTCTCTTAAGTGACCCAAATCCAAAGATTGATACTCCTGGTCTATTTGTGTATTCTTTTGTTAATAGTGTCAACACCACTATAAGATAAAGTACTATAAAATACTAAATGAAATCACTTCAGAGCAAATTCACATGCTAATAAACTTGAGGAAAAACCTTACTGAAACATCCTACACATTTCCTCTATTATGGGTTTAAAATTTTAGTAATGTCATTGATTAGGTTAATAAATTATTTATTAAAGCTGATAAAATTAGTTTCATACTGTATATGGGCTGAAAATGAATGCAGAGAAAAAAACTAGATAAGAATGAAAAATAGAGAAAAAGAAAAGATATAAGATTAATATAACAACAGGAAAAATGGTGGAGTCAGGACTTGAGGCAGGAACAGGTAATATAAGAGTGAAAAGAGACTAAGAGGAACAAATATAAACCTGAGCTAGGAAAACAAAAATAGGAAAAATGATTTCAGTTAATGCTTTAGAACATTAGAAGAAATACAGTCAAATGCATTGAGGACTGCAATATAAAAAATAGGTGAACATCTATCAGTTCAATATGAAAAATAGCAGCTATACAATCAAAATTGATATTACAGTTATTTATGATAATCTGAGGTGTTTGGAGAAATTTGTTTTATTTGTTCTTTTCAGATATACGTGAGAATAGAGTGTATTTTGACTATTATACCAACATGGAGTATAACTTATTTGGTTTCTATTTTTGTGGTTGTACTTTATGTGGACTTTCACTGGTCATGTATTCATATATAAAGATAAGAAAGTTATGTCTGATTCATTCTACTGTCTTTCCTATTCCTATCTCCCCTCCCTTCCCTTCATTCCCTTTTGTCTAATCCAATGAACTTTTATTCTTTTTGGGGAAATTTCTTATTGATTCTTTATGACTTGGATTTGATCAGAATTTGGGACTTTTAGAAGATGCCCACCACCCATTGACATTATGTATTAAGTTTTTTGGGGTATGGAAGTAGTAAGTGATCACACCAACTCACCTGTGATACAATTCTGTGAGATCCCCTCTTTTCTTTGGTGTGTGCATGTTCTTCATAGCTTTCTGTTGGGTCAGATAAGATGATCCTTAAATTATCTGTTACTCAAAATGAAATTAAACCCTTATCTCTCATAATGCACAAAACTCAATTCAAAGTGGATCAAGGACCTAGGAATTAGACCAGAGACAATACGCCTAATAGAAGAAAAAGTAAGCTCCAATTTCCAACATGTCGGATTAGGCCCCAAGTTCCTTAATAAGAATCCTGTAGCACAAGAATTATTACCAAGAATTAATGAATGGGATAGATTTAAACTAAAAAGCTTCTTCTCAGGAAAAGAAACAATCAGTGAGGTGAATAGAGAGCCAAATAATTGGGAACAAATATTTAATACGTGCACATAAGATAGAGCACTAATTTTTAGAATATATAAAGAACTCAAAAAACTTAACACCAAAAAAACAAATGACCCAATCACTAAATGGGCTAAGGAATTGAAAAGACACTTCTCAGAAGAAGTTACACAATTAATCAACAAATACATGAAAAAATGTTCAACATCGCTGGCAATTAGAGAAATGCAAATCAAAACTACTCTAAGATTTCATTTCACTCCAGTCAGAATGGCAGCTATCAAGAACACAAACAACAATAAATGTTGGAGAGGATGTGGGGAAAAAGGCACACTCATACATTGCTGGTGGGACTGCAAAATGGTGCAACCGCTATGGAAAGCAATTTGGAGATTTCTTGGAAAACTGGGAATGGAACCACCCTATGACCCAGCTATCCCACTCCTGGGTCTATTCCCAAAGGACTTAAAAACAGCATATCACAGTGACACAGCCATTACAATGTTTATAGCAGCACAATTCACAATAGGTAGGTTGTGGAACCAACCTAGATGTCCCTCAGTAGATGAGTGGGTAAAGAAAATGTGGTATATATACAAAATGGAATTTTACTCAGCAATAAAAGAGAATAAAATAATGACATTGCAGGTAAATGGATGAAGTTGGAGAATATAATGCTAAGTGAAATTAGTCAATCTCAAAAATCCAAATACCGAATGTTTTCTCTGATATAAGGAGGCTAGTTCACAGTGTTGTTGGATGGGGTTACATAGGAGGATTAGAGGAACACTAGAATGGTCAAAGGAAAGGGAGGGGAAGGGAGGGAGCAAGGGGGGAGGGGGGAAAAGAAAAAAAATTGGTGGTTGAATGAGATGGATATCATTATCCTAAATGCATGATTGAAGATCTGAATGGTACTTATATACTTTGTATACAAACAGTTGTATGTAAAAAGATGCTATATATGTGCATTATGAATTGTAATACATACCACTATTATAAATAAAAAAAGAAAAAAATTATCTGTTACTTAGCAACATATTATTCACTCTTTAGGATTGAAGTCATGTGTGCCCTCCTGAAGAAAACTCCTTGTATCCAGTGCTGTCAAATTCAGCGTGGGCTCAGTATATTTCAAAGTGTGAGATTGGTGGGGGCCTTTGTAAAAGTATTATATTGTCTATGTGATATGGTGCTAGATGGCCCATGGTCAATGTAGGGCTATTGTTTCCCTCTGGAGTGCATATGTTACATACAGGTCTGTGGGCTTGTACCTGAGTATCTGGTGTCAGTGGGATGCTTCTCTGTAAGCCCCTTTGTGGAATGGATTGCTGTCCTGTATGCACAAGGTTCTCTGTTGACTGCTGTTGTGCATGTACAAGGTTTTCACAAATTGCCTTCTCTGGGGCTCTGTATATCTGAATGAAGAGTTTTATTTACTGGCAGATTTGTAGTTCTGGACCCTCCTAGAGGTACTAGGGCACAGGAGGTATTTCTCTTGTTGCTAAGCTTATTTATTTATTTATTTATTTAGACAATCAATGATTTTAGTCCAGAGGCCCGAGTCTGTGTGCTTGAAGGGTGCTGCATCTGTTATTTCTTCCTTTTGGGTGCAGGGGCTCAGGCTTCCGGGCTCAGAGTTGTCAATTGCTGTGCGATGCTGAGCTCCCACAGCAGGAGCTTCTTTATAGCAACATAGGGCTTGCTGCTTTTCCACATTTGTGGGGACTATAAATGCAGTCACTCTGTGTATAGTCTGTGGCACAGAAGCCTTCACCCTGCCTGATGTAGATCACTGGGCTACCATCCTTGTGACTGGTATAGAGAGTCAGTTTGCCCACTGTGGTCTGTGGCCAGATGGTAGTATCCACAGCCCTCCACTGGGACTTCCATGAAACAGTGCTGAGTGCTTGGTGGACTACCTGTATCTGCATCTGCCTGTGCATGCAAGTTCTCCATGGGAAGTCCATGATTGATGTAGATCATCAAGGTTTTACCTGTCATTCTGAGGAGGATAGGTTGTCAAGCAGCCTTTTTTCACCTCAGCCTCTGTAGAAGCTGTTAGAATCACTGGGGGGTGCTAGCTTTCCTCAGGAGTCAGCTCCATCTATTCCACTTGCCTGAGCACAAACTATAAAATTATGAGAAGCAGTTTAAAGTAAAAAGAGAATGGTTCCTCAAGACACACCACAAACCTCACATTTCAAGGAAACATTTCTTATCTTTCAAGGTCTTACCTAGGAATCTTACAGCACCTCTGGTAATAGCACCTGGGCCTTCTGTGTACAGGAGAGGGAGAATAGAGACCATTATCATATGGATTTGGCGTGTGTGTGTGTGTGTGTGTGTCTTAAGAATAAAGATGTACTCTAAGAAGATTTTAATTATACAGTGAGTTAAATAGAGCTGCCATGATGTACATTGGGTCGCCAAAATTTATTCATTTTAGAACTGCAAATTTAAGCCATTTAGCTAACATTTACCCCTCCCTCTTCAAGATCTGATAACTATTCTCATACTCTGTTTTTTGATGAGTTGGACACTATCACATTTTTCACGGGAGACCATGCAACATTTTTCTTTATCCACAAAGATTGAATACATAGGCTTTGTAATGTGCTTCAATATGTAGAAGGACTATTTTCTGCTCATGTTACTTTTTCCTGTTGAGCAAATATATTGCAATATGTCTTTTGAGATATGAACTTTAGAATCAACTTGTTTTTTCTCAAGAAAAAACAATCTTTGCTATCTGTGTTGGAATAACATTAAATTTCTCTGTTAGCTTGGAAAGAACTAACATGGGCATCAAACCTATGGCCTTGCACATGCTATAGCACTGTGCTGTTCCCTAGGCCCATCTTTTAATCTTAGGGGAAAAAAAGTATAGTTTATAAATTTTAGAGACAGGTCTTCCCTCTTCAAATTTATTTTTACTCTATGTTTATAAATATAATTTTCTTCATTTTACCTTAGTATGTAATTAATGAAAATGTATAGCTTTTTCAGGCATCTGGATTATTTTTTTCTCTTTTGTGAAACTATGAGGTAGTTATGTATAACTTTAGTGTTTGTCCAATTTAGTGGATTGTTATCCATTCACTATTCTTTGCCGAATACTAGGAAACTTTATCATACTCTCTCATAATTGTTATTTTGTATTGCTGGCCTATTTGTCTGTCCTGTGCCAATATTACATATTTAAAACTTTGATGGCTTCATTGTATGTTTTGATATTTGTTATCCCTCCTGTTTATGTTCATCTTCTAAGATGGTCTTGATATTTATATGCATTTTTCTTTTCTAGGTGATTAGACATCTAACTTGTTTAAATTCCATAAATAATTTTGCAGTTTTAATAAGTACATGATTGTAGTCGGCTCATGTATCAGTTACAGAAAACCCAAATACAAGTATAAAGACAATGATGATGATGGAGGATTTATACCAGAAGTTGTTCTGACCATTTCCTGTGTATTTACTCATTTAATCCTCACAACAACTCTATGAGTTGGACTAATCTTATTTTATACACTAGGAGACTTAGCACAGAGACATGAATAACTTCCTTTTTACATAAGAGTTTTATGGTTGTACATAGTAGTTGGGTTCATCCGGACACATTCATAAACATGCATAGAAATTGATTTCAGTTCATGATCCCCCTCTTCCCTTTCCTTCTTCCCTCCCATCACCCATTTTTCTTCTTCTACTCTCCTTTTTGCTCATCTATTAATTTGTATTTGATTGGTTCTTCGATTTTTTCCCCTTTCCTCCCCCTTTATTTTACTGTAGCTTCCACATATGAGAAAAAAAAATTTTTTGACCTTAGAGTTCTTGGGTTTGGCTAATTTTGTTAAGCCTGATATTCTTAATTTCCACCCATTTACCAGCAAATGATACACAACTTGATTTGGGTTCTTCAGCTAGTATCTTTGGTTTCAACGTACAAATTGCTATAGTCTCCTTAGTTGGTCTCATTATTTCTCTATAACTACCATATTGTTTCCATTGGTACAAGAATAAGTAAATTAATTATAGTATGTAAATTAATTAATTTATGACTTAGTTTTATTACTTCAGAATTTTTCTGACTGATTCTTACCTTTTAATTCATTCAGAATTTTGGCATCATTTTGGGAAATTAAACAGATATCAGTTATTATTTTAATTGAGATCACATAAAATGTGTAGGTTGATGTAGAAAGAATGGATATTTTTGAAATATTGTCCCTTGTCTTCTGTGAAGCTAAATGGAATTCTGAAATTATATTTTCTAAAAGTTTTGTAGAGTTCTTAAGTTTATTTCTAGGTATTTAATCTCTTTTTAAAATAGGTATCATGCATTTTTTTCCATTATGTTTGGTTTTATTAAAAATCGAATGTTTTCTGCTATTTTTATTCTCAGTCTTATTACTTTTTAAATTTATTTTTATTCTAATTTGTTATACATGCTTGCAGAGTGCAATTCACTTCATATTACATATAAAGCACACAATTTTTCAAGTAGCTGGTTTTACATAAAGTATTTTTACAATGTGTCTTCATACATGTATGTACTTAGAATAATGATGTCCAACAATTTTAGAGTCTTTAAACAAATTTTTAGTTTATTTTGCAAATAATATTTTTGCCTTTTTCCAATATTTATGACCCTCTTGCTTTCAATTAATTTAATGGCTGCTACTTTCAGAAAAATGCTAAATCACAGTGATTATAGCCGAAATCTTTGCCTTTTTGTCATTTCCAGGATTTTCACTCAAGTATGTTCATAGTATTAAGAAAGAAAAACCTCTTCTGTTGGCCCCTGAGGGAATGGAGGAAGTGGGTCCAGAGAGTTGAGGGTGAGAGAGAGAGAGATATATGCTTCATACTTTGTTTTTGTCCTAAAGTTAAGTGTGGGGTGTTGTTGCCGGAAAGGGATTTGCAGCCCAGAACTGCGGCGCTGCGGGAAGGAGCCCAGAGACAGGATGGAAATGAAAAAAATCTTTTATCTTTCTCTTTCTGTCTCTTGTAATTTCTAACACCACATACACATTCTCACAAGAAACCAAGGCACGTACTCTTACAAGAAACTACAATATATATATACACAATAGCGTTAACCCATCCATTCTCTCTCAGGTCTCATCTCACGCGCCAGAGCAGGAATGGCGCTGGGCCAATCTGCTGAGTCACAGCTCAAGTCTCTCGAGATCCTGGGCCAAGTCCCGTGAGATACCAGGACAATCCCGTGAGACTACGGAAGGCGGCAATGCCCAAACATGTCCATGGCCCATAGTCAACCACAATCTAGCCATCTCCCCAAACAGGGCTCCTGCATTTCCCCCCTTTTGTTTTAAAAGAGGGGATGCTCTAGGACGTCCATGTGCAACCAACATTCTTACCCGTCATCAGATAATCAAGGCTGTGCCCTTGACTCCTGTCTTAGGTTGATATGTCGGCCACATGAGACTGTCCTGTGCGACTGTGCCTGTCTTAGTTTGTCCCCCTCTGGGGATCTTACCCGTCATTGGCTAACCAGCCATCTAATGGAGCCCTTTAGGATTGACTGTGTAAGATGACTAACAGCCGTCCAAATGTTAGGAGATGGTGCGGCTTTAAGGCGACAAGCCTTTTGATGACAAGCCAAATTGCATAGCATATCAAATTCTTAAACAAATCAGCTGCCCTAAGTTCCATCAAGTAACACAGTGAGTTTTCTAGACAAAAACCTGCAAGGCACTGTCCCGTGAAGTACCAAACAATGAAAGATCAAAATGTCCACTTGTTATAACACGTAGATTTGGAGGCCCCTTGCATGCAGAGCAGAGGCCACACTGCTGGTGAGGTTGTTTGATGCTTGAGCAGCAGGGATGCTTGCAGCAACCGCGATCCCTGCAGCTATAGCAGCAGCCGTCTTTTTTATGTCTAGACAATGCCACCGGCAAATCTTCAGGGCCCGCTACCTAGAGACTCAAGCATCAATTATTAAAGGAAAGGCAGTGCTATTCCAACACTGAGTCAAGAGGCGAGTAGTCAAACTAAAAAATAGAATTATTAGATTAGAAAATTAAAGTTGATTTCTGCTCATACACATTGCTGCTTGAGCTCCCACAAACATAAGCTGGCAAAATATCATATTTAGAACAAAACAAAGAAAGACTGAGAGTATTTACTGCATTAAAGATAGATTAAAGAAAAACTAAAAGCACTTTGGAGAAATAATTGGAACCCTCGAGTTTCTGCATACATAGCAATCCTTTACCTGTTGAAATAATTGAAATTAATCAGTTATTAAACAAATGAAGTTAATAACAAATAAGCAACCTTATGTCAAAACACCAAAATATCAGGTTATACAGCACTAGTCATATTTTTTGCTAAAGAGAACTCCCTGGGACACCTATAAAACAAAATTGAAGGTACCTTCACTTATTAAATTATTTACCCAAATTGAATACTCTTAAACTTAAATGAATTAGAGTTATTTGGATCCATATATGTATATATATATATATATATATATATATATATATGTGTTTTCATAAGTGCTTTGTTATTTTTGATGTCACACTGGACAGATGCACAAACAAACATATATTTGTGACATCACATTAACATGAAATTTAGACAAATACACAGACATAAACACATATATAAAAAGAAAAAAAAAAAAAACAATTGTGTGCACACTAAAGAGAGATCTTTTCGTCCCGGCCGGGAGGAATGACACTTAAGTTGTGACATATTTTGAAGGATTTTTTTAAGTGAATCATTCCATATCTTCATCTTGGTCCTCTTGATTTTGTACTTTTTTTTATTAATCTTGATTCCTCAACAATTTCATCTTGATCCTTTTTGTTTGGTACCTGCTTTATTAATCTAGATGGTATCCATATTGGAGAGGATTCGTGCTTTGGGAAAACACAAAAAGATCCTCTCCCCCAAATTAATACTGGATCTGGACCCTTCCATGTACCTGAAAGAACATCCTTCCAGTAAACCAAAGGTTTATGTTGTTGATGTGGGTTCCAATGTCTGTCTCCAGCAGAATAACCATCAGAGTCTAAAGGTAAAAAATTTAAAGTAAACAGGGCAACTGCCAATCTGTCCTTAGGATTTTTCCAGTTTCCTTCTTTCTGTTTTAACAACATAACTTTTAGTGTGCGGTTTGCTCTTTCAATAATGCCCTGACCTTGAGGATTGTATGGGATGCCTGTTTTATGGGATATGTTGAATTTTGCACAAAACCATTTGAAAGATGAGGACGTATATGCAGGGCCATTATCTGTTTTAAGCATTTTGGGGATGCCCAATGCAGCAAAAGCTTGTAAACAATTAGATGTGACATCTTAAACTTTTTCTCCGGAATGTAAGGAAGCAAAAATCATGCCTGAGCATGTATCTATGGTTACATGAATAAATCAAAATTTTCCAAAACTTGGCTCATGAGTAACATCCATCTGCCACAAATGATTGGGCATTAATCCTCTAGGGTTAACATCAAAATGAGGATTAGGCAAATGTGTCATACAAGATTTATAATCTTTTACAATTGTTCTGGCTTGCTCTTTTGTGATTTTAAACCTACTTTGCAAGGTGGTGCTGTTGACGTGAAACTGGAAGTGAAAAAAAGTAGCTTGTTGTAGCACTGAAAGTATAAATATAGTTTTTGTAAGGTAATGTGCCTTTTGATTACCTTCATGGAGGGGACCAGGCAAGTTAGTATGTGCTCTAATATGGCCTACAAATAGAGGTTCTTTTCTTGCCCACAAAAGTTTTTGTATTTGATAAATCAATTTAAAGGCTGGAGTATGAGGTGCTATTGGTCCTGCTAGCTCTAATTTTGGGACGGCATGTACAATATAGTGGCTATCTGAAAAAATGTTTATGGGCTGGTCTCTAAAATTTTCCAGAGCTCTTACCACAGCTTCCAATTCCACTAGTTGAGCTGATTTGTGTGCAGTTATGTAAGTCATATTTTCTTTTGTAGTGACTACTGCAGCAGTACCATTTGAGGACCCATCTGTAAATACATTAAATGCCTTAGGAATAGGTTGATTTTTTATTAGCTGTGGAAATATAATAGGATGATTAATACAAAAAGATAATATAGGAGACTTAGGAAGGTGATTATCAAAATTTGCAGAGGTAGAGCATCTAGCTATAGCCCAGTCATTATCATTGAAGCATAAATATTCAATCTGTGATGATGAATAGGGAGTAATAATAGTAGCAGGGTGAATGCCAAATATTTTAGTAGAAGTTTTAAGTCCTTGAAGAATAAGTTTAGCCACCATGGAGGTATAAGACTCAATTATGCTTTTAGGAGAGACGGGCAAATGTATCCATAATAAAGGCCCTTGTTGCCAAAATACTCCTGTGGGTGTATATTGTGAAGAAATAATAATCAATATCAGCGGTTGAGTTAAATCAAATCTGTCACAATGAGCTCCTTAGATGGCTTTTTCTACTACCTTTAAAGCTTTCCTAGCATCAGGAGTCAATGTTTGCAGTGAGGATGGATCAGGGTCCCCTCGAAGGATATCAAATAAAGGTTTTAATTTGCCAGTAGTAAGGTTTAGTGTAGGGCAAAGCCAATTTATGTCTCCCAGTAGTTTTTGGAAATCATTGAGGGTGGTTAAATGTTCTTTATTTATTAAAATTTTGGGGGGTCTAACAAAAGCATCCATGATTTTAAATCCTAAATATAATATGGGAGATCTGGTTTGAACTTTTTCTTCGGCTACATATAATCCGTAATTTTTAAAATTTTCTACCATGTCTCTGAATATATTAAATAATATTTTTTGATTAGGGTGGGCCAGTAAAATATCATCCATGTAATGTAGACACATGAGGTTTGGATATTTATTTTTAATGGGTTGGATAGCCTTGTCCACATATATTTGGCATATGGTGGGGCTACTAGCCATTCCCTGTGGCAAAACCTTCCATTGATATCTCTGATCAGGGCCATTATTGTTAATAGAAGGAACTGAAAAAGCAAACCTGGGGGCATCCAGAGGATGTAGGGGAATAGAAAAATAGCAATCCTTTATATCAAGACTAATAAGATGGAAATTTTTTGGAATAGCTACAGGATTAGGAAGTCCAGGTTGAGTAAGGCCCATGACTTGCGTGGTTTTATTAATTTGTCTAAGATCATGTAATAATCACCATTTTCCTGATTTTATCTTGATCACAAATATGGGGGAATTCCAGGGACAGGTGGAAGGTTCTATATGTCCTGCGTCTAGTTGTTCCTGAACTAGTAGGTGGGCCACTTGTAATTTCTCTTTAGATAGGGGCCACTGAGGGACCTACATTGGCTTATCAGAAAGCCATGGTATTTTCAAAATTATTTTCTCAGTGGCCCCAAAGAAAAATGTTTTTTTCCTATATGATAATGATTTCTTTTAGGGTTAAGCTTACCCTGTACTTTTTGATAATGATTTCTTTTAGGGTTAAGATTACCCTGTAGATTTTTATATTTAACACCTGCAGGTTTGGTTGCAAGGTGTACTCCCATTTGTTGTAAAATATCTCTTCCCCATAAAGTAATCTGTAGATTAGGTAAAACATAAGGCTGAAACATTCCTTTATGTCCTTCATCATCCTCCCATTTTAAAATTACCTCACTTTTTTCTGGGAGGTTATTATATCCCAAGCCTCTTAAACTGGTTGAAGCTTTTTGCAGAGGCCAGGGTTTGGGCCATTGACGTAAATTAATGATGGAAGAATCAGCTCCAGTATCTATAAGACCCTCCATTTCTATTCCTTGGATTCTTATTTTTACACATAGGCCTCCCTGTACAGTCTCGAAACCAGCAAACCATGGGTTTCGAATCAGTGGAACAAAATCCTCTATTGTTCCTATTTAGAGGCATATTCATTTTAAATGAATTATGTAAATTTGGAAGGAGGAGCAGCTGAGGAATTCTATCTCCCTGATTAATAGAACTTATACTTTGGGGTGAGCTAAGCATTATTTTTATTTCCCCTTTATAGTCTGAGTTTATTACGCCTGGGGTCACTTGCAAACCTAATAAGCTCTCAGGACTTCGCCCCATAATAAGTCCTACAGTCCCTGAGGGAAGAGGTCCCCTGACTCCTGTGGGCATCAGTTGAACCCCCATTTCAGGTGTTAACACTATTCGGGCGGTGGAACAGAGGTCTAATCCTGCATTTCCTCCTGTTCCTCTGGCGAGGGAGTGGATGGGTAGTAGGGATTGTGTTGGGGAAGCATCTGAGTGGATGCTTGAGGATACTCCTCCTCCAATGCCTCGTACATTTGTGGGCCCCAGGGCATTGGGCCCCATGCCCCGTTTTTTGAATTCCTGAACAAAGGATTTCGATGGATGTCAAAGTTTGAAAAGCATTTATTGGCCCAATGATTTCCTTTCTTACACCTGGGGCAGCAACCTGGAGCACGGTATGAATTTGGTCTTATTTCTCTTTTGGGATTTTGCCTAGAATAGCCTGACTGATTATGATAATTTTGCCTAGAATATCCTGATTGATTATAATGTCTAGGTTGAGCCCTTGTGAAATTTTGAGGGGCAGCATCTCTCACAGCTGCTGCAATCACATTCCCTGTGACAAAGGCATCATTTATATCTTTACATAGTTGTATATATATGGAAAGATCCTTTTTATTTTTCCATGTCCTGATGGCTTCTTGGCAATATTTATTAGCATTTTCTTATGCTAATTGGACAACTAATGGCATAACTTGATCAACGTCTCCAAAAACTCTACTTGCAGTTCTCAAAAGTCGATCAGCAAATTCAGCATATGGTTCATTAGGGCCTTGAATTACTTTGGACATGCTACCTTGTAGCTCACCAGGTCCTTGTACAGTTTTCCATGCCTTTAAAGGCAGCTGTGTTTATCTGAGCATATACTCCTGGGGTATAATATTTTTGATCCTGTACGTCTGTGAATTGCCCTTTTCCTGTGAGCATTTCTATATTATGGTCTCCAAGCCCTGCAGCTGCATTTCTTTTAGCTGTTTCTATAAAAAGTTCTTGAAATTGCGATCGCCAAACCAAGTATTGTCCCCCACTTAATGTTGCTTTACATAGACGTTTCCAGTCTGCGGGGGTTAAGCTAAAGGTGTTAAGGGACTCCAGTATACTCAACGTGAAAGGAGCTTGGGGTCCATATGTCATTACTGCCTCTTTGAGATTTTTTAAATTGTTTTGAAATCTACTGACTCGTGGCCCCTCTGTCCATTTTCATATTCAAATACTGGCAGTTCCCAATGTATCTGTGAGTTACCCTCAAGAGCGCATAAGCACTCAGAAAGACTTTTTATTTCTATTTCTAGGGTATGCAAACGCCTAGTGATACCCTTCATATTTTCTGTAATCGATTCCACCAATGGGGGAGTAGAGGACACAACTTCCTCCACTTGACGATCCCTTATCTTGGTCTTCCTTAATTTCCTTTTGTTCATTTTGTCAGAATCACTTTTACTTAATTCCTCCTCACTACTACTACTCTCATTGGTCCTAACTGACTCAGTAACATCCTGAGTCCTGGGTTCAATTGAGAGCATGTATCCTTGAATTATCTCTAATAAATCTTGAATAGCTTTAGCAGCTCGGATCTTTGTCATTTTTGGGATGCTTCTAATACTCTCCTTACTGGACTTAGTTGACTCAGCAGAATCTACGCTTTCATGATCACCTTCACTGTTTTCTAAATCCTCCTCACTAACGACAGACTCAGCTATATCAAAGAATTCATCAAGAGCCTTGTACACTTGGGTCTTAGTTATTTTCAAACCCATTTTAACCGCTCTGACTAGAGACTCCTGCGAGGTTTCTCAGTTCTTACCTGCCGTGCTGAATGCCCCGAACAGGCCACCAACCGTTGTTGCCGGAAAGGGATTTGCAGCCCAGAACTGCGGCGCCGCGGGAAGGAGCCCAGAGACAGGATGGAAATGAAAAAAATCTTTTATCTTTCTCTTTCTGTCTCTTGTAATTTCTAACACCACATACACATTCTCACAAGAAACCAAGGCACGTACTCTTACAAGAAACTACAATATATATATATATATATATATATATACACAATAGCGTTAACCCATCCGTTCTCTCTCAGGTCTCATCTCACGTGCCTGAGCAGGAATGGCGCTGGGCCGATCTACTGAGTCATGGCTCAAGTCTCTCAAGATCCTGGGCCAAGTCCTGCGAGATACCAGGCCAATCCCGTGAGACTACAGAAGGCGGCAATGCCCAAACATGTCCATGGCCCATAGTCAACCACAACCTAGCCATCTCCCCAAACAGGGCTCCTGCATGGGGGATTCCAGAGGCACCGGGGCTTCTGCTGTACTGGTCATGTAGACCCCTAAATAGAGGTGACCTCTGGATGGGATGTAGTTCCTTTATGGTACAGAAGGACCATAATTTCTAGCTCTCAGGGAATGCTTGGCAGGTAGATGAAATGTGAGATAATGGCAATGCCATGGCATCTGTAATAGTGGGGGCAAGGTGACCCCAGAGCAGAAGTGAAGGTGGGTCCCCAGAGCCAGGGGAAGAAGTGGCAGGCATTGAGGGAGTCTATACTTCTAGAGAGAGCAAGTGTGAGGCCACTAGGTCCTATCAAGCTGAGAGACCAAATTACAAGTTAGGCCATCTTTGATCATCTGAGATCAGTAACACACACATCAACCAGAAGACAGCACAAGGGCCTGAATGGACCTGAACCTTCCCTCCCGCTCTTTTATTCTCATGTGCCACATGAGAGAGTAGCTGGAGATAGGAAGGGGGCCAGGATTAGAAGGACTAAACAATTGTTCCCTGCTGTTCACATTACAAGATAGGACTAAATTTTAGAACATTTAGGGTTAAAAGTTTATGTCCTTCCCTGTGACCAATATGGGGATAGGACTATGGGGAGGTGGTGGTTTTGGAGGAAGATAGATCAGTTTTACATTTTCTCTGCACTTCACTTTTTGATCCAGAAGTAAATGCACTTAGCAGTTAGTCTGTAATTTGTGGTTTGGGTGGTGTATATTTTCTCATTTCATTGGAGAAGCATCTTTCTTCTTTATTTTTTATACTTTTTCTTAGATTTTATTTTAACATCCATTCCTAGTAAAGAATAGATTAAAAAAAAATCTTATTCTATCCTTGTCAACCAGAGGTTCCTTATAGTGAATGTCTTTTTTTAGATAGTGTATTGTAATCTTATAGTGAACATCTTGCTTTAGATAGTGTATTGTAACCACTTTTGTGTTTAGTACTTTGCTGTAAAATATATTTTTTTTTCTGTAAAGAAAGGTCTCAGAGAAAGGTGCCGAGAAATGCAAAGATACTTAAAAAAAAAAAAAAAAAAAAAAAAACATTTTATTTTATGTCACAGATGGAAATTGAAGTAAAAATTCTTCTTTTTTCTTTTTTGAGATGGGATCTTGTGTTACACAGACTGGTCTTAGACTTCTGGGCTTAAGTGATCCTCCCACCTCAGCCTCCTGAGTTGCTAGGATTATACAGATGTATCACTGTACCCAGATAGAATGTTTGTTTTTATAGAAAGGCATTTTCTGCTGGGCAAGGTATCACATGTATGTAATCTCAATAACTTGGGAAGCTGAGGCAGAAGGATTGCAAGTTCAAGGTCAGCCTAGGCAACTCAGAGAGACTCCGTCAAAAAAAAAATGTTTGCAAATTATTCTTCTGAGATTCTAATTTTGTTGTTGTTGTTGTACTGGGGATTGAACTCAGGGACACTCAACAACTGGGCCACATCCCCAGCCCCCCCCTTTTTTGTATTTTATTAGAGACAGGGTCTCTCTGAGTTGCTAAGTGCCTCACCATTGCATTGCTGAGGCTGGCTTTGAACTCATGATCCTCCTGCCTCAGCCTCCCAAGTGCTTGGATTACAGGTGTGCGCCACCACGCCCGCCTCTGATATTCTAATTTAATTCACATTAAATATAACAACTTGTTTGGATCCCTGTAAATAGAGATTTTTTTTCTCCATATATTTTGTTTTCAGGTGCACTTTGTTGAATTTTTAAATTTTCCAGTTATGGCCATGAACCACCCATTTCTAAAAGTATTGCAAGGACCATCTAGTTCTTCTCCAGAAACACTAACAAATGGTAATGAAATTAGAGTGAGATATATTTTGGGTGTAGTAAGAATAGTGAGCTTTGATTTGCTTTCTAAGTTGCTTTTATCTATAATGAAAACAATTTGACTTCAAAGTTAATTTGTCATTTTACTTTATTTTATATTGCCACATATTTCAAAAAAGCAAGCAAAAACTTTATTTTTTACTGGAAAAAATAGCTAAGTCTGAGAATTATGAGGATTCTGATAATACTACATATTGAAGTTTTAGGCCTTATTCTGGTTTCTGTGGCTATGGTGCTTGAATAAGAGGGCTCTCTAGTGAACTAATTGCTTCCATCCTTTGGATTCTCCCCAAGGGGATGTAATCCAGTGATAACCACTATAGGTTAGGAGGATTTTGCCACTTTATATTAACAGCAAGTAAATTAATTTTTAAGAACTAGTGTTCTGTATTTCATTTATTGACGAAAAGAATAAAAACATTGAAGATGGAAATCGAAGGCTTTTTGATTGTTTGGTTTTGGCACTGCTGGGGCTCCAACCTAAGACTTTCATGCATGCTAGACAAGTGCTCTGGAAATTGTATGGTTTATTTTAGGTTTTTAATATTTTAAAATGAAGACTTTCTTTGATTTTACTTGTATTTTTATACATCCTGACATTCTCCACAAGGGATTTTAAGGCTGCTTACAAAAACAACATTCAACAAAGCAATAATTTAATGTAAAAAATGAAAAACTACCACCATCACTACCACCACAATTGTGGCACCTTTCAAGATTGATATAATTTCTACATTAAGCTTTAGTTTAGACTGAGTGTGATGCAGCCAAGACACAGGGCAGGTGTGAATAGTTAAGTTGTTTTCCTTGTTAGAAAGGACAAAGCTTGAGTTCCCCAGTCCCAATAAATAATATACCAATACGGAGTTTTAAGGAAGTTTGTGTAGTGATCCTCAATGATACAGTGACCACAGTTCTGAAAAAAGAGCTTTACAAACTTATTTTTCAGCAAGTACAGAATATGTGTGCTTGTTTTTTGTAGTCACCTTGGGTAAGAGTGATAAGGTACTATTAAAATGCAACTCTGGGAAAGTGAGTCTGCAAGAACATAGATTAAATGGCCAAAACTGATCCAGGAATAGACCCAGAGTTTCCAAAGTTATGAATATTCCTTTCATATTCTAGCAATCTTATTTTTCTCAACAAAGCTTTTGTTAAAGATAGTTGACAGTATGGTTGTACTGTGTTGCAATTAACTGTGTTTAGATTCTTTTATGTTTGCCATGAGGGTGAATTCATATACTTTAGAAACAAGAAGAACAGGTGTTTTGAAAATGAAAGGACCCAGTGAAGACATTCACTTGTACTGAAGGTGAATTTTCCTTTGTAGGTTTTTAGAGAATCTAGAAAGAAAACCATATTTTCCTTACTGAAACCATTTTAAATGTCTTTCAGCCTACAAACTAGTACTTGCTTAATTTAATAAAGTAAACACTATGAAAGATGGCTAAAATTCAAAGCAGATAGTATCATCACTTTGATTGCCTATACAAGTCTTCAGTAAAGCCATGGTAATGCAGACAGAAATGCATTATATCATAAATTTATCATATTTTTGTACTATCCTTCATGTATAAAGCATAACATGGATTTCTAGTTATAATGTCAAAATTTGTTGGACATAGCTAAGTGTACTCATATGGAATAAACACATAGCGTTAATATGAACCAGTTGAATATTTGGAGGATGTTTGCCACTAAAGGTTTACTTTTGTCTTGTGATGCCATTCTTTCTAAAAAAGAATTAGGTATTGGGACAACTTAGGCCAGTTCTAATTTGGAAAATAAAACATCTCTTGGTAGGAAGAAATTTTTTATTGTATTTTTTTCAACTTCAGGTGTATATGTGTTATAAATATGTCATTACTTAGTTTTTCTTTCCACATCAGTAGGTACAAGTAGTCAAGTTACCTCCTTAAGGAGACCTTAAGAGGATAACATGGCTTTCTTTGAAAGATGATACCAAGAAAGGGTAGGATTTTGAGGGAATTCACTGGTATTTAGCATTTAGTTATAACAGAGACACTGATACATTAAATGTAGAATGTCATAAAAAAATAATTTGTAAAGTCTTTGCTTACAGTTGGTGTTAGGCCTGAAGGTTTACTTAGAATAATTGAGAAAGAAGGAGGACTAATGAATAATGGGATATATAAAAAAGACTGATTTTAAAGTCATAAACATTGATTAAACATATAAATAAAAATAATATCAACTGTCAGCATATTTGTAAATTATATATACTCCCCTTCCCCTGCTGTTGGGAATTGAGTCCCAGACTTCACACATGCTAGGCAAGTTTTGTATCACTGATCTACAACACCATCCCTTATATGTAAGTTGAATTCTTGTTTGTTTGTTTTTTTTAAATACACATATATTTATTTTTGAAGTTTAAAATATGCAATTTTCAGGAAAAGGGAATAGAGAAAGGATGGTTAACAGGTACAGGGCTGTAGTTGACTAGAAGGAATAACATCCAATGTTCTGTAACACACAAGGGTTGCTATGGTTGTACATTTTAACATAGTTGTAGGATCTTGAATGTTCTCAACACTGAGAAATAATAAATGTTTGAGGTGATAGATATGCCATTTTCCCTGATGTCATTACACATTATATACATGTATACATTACACACTGTACCTGGTGAGTATATACATTTATTATGTGCTCATTAGAAATAAAAAAATATGTATTATAAAAAGCAATAAATTGTCAAATGAAGATTGAATATACATTGAATTCTTAATATGTACTGCTTCTTTTAAGAGGTTTTTTTGGTATATCTAGAGTCAAGTTAAAATTACCTGACAACTTTTAATAAAGAGACCACTAAATAAACATAACAATTTCTAGAACTCAGCAAATGTAGTGTTGATGAGTATCCAGCTTTTAGTAAATTTATCAGTTTCATCAGTTTTCCACCAGAGTGTGAATACCTTGAGAAAAAGCATAGTATTTTATTCATCCCTCTATTTTTCCTAGTACCTAGTGCACTGCTTTATATAAACAAAGTTTTCAATAAGTACTTCTGGAAAATTGAAAAAATTAGCACATAATTAACATTGGCTTTCATAGATGTCAACTACTTATACTTTTCAAATACAACTTATACTGTTTTAATACTTTCAGTAAGTTTGATAGCAGTGTTCATATTTGAGAGATTTGTCTTTGTTTTTTTTTTTTTTTTTTTTTTTTTTTTTTTTTTTTTCCCCAATCTGGAATAGGGGAATGGTATTTCAGCTCTATGGCAGAAAGTGCTTTCTTTAGGATTGTTTTATAGTTATGGATATTATTCTTTCTCCAACTAAGTAGCAAACTCCACAAAAGTAAAGGCACTCCACAAAAGTAAAGACACTTTCTTTGTGGTGCTGGGGATCAATTCCAGGACCTCGTGCATACTAGGTAGGCATTCTGCCACTGAACTACACACCCTGCCCTCTTGTCACTTTTTGTTGTATCCTCTACAAATCTAAAAGCTCATTGAATAACTGAGGATATAGGGAACTAAATAAATTTACCTTCCAAGAGCAGAGGGAATGAGTAGAAGATAGATTAGCTTGGCTTTCCTGATGAAGAATTGGAACAGATAGGGAGAGTCCTTGTCACTGTTTAAGGCCAAATTATACTGTAGTAACTTTTGCAAGATGAAAACTATCTGTGCTATAGCCATTCACCACTTGTGGCTCTCTGAGTCTAAATTTAAATGACATAAAATTTAAAATTTATATCCTTAGTCACACTACCCACATTTCAAGGGCTCAGAAGCCACATGTGTGTGGATAGTGGCTGCTTTAATGGAGAGCACAGATATTAAACTTTTTATCTTTGCAGAAAATCCTTTTGGAAAGCTTTGGCCTAAGGTTGTCTCAGTTTGCTTGGCCTGCTGTAACAAAATTCCCTAAACTGGGTGGCTTATATCAATTTTATTTCTCAGTTTTTGAGGTTGGGACATCTTAGATCTAGGTGTGTGCAATTTCAGTGCCTGGTGAGGCTGACTTCTGGTTCATAGATAGTACCTTTTCATTTTGTCCTCACATGGTGAAAAAGGCAGGGCAGCTCTCTGGGACCTCTTTTATAAAGACACTAATCCCATTCATGAAGTGCTAGCTCTTATAACATAATCACTGCCCAAAGGTCCCACCTCCTAATTTTTAGCATATGAATTGGGGGTGGAGGGCAGAAACATTTAGACCATAACAGAGAAATTAGGTAAAGGGGGATGAAATGGTCAGAGTGATTAAAAAAAAAAAAAAAAAAAAAGGCTCTTTTTGCAGCCTCATTAAGGATAGGTCTTATAATGAAATTTATCATCATTCTTGGAAAGCACACATTCACAGATTACTTTTAATTTTCCTGGGTTCTGGAACTCTTTCTGTCCTCCAGAGGAGTGGGTACTGTGACTATGTTGAGAACATGCCAGTGGTATTTGCTTGTGGGAAGATAATGAGAGAAGTTCTTCTTTATGAATATTTTAAAGGATTTTCCAGGCCCATCCAGATTGCAGTAAACCTGGAATTTATGGATTTGTGAGCTATAGTTCATAACTCTCCAGTCTGTGTGATTTATGCATTCAAGAGACAACTTATAAACTGTCTAGCCTGTATGATTCATGGGGTATATAAGCAAAGAAGCCCCAACATAAATGATTTTACCTGAGTTGACATGTATCGTATACATCATTAGTATTTATCTTTTACTTCAAAACCATTGAGAGAAAAGGGACCATTAGAAAACTGTCTCATGGTTTAGGGTTCCTCTCAAGAGCAGTGTCATGTGAGTATCTAGGTTTTGCGTCTATCATTTGCCAATCACTGGTAACATTTGATGTAGGAAGGATCTTACAGTTGAACATTGGCTTGGACATTTGAAGCCTTTGTGGTAACATGGTTTACCAGCTGCTTTCAGAGGTTATTAAAAAATTGCTTATTTTATATATCATGTGAAATTATTTTCTTCTCCTGTGATAATGCTTGTTCTCTTTTCCTAAAGAAAGGAGAATTTTATTAAGGAAATAAGTATCAAAGATCTACTAGGTGCAAGGCACTTTATGCCAGGAAATATATTTTTTTTTTTAAAAAAGGGGAAAGTAGGAGAAGGAGGTACTTAGGACTCTAGATGGACATATTAAGTATTATTTCCAGTGAGCAAACACTGTTTTTATTGGTTGTTTAGCATGTTTGCTACATTAAAAACAAAAAAAAAAAAACTAATATAGTTTGGCATGGTGGAACACACCTATAATCCAGCTACTGGAGAGGCTGACTTAGAAAGATTGCAAATTAGATGTCAGCCTCAACAACTTCTCTCAAAATAAAAATAAATAAATTAATAAATATAAAGAACTGGGGATGGGCACCATAGTTAAGTGACACTGTGTTCAATTCCCAGTATTCCTCCTCACCAATGTTACTGCAAGTCTAACATTTAGCTTTAAGTGAGAAGGGAAAAGGGAGAAGCATTTGTTGAGTACTTATTAGATGCCTAGATCTTTATGTATATTATCTTCAGAAGTGCTGGCCTTCAGAAAAAAGCTTGAGAAGTTGCTATTAATATACTTTTTGTTTTTAAAAAAATGAGAAACTTTTGGTTAAATAACTTGCCCCAAATCCTTAATAAATGGAAGAGATAGAATTCAAATGTTCTTTTTTTTTGCCTCCAAGATCTGTAATCTTTGCCTTAGAGTAGGGTGTCCTTTTTTGCCTCCAAGATCTGTAATCTTTGCCTTAGAGTAGGGTGTTCTTCAGATGACAGGTTTACTGATAACAGTATGTAGAAGTGATATGAATGCATGCTTCCTAATGAAGTTGGTTTCAATGAGGAAAGAGAAAAAATGAGGAAGAGCTAGAGGTTAAGTTTATTACTTTTATTATTGGGAATTTATTACTTTGATTTGATGGAATCGGATATATTGGTTTTACTAGGTCCTTCCGTTTTTTTTTTTTTTTTTTTTTTTTTTTTTTTTTTTTTTTTTTTTTTTTTTTTTTAGTACTATCACTTTCTGTTTGGAAGCTAGGAAGCTCTGTCTTCACTTGCCATGCCCTTTATTTTCTGTCCCCTTCTCATGCCTCTGAATACTGGGGTGTGTAAATATGAGTGGTAAGAAGCAGGTGGGCTTTGTGTTCTCTGTTGTCTTTGATCCCAAGGAAAAGGTTTATATGTATTAAATGTTAGAAGGCTGCCACTTTGAGAATGTATGCTGCTGCTTTGCTTTAACTCCAAAGCATTCGGGAAGAACACTGTGGGAAGATAGATACCAGAATTATAGGAGGGTATCCTTGAAGGAGTCCAAGTTTCAGAGAAAGTCTAGCTGGCTTAGGTAAGTTCCATAACTATAGAGAATGTGCACAGGCTGGATGCACAGTTAGGTTTAAAATAGTAAAAATAATTTTTAGTAATAATTAAAATTAATTGATCCTCTTCTCTAAAGCAATATTTATTTGTATATTATTTTTACTAAAATCATTCTGCAAAGTTAAAATGAAATTATTTTAAAATATGCAATCGTGTCCCTTTAATGATCAGATTCTGGCTTTAGCATATGGTAACTTATTAAACATATGGTATGACTGTGATAAACAAGGCATGAATCCAAATGAGATATGTGCAATCTTTTGTTCCTTAGTCTGGTTTCCAAATTACCATACACATCGATGTTTTAAATTTACAGGTAAAAATGGAAAAGGCCGCTAAGATGAAAGGAAAATCTTTATTGCCATCAACTACAAAACATTCATGAAGGCTGTAGGACAGTTAAAACCATCATCCAAATATTTTTTGTTTACTTAAAGGTAATAATACAGTTTATCTTCTCTCAAATTATTTACTGTAAATATGTGTTTTTGGATATTTTCTTCATTTATTCATAGGAGAAACTACTTTATATTATTTTGACAAGATTGATTATTTACTACTTTATATACTTTTTCTCTATTTTGGGAAGGGAAGTTAGGTTATTCTCATATAAGTCAAACTCTGAAAATATAGTAAATATTTTTATTCTATAAATATTTTTATTCCAGCCTGTTTAAAACATTAAAGATGTTATCAAGATTTAAAACAAACATGTCACTTTCTCATTCAAAATTGTAAGTTAAAATGATTATTTTTTTTTTTCTTTTTCATGTTTTGGAAGGTTGATTTATATTTTTTTAATACAAAACTGTGTTTTAGAATTATGCAATAATGTTCTAGATAGCCACTGATTTTGACATTATTAACCACCCCCTGTAAATAACTGCATTGGACATTGCTTGTGTGACACTTCAAGTTCTCTTGAACTTATCTCATACCCCAGCACTGCTACAAAATCCTTCCAAGTAGCCTGTTGACAACACCACGTAGAATACATTTGATGAGACCTTATCTTGGCCTTATATCCTGGCTGTCCTACTTTCTTCCATAGGGATCTTCTGCCACTGGCTTGGGATTCCCACTGGCACCCCTCTGCATGATCCATGTGTAGTCCAACAATGTGGGGGAGATAATGACCTTTCCTAATAAAACTGTTGAGATGCAGGGACCCACCCTTGACTAATGGGAGATATATATTAGGCAATTCTGAGATGCATTTCATAAGCTTCTTAAGAAAATTCTGTGGGATTGAACACTGGTTACCTATAGCAGTGCCCAACTCAATAATACATTTTTATGTTAGCTTTCTATTTTTTTCTTTTTCCACTTCCTCATCCCTACCTTGGGCTCACTAAGATCAATTTCCAAATAAGTTATCTGTACAGACTTTTGCCTTAGGCTTTGTTTTGGGTCAAGTTATAAACTTGGGCCAAAATAGTTGGTACCAAGAAGTCATTTGCTATAACTTAATGGTAACTAAAGAGTGAATAAAGATGAATACTTAGAATTTCTAACCAAGGATAAAGAGTCTGCACTAAAATGGATTCCAAAGGACTCAAATCACAATTGTGGTCCATTGATTAGAGTTAGATGGTTGTTTTTCCCCTTTTAAAACTTGGGATGTCTCAGTGTTGCCCATGATTATCTTGAACTCCTGGGCTTTAGGGATCCTCCAGCTCAGGCTTCCCAGTAGTTGGGACTACACTATGCATAGCTTAGAGAAAGAATTTATGGAAGCCTCATGATAGACGTAGACCTGACCAAAGCCTATCTCACAGTGTGCAAAATGGGTCTGTTCTCACTCTTTTATTTCTATAGTCATTGCTTCATAAATATCTGTTGCAAAAGCCAAGCAATCTTCCAGAGGACTCCAGCAAGTTTTTCTACCATCTCATTGCCTGCAATTGTGTTGTGTGCTCAGGTCTTAACCAACACTGAAATGAGAAATAAAATGCTGTGCTTGAATTAATCAGTCATGGACCACTCAGTGAGGCTGGCTGCAGCTCAAGGATGAAGGATCCAGGCTTTCTCAGGAGCAGGAAGGTATGAATGGTGCAGGATAGTCACTGGTTGGTAGATTAGCAACAACTATAAGGTTAGGATGATGTTAAAAGTGAAAGGAAAAATGATAATTGGGTGATAAAGTTTGAGATATACACAATGTTATGGTTTGGATCTGAAAAGTTCCCCAAAAGCTCATGTTGAAGACATGATCCCCAGTTCAACAAAGTTCAGAGGTAGGGATTTTATGGAGTGGTGGAATCATGTGATGTATGACCTTTCCAGTGGATTAACCCCAGCAAATGGATTAATCCATTCATGGCTAAATAGACTACTGAGAGGTGAATGAGCTAAAGGAAGGAGGTCACTGGGGTGATGTTACGAAAGTGTTTATCCTCTCCTCAACCTTTTTCTCCCTCCCTCCCTGTGGCATCTTCCATGCCATGGAGTTGAGTTGAAGTTCTCTCGAATGGAATTTCCTCTCGCGGAAGGATGTGTGGCAACAGTCACCCCTTCATGGAATTGATACCACTCAACTACAGTGTTGATAGAGTTAACTTTGTATATGCTCTTGCAGTTTCCTATCTATGTGTATTTCTGCTGTATGGCCACCAGGTGTCGCTATTTTAATAGAATGAAACATTCTAAAAGTTGTAACTTTGTGGAATCTAGCTGGAAGTTTGATAACATTCTTTTTTAATTACCGATATAATTAGTTCCTAATAGAGGAGCAGCTTAGTAAATGCCTACTGTTTTAACCTCTTTTGTTATAAACATTATGCACCAAGAAAAGGTTGTTAGAGTCTCTTTGTGATTGAAATAGACTTCTTTTGTTTTCAGAGTAGCTCAAAATATTTACATAGAAATTCCTTAGAGTCCTTCAGAACTAGCTTCTGGCTATGCCTCCCTTTTTTCTACCCCTAGGTTGTAAATAAGGCCATGATAAAGAGTGCTTTGAAATCCAGACAGTAGTGCAGGTGTGCAGAGGAATGGCTACAAGAAATTCCTAAAAAGACAAATTTAAACCCAGGCTATTGCAGATAAACATAACAAAATTGCAGAGAGTTCAAAACAGTATGTACAAAACCTTGAGATGTTTAGCAAAAGATAAATGTCTAAGATGTGATCAGCAAAATGTTACTGTTTCCCTGGATCTTATGACTGTATGTAACCACAAAAAAGAAAATGTGTTGCCATGATGTACGTATATACTTGCTAAAAGTGAAAGTAAAGGGAGGATTTCTGCAGCCCAACTCATGTAAATTTCCTTCCACTGTGACTCTCTTCACCAGCCCAACGGGATTAACCCCTTCCATCACTGTGAAGGCTGGCCCCCCGCATCTCCCAACACCCCCTCTGTTCCCTACCTTCCATGATCTGAGCTGTTTTCCTCCATGCCCTTCCACCATGATGTTCTGACTCACCTCAGGCCCAGAGCAACGAAGATGGCCAACTATGGACTGAGACCTCTGAAAAACCATGAATCCAAAATACACTTTTCCTCCTCTAAGTTGTTCTTGTCTGACATTTTGGCCCCAGTGACAAAAAGCTGACTAACACCCATGAGGAGTATGGAAATCATGAATGAAAAATTCATGTTTGAGAAACAGTAATACAAACACTCCCACTTAATTAGAAAATATGAACGTGTAAATGGAATATGAACATGCATGACTCCAAATAAAAAACCGCTGCACCAACAGTCGGTAAGTTTTCTCCTGCAGAGATAACTAGGTATACAGAAAGCCATCAGTGACACCCCAGTTTTGAGGAAATGGGCACTCAGATGCATTGTTTGGTGGCCACACAAACTGGTGAAAAGCTGGCCTTGATGTTATGTCTGCTTTGTTTTTGTAACTGAGGTGAAATTCACATATATAAAATTCACCATTTCAAACAATTGAATCATTTCAGTGATATTTAGGGCATCCATGGTGTTGTAAACTTTACCCCTACTTCCTCAGCATTTTCATCATGCTAAAAGGAATCCCCATATTCATTAAGCAGTCATTCCCTATCATTCTCTCCCCAGCCCGAGGCAACCAGGAACCTACATTCTGTCTTGATTGCTCTACCTAACCTGAACATTTCCTACAAGTGGACCATGTGATCTTTCAAGAAGATCCTATGATCTTTCAAGTCTAGATTCTTTTACTTACCATGCTATTGTCTGGGCTCATCCATATTGTAGCATGTGTTGATGCTTTGTTTTTAGTATGGCTGACTAATATTCCACTGTTTGCACCTGCTATTTGACCCACTGATTTTACTTATGGACATTTGTTTCAAAAAAATAATTATGCATCTGTGCATAGAATGCCTATCAGGATCTTTCCAGCAATGTCTAGATGACCACAAGATAAGACTGGAAAAGTTACAATTCATATGTTGATGCAGTCCTATAAAAGTGTAAACAGTTATGTCACAGGGGATTATTTCATAGTAGAAAATACTGTTCATATTTTAATACTTTTTAAAAAAACAGATTATGGAATTATTATTTCCATATAATTCCATTTCCATCCATTCTTTTAAAAAATTGTTCTTTTGAGTTATACATGACAGTAGAGTATATTTTGACATATTTATACAAACATGGAGTATATCTTATTCTAATTAGGTTCCCAGTCTTGTGGTTGTACAGGACTTGGAAATTCATTGTGGTGCATTCATATATGTACATAGAAAATATCTGTCAGATTCATTCCACTGTCTGTCCTATTCCTATTTCCCCTCCCTTCCTTTCATTCCCCTTTGTGTAATCTACTGAACTTCTATCCCCCCTTATTGTGGGTTGGCTTTCACATATCAGAAAGAAAATTTGATCTTTGTTGGGGGGGGGGGTTGGCTTATTTTGCTTTGGATAATTGTCTCTAAATCCATCCATTTACCAGCAAAATCATAAATTCATTCGTTTTTATGACTGAGTAATATTCCATTCATTTCTTCCATTATACAGAGTTTATGTTACTTAGGGAGCATCTACTACCACTGTTATAAGTGAATTGAACCAACAATTACTGATTCCAGGTAGCTTGCTACCCTCTGGTGTGTTTCAGTTTGGTGGGGGACAATGACCAGGGGACAGGAGGTCCATGAGCACTGGTGAAAGCAGGCTACATATGGGTATGTTAAGGACCCTGCTGTTCCCATTATGCTTTAAATTTTATCTGCCTTTACAAATGTTTTAATTGATTGAGCTGAATGCTTTTTCTGCTCTCCGCCACTCTCTATTTTTCCCCTCTGCACCTACCATGGCTTGTTTGGGGGGTGAGGGGACATGGTGCATATTTTCTACTTTGGTAAAATATCTTCAAGGATCTTCAAGTCTCAGGCTCTACAATATTGAGATTTAGAGCATTTATTTTGTCACCTACCTCTTAATTCTGATTTTCTTTACCTGCCTTCTTTCTGCCTGATGAGGAGATTAGGACTCACTGCTCAGATCCCTTTGTCATCTTCTAGTCATCCTGTTTTGTCTTAGTACAAGTCACAGGTTTATTATGGGCGTTGCAGTTCAGGGTGAGTTGGAAGATCAGATAGGACTGTAGCAAGTAAACAGCTTAGAAAGAAATTTCTTATCATTGCTCTGGCTCTTAAAACATCGCAGTGGATGGCTTCCAATTCAAAAATTATTTTTCCCTACTCTTTATCTATTATCATTTATTCTAACCTGAGCTCGGAAGAGATTCCAGGATTTCTCTTTGTTTCTCGGTTTGAAAATAGGCATTGTTGTGGGAAGGATGACTTCAGTAAAAAGAGAAAACTAGTTATCAAAGAATGGTGAGTCATAATAATTAGATTTATTGCAAAAATAATGGATCCATTATACTAGCATCAGGGAAAGATGACAGAAGAGAGTGAAAACAATGTGAACTCAGGCCTGCAAATCATTGAAACAATATGGATGTAAACATACAAAACGTGAAAAATTGGAGAAAGATGATTTTGGAGAGCAGA
Organism: Tamias sibiricus; assembly: GCA_025594165.1. Classification (NCBI taxonomy): domain Eukaryota; kingdom Metazoa; phylum Chordata; class Mammalia; order Rodentia; family Sciuridae; genus Tamias; species Tamias sibiricus. The sequence continues at coordinate 59,242,446 of CM046661.1, forward strand.
GAATCTTGGGAAGATATGAGACTCCAGGAGAGAGACTAGGGAAATGGAAAGTGCAGTTGGCTCAGACCTGAAGTCTTCTTGGGTTCCAGATTACTCTTTTGTCCTCTGTTCTGAGGTGAAGGAGCCCTAATTAGGAAGGGCTGTTGCAGCTAGCTGGAAGCCATAAGTTCTACCTGACATGTATGTCACGCACCTGTAGGCACCCGCAAAGCTGAAGGTATATAACCGGGTGAAAGCGGTCCGAGTTAGGAGAACGAAGGAGAATTCATTAAGTCAGTCGTGCAGTCACTCGGTCGGTCAGAAGAAGAGTTCGGGTCGGAGAATCAGAGCGGCCAGAACGTAGGCAGAGCAGTTACAGAAGAGAAACCAGATAGAAGGAGTAATGGCTGGTCAGAGTTAGGCCGAGGCTCCCGAGGAAGAGAGAAGACAGAAGAAAGAAGCAAGAAGCTCTAAAAAATAATCTTTCTCTAAGCTCTATCTTTCTTTCTCTCTAAGCTAAGAAGAAAAAATAATCTTTCTCTAAGCTCTATCTTTCTTTCTCTCTAAGCTAAGAAGACAAGAAGAAAAAGACAAGACAAGAAGACAAGAAGAAGCTAAGCTCTATCTTTCTTTCTCTCTAAGCTAAAGTAGAAGTTAAAGTAGTAAAAGCTTTACTCTGCCTCCGAGTTTTTCTCCCGTGGCGCCGTGGCTGGCCATGACAGGCAGCTTACACTGAGGTCTGTGGCCCTTTGTCATGAGGGCATGTCTAAGTCTGTGCTTGCTCACATTTTTTTTCCTTGTGTTAAGCCAGTTTTGTTCGTAGTGTGAGTTTTCTGTCTTAAGGCTCTAGAGACCCTGGTTTCCATGGTCCTCTAGTACTGGAGATTTTCACTGTACATTGTTCTTACAGATGTGTCAGAGAAGGCACTCTGGTGGCTCCGGGTAAAACTGTGGTTTACTGCTGTGGCCTCCCTCTAACTCTTAAGTGCTTTCTTCATGTCATTCTGAGTGATTTTTGTAAGTTTTTGGCTAAAGTACAAGGATCCCTCCATCCCCTACCAAGTTACATTATATAAATTGCCTGAAGATCCAAAAAATTCTGCCAGAAATCCTCTAGAAATAATTAATGAATTCAGCAAAGTAGCTGGATATAAACTCAATACCCACAAATCAAGGGCATTTCTGTACATCAGTGACAAATGCTCAGAAAGGAAACTAGCAAATCCACCCCGTTTACTATAGCCTCAAAATAAAATAAAATAAAATAAAATAAAATAAAATAAATAAAATAAAATATTTCGGAATCAACTTAACAAAAGAAGTGAAAGACCTCTACAATGAAAACTACAGCATGCTAAAGAAAAAAAAAATTAAAGAAGATCTTAGAAGATGGAAAGATTTACCTTGATCATGGATAGGTAGAATTAATATTGTCAAAATAACTATTCTCCAGAAAGCACTATATAGTTTCAATGAAATATCAATCAAAATCCCAATATCGTTTCTCATAGAAATAGAAAAAGCAATCATGAAATTCATCTGGAAAAATAAGAGACTCAGAATAGCCAAAGCAATTCTTAGCAAGAGTGAAGCTGGTGGCACTACTATTCCAGACCTTAAATTGTATTACAAAGCAATAGTAATAAAAACATCATGGTATTGGCACCAACATAGACCAGTTGACCAATGGTACAGAATAGAAGACACAGAGACTCACCCACATACCTACAGTTATCTTATATTATACAAAGGTGCCAAAAATGTTCATTGGAGAAAAGACAGCCTCTTCAACAAATGGTGTTGGGAAAACTGGAAATCCTCATGTAATAAAATGAAATTAAATCTCTTCTGTCACCATACACAAAACTCAATTCAAAGTGGATCAAGGACCTATGAATTAAACCAGAGAACATGTGTCTAATAAAAGAAAAAGTAGGCCCAAATCTCCATCATGTAGAATTAGGACCCAACTTTCTCAATAAGACCCCTATAGCAGAAGAATTAAAACCAAGAATTAATAAATGGGATACATTCAAACTAATAAGCTTTTTCTCAGCAAAAGAAACAATTAGTGAGGTGAATAAAGAACCTACAGAATGAGAGCAAATTTTTACCAGAAATCTATCAGATAGAACACTAACCTCAAGGATATATAAAGTTCTCAAAAACTTTAAACCAAAAAGGAAATAATCTAATCAATAAATGAGCCGAGGAATTAAAGAGACACTTCACAGAAGATGATATACAATTAATCAACAAATATATAAAAAATGTTCAACATCTCTAGCAATTAAAGAAATGCAAATCAAAAGAACTCTTAAAATTTTATCTTACTCCAGTCAGAATGGCAGCTTTCAAAAATACAAACAACAATAAATGCTGGCAAGCATGCGAGGGGTGGGGGTGAGCACACTCTTACATTGCTGGTGGGACTGCAAATTGGTGAAGCCAATCTGGAAAGTAGTATGGAGATTCCTAGAAAAACTTGGAATGGAACCTCCATTTGACCCAGATATTCCACTCCTTGGTCTACACCCAAAAGGCTTAAAAACAGCTTAATTCAGGGACACAGCCACATCAATGTTTATAGCAGCACAATTCACAATAGCTAGATTGTGGAACCAACACTGATGCCCATCAGCAGATGAATGGATTGGGAAATTTTGGCAAATAGACACAATGGAACACTACTCAGCACTAAAAGAGAATAAAATCATGGCATTTGCAGGTAAATGGATGGAGCTGGAGAAAATAATGCTAAGTGAAGTTAGCCAATCCCAAAAAAACTAACGGTCAAATGACCTATTTTTTTATGAAGATACTGACTTATAATGGCAAGGGAAGGGGGATGAGAGGAACAAGAAACTTTAAATAGAACAAAGGGGGGAAGGGAGGGGAGGGGGAAAGAGAATAGAAATAATGGTAGAATGAGTTAGACATAATTACCCTAAATATATGTATGAAGACAATTGTGAAAATACTTTATGTAAAACCAGCAACTTGAAAAGTCGTGCACTTTTTATGTAATATGAAATGAATAGCACTCTGCAAGCATGTATAACAAATTAGAATTAAAAAGTTACCTGAAAAATTAGCTCACATTTAGTTGATGCAAAGTGGCCCAAATAAATGGGCATGCTATGCTCTTTCTGAACATGTTGTTATTATTTATTCCTTTATTTTTACTTTTTGGCAGTACTGGGAATTGAACCCAGGGCCTTGTGCATGCTAGTCAAGTGCTGTACCACAGGGTAATGCTGTGTTATTTTAAAAATGTTATTGTGAGACAGGGTCTGGCTCTGTAACCCAGGCTGTCCTTAGAGCATGCAATTGTCCTGCCACAGCCTCCTAAGAGGCTGAGATTATGGGAGCACCATACCATGCCCCACATCATTGATTATATTAAACAATTATCTATGTTTCTATGCTCACTTGGCCTACTTCTAGTTACATAGCCTCAATATGATTATAACTATCTCAATCAGGTCAGAATCCCTTAAAATATATTCAGTAGCTTCAGTAACAGAAATTTATTGTCTCAGAATTCTGGAGGCTGGAAGTTTCTGATGAGGATGTCAGTATGGTGGCTGTGGTGAGGGTTCTCTCCTTGGCTTGCAGACAAGTGCCATGGTGTCTTTACATGAAGGACAGAAACAAGGAGGGGGAGAATGTTGTCAGTTGTCTGACTCTCTTCCCTTTTTTTTTTTTCCCACGGTAGTGGGAGTCAACCCAGCGTCTCATCTGAGCTAGGCAAGTGCTCTGCCCCTTGGCATCCTCCCACAGCCAAGATAGAGGAATTTTGCTAATTTTAGCCTCAAAATGAGAATATTTATATCAGTAAAGAACTGATGGGATACAAAAGGAAAGATCTTGCCCCATGTACATGCCAATCAAAAGAAGAGACCATTTCTACGAACGACATCTTGAGTTTGAGGTGTACCTCCTAGTAGTGAGATTGCCTAGCATTTATGAGGTTGTGAGTTCCATTCCCATCCCTGGGACAAAACAGAATGAAAACTAATATTTTATTTTCCTCTCCTTTACAGCAACTCACAATGATTGTGTTATGACAAAACACAATTGTCTATGTCAGAACAGAATCTGTAAGATCAGTGTGTGAGCTTTGGAGTGTAAGGGTCAGAAATACCAACAGGTAGCAATTATTTATTTATGATTAATTCAATTCCTAGTGAAATAGTTTATATCTCTGACACAAAACCATTCAGGTCCCAGGTTAATTTATCCATGAACTCTCTTCAGATATCTTTGTGAAAACAAATCAGCACTACTGGATATTGAACCCAAGGGTGCTCAAACACTAAGCTTTTTAAATCTAACCCCCAGCACTTTATTCTTTTGCATTGTGAGAAGAGTTCTCCCTGTTTTGCCCAAGTTGGCCTGAAACTTGCCATTCTCTCATCTATAACTCCTGAGTAGCTGTGTTTACAGGTGTGCACCTACTTGAACATCTTTAATGCTCATATCAAAATTTCTGTGTTGGAGTTTTGCTGGTGCAAACTTTTAATTCTTTCCTTCCACTATTATTGCCAAAGCCTAAAACTTGAGACTCAGTCTTCACAGTTGCTCTTTTCTCATCCTCTCATCGAATCCTATTCATTATAATTTATAACAATAAAAAAACACTTCTCCACCTGTGTAATTTTTAATTCACTGATAATTAAATATACAAAGGATTCAGAGAGAATAAAATGATTATTGGGAGTTGTGGCCCCCACTGTAGTTCCAGCACTCCAGGAAGCTGAGACAGGAGAAACATTTGAGTTCAGGAGTTGAAGGCCAGCTTGGACAACTCAGAAACAACCTGCAGCTAAAAACAAACCACCACCACCACCATCAACAACAACAACAAAAAAACACAAGACAGAAAAAAAAAAAAAAAGAAAGAAAAGGAAGTAAATGGAAAGATATGCGGTTTATTGAGTGTAAATCTGAATTGTGAAATAGGGATGAGTAAGGTTAAAATGTTGCTTCTTAGTCTGTACCTGTCATCTCCTTGGAAGATATTTTTTCAGCTACCCCAGGATCAGGACCTGTCTCAGCCTAATGCAGAATACCAATACTTGGAGAGCCACACCTAAGAAAAGCCTCAATGACCTCATCATTCCAGTAAAGAATCTCATCTCCAAACTGAAGAATAGAGAAAAATGGTGGGGATGTAATTCAGTGGTAGAGCACTTACCTGGCACTCACAAGATCCTGAGTTCCATCACTAGGACTACAAGAAAAAAAAGCAATTAAATGAAAAATAGTTCTCCATCACATTCTACGCCTAGAGAAAAACTCCTGAGAAGACCATCCCAAGACTTTCTTCCTCATTTACATCACATGAGAGGAGACAGATTTAGGCAGTGGAAATAATAGGAGAAAAGAATGTTTAGAATGATGGTTTATGCCAGTAATCCCAGGGACCCAGAAGGCTGGGTGAGGAGGATGTCAAAGTTGCTGCTAGCCTCTGCAAGTGATCAGGACCTCAGCTCCAATGAAATTAAAAAGGGTCCAAGCCGGGCGCGGTGGCGCACGCCTGTAATCCCAGCACTTGGGAGGCTGAGGCAGGAGGATCATGATTTCAAAGCCAGCCTCAGCAATGGCGAGGAGCTTAGCAACTCAGTGAGACCTTGTCTCTAATAAAATAAAAAAAGGGCTGGGGATGTGGCCCAGTGGTTGAGTGCCGCTGAGTTCAATCCCTGGTACCAAAAAAAAAAAAAAAAAAAAAAAAAAAAAGGTCCAGAGTATAGCTCAGAGGTGACGTGTACCTGGACCAATGATAAGTTACCACTAATGCAAATAAATAAATAAATAAATAAATAAATAGGCAAATAAAATACATAACAACAACAAATCCCAGAAAAAGGAAGAGAGAAAACTATTTTGTATTTTTATTATTTTTTTATATTTAGTTATTATTCATATTTACTGTAAATTAAAGTCACCATTCACGTACATCCACATCAGGACTATGTTGTCAGAGCAAAATCCACCAAGCCTGAGGATGCAGCCATTTGTCATGGCTCTGAATTAGGGTGGAAAAGACTGGCCCTAGACCCTCAAATCTTACAGCACTAAGTGCAGCGTACCTGAGGGGAAATCCTGGCCTCTTCCAGGGCACTAGGAGCCAAAGTTCTTGGAAATGCAGAGCAAGAGGACCGTGTCAAGGTGTTCAATGCATCCCCCCTCATCAGATGGGCCCCATGGAGCATCAAAGGCTTGAATTCAGATCCTGACTCTCACTGTTTGGCAGAGGGAGAGCATTAACAAAGCATCAGTTTCCCATAAGTGTAATGGGGATAATTGCAGCATCTTCTTTCTGATGGCAAGCAAAGTCATCTTTATCATGGGCAGCAAAATCTGTCCATCTGGGAGGAATGCAAGGCAGCTCCCCTAAGAGAAGATGTAGCTTAAATATGGCTAATTCTGATCCCATACTCTTACTGTCTTTGTTTCCTGCTCATATGGCCACCAGGTGTAATACATTAATTATTAAGAAGAAATTGGTTCTGGAAATTATAGCCTTATGGAATCTGAATTGGAAGAATAAAAACACTTTCTAAAGTTGTACTATATAGCGGTCTCTAGTTAGGAAACAGCTTTTGTAAATGCCCGCTGTTTGACCTCTTCTGATTATAATCATGTGCACCAAGAAAAAGCTTTATAGGTCTTTTTGTAATTGATAAGGATTCCTTTTACTTTTGAAGTAGTTTAAGATAGATATATACAAGTTCCTTAGGGTAGAAGTCCTTCAGGCCTAACATTTGGCTAATGAGAACACCTATTAGCTCGACTTCTGAAAAACAGCCATACTCCCTTTTTCCTAAATTCAAAACAAAGTCATTATAGGGAATAAAGGAGCCTAGGAGTTTTGAGCTTAATTAAAAATGTTAGGGTGATTCAGCCATAAAACATTATAGATGGAATTGTTTAGACTTAGGGGATCATGGGAGTAGGTTTAAGAAACATGTTTTGTACTTTGTCTTATTAACATTTAAGATTAATCTATATACACTTTTTCTCTGTCCTTAGATAGATTAAGCAGTGGTATGTACTTAGAAAAAACACTCTGTTTTCCCCAGAATGTATAACCTTGAAACTCTTTGATGTAACTTCAAAAGCTGTAATGTGAATTGCTGTGTTTGCTGAGATTTACAAAAGAAAAAAAATGCTGAAAAAAGTAAAGTAGAGGATTCAGCAGCCTGGCTCTTGTGTCTGCGTGCTGATTTCTCCATCTCCATCTCTGACTCCTTACCTTTGTGCTGCATCGTGTGCACATCGCGTTGATTCCCCACCGTGCTGTCCTAGCACCCCAGGCTGATAACCCGACTTCGGCAGTTGTCCCAAACTTGCTACTCTGCACCCTCCACTGAGACCAGACCTCAGCAGATAATCATTTCATACCCATTTTGAAACTGTCAAAGATTGCATTGTGATAAGTCACATGGGAGGAAATATGGCCCTGCAGGGAAAAAGACAGGATGGTTCCTACAGATATCACCCCACAGCAGATGTTCTAGTGCCATGAACCCTGGACTCTGCCCACTTTCTTCTCTCTGCTCAATAGGCAGAAAATGTATAATTGTACTCAGTCTTTTGGAATCCTGTCTCCACCCCCAGCATGGCAGTGTCCTGTAATCTGTCTTCACATACTAGATTGACTTGGTGTTATAGCACATTTGTCATCTCAAGAGTTTTCTCTTTTGTGGAACTTCACAAGCTAATTTTAAAACTCATACCCATGAATCAGGGCCAGGGGTTCTAAAATATGTTCCAAAAAGATGAGTTGGAGGCACTGCCTATCAGTTGTGGAGAGCTGTTGTAAATCTGCTGTCACTGAGCCAGAGTGGTTGGAAGTGGCAGGCAGAGGCAGTCCAGGCAGTTGTGCATGCTGTGGACATAGCCTTTAGGAAAGGTGACATCCCAGCTTGGATGCCCAAACTGCTCTCTGCTTCCCTGCCACTGTGTGAAGCATGACACCAGACACATGGATCAGTTGCAGGTGTGTGAGGTCCCAGTGAGAGACTCAAACATCTCACAGCTAGTGGAAGATATCAGAGGAAAATTGTCACCCATGGGGGATGGAAAAGTTTTGAGAAATCACCTGGTACTTCACAGCAGCAACCAGAAGGGGAAAGGCGGTGGATGAATTGGACAAGATTAAAATCAACTGTGCCAGCATAAAAGGATTAAGAAGACAAACTACAGAGTGAGAAGATGATTGTAGCAGATGCCTGTGAGGGCTGGCTTAAAACAACCATACAGATTTGCACTGTCCAGTGGGACTTAGAACACTAATGTTGCTGTCTAGCACGTAGCCAGCATGAGACACCAGTTACCAGCATGACTGAGCACATGAAATATGACCAGTATGTGTGAGACAGTGCCTACTGCTTGGAGAGGCTGGGCAAAGATCCGAGCAGGTGTTTCACAGGAGAAAAGCCTGGGATCATCAAGCAAGCAGAGGAAGCAACTTGAACCAGCCTGCAGCCATTCTGTGAAGATACAGCAGGAGATGTGGCAAGCTTGAGTGGACAGTGCACCCTCCAATGTGAGTTTTCCGCAGGAGGTCTTGCTTTTAAGGTGGCTGCCCTCTGCCAGCAGGACTCAGCCTGTGGAAATGGGGAAGACTTAGAGGGAGACCCGGTGAGAGAAGCCCCTAAAGAGGGACATCACCAGCCTACGTGTAGAAAGCAGGCCAGGCTGATCTACTGAGGGAAAATCAATAGCTGGTGAAGCAAAGAGAGGAAAGGATTCCCAGGCACCAGCAGGCCCTGTCCTCCCGGAGGCTGGGAGCATGGTACTACACCAGTGTTTTCCATGTGCTTATTCAGCTACAGGCCTGCACAGAGCTTCTTATTTTGGAATGATATATTTTCTAATAAATCAACCAAAGGAGTTGTGAAGAAACTCTTTATGTGCTGATATTTATTCATCTAAAACTGAAAGAAATGGAAACAAAATGCAATTGAAGGAAACAATTAAAACATCTTCAATCCCATTTGCCAAGTTGTATCAGAGCAGATACACACTGAGTGCACAAGTGGCCTGCCAGTCTCATCCTGGAGGGAAAAGGCTACTGACATCCTGATAGAAGTGGAAGTTCATGAGGGCTGGGAAGTTTGTCTAACACTACTTCCTGAATGATAAGTTAAGTGACTACCAATAGTAGGTGCTTCACATATATTTGAGTGATGAACTCATCCATCTACTTCTTATGTCTCTCAAGGTCTGGGTCCCCTGAGTCCATCCCAGGGGTCCCTGTTCTGGCTACATAAGCCCAGGGACCCTCTCTGATGCAATCCACATACTCCTTCCCAAATGTGGAAACTGCTTTTCCTCAGGCCTCAAAGCAGTGAGGCCTGAGGCAGAAAGATACCTCAAAGGATAGATGACAGGCCCATAGCAGAAGTTCAGAACCCTTGGCAGCCTGCTCCACAAGACCAGGCCTCAGGCAAACACTCCTGGGGCTCATCCTACTTAGGCCTCTATACACCCAAGCAGGGTTCTCCTCTGAAATTATGACTTTCCACAGAGCTGACTGAGGCTCAGAGTGATGCCCGGCATTCCCAACACCAAGCTGGGAGATGGCCAATTTCCTGGGCTTGGAGGTGGTATGTACTTTTTACATAGAAGCTCCATCAACTTCTGGGTAGTTGACCAATTTTGGTAGCTGTGCAAATATTCATGGACGAAGGCGGCATTGCCAATTTGCAGGTCAGGCACCAGTCTACTAATGGTGTCCTGCAGAATAATGGCCTTGTGTTTTTCCACCAGGCTGGACTGAATCACTGGTGTAATGCTGCTATCTTCTCCCTAGTATGGGGAACCCAAAAGGGACATCTCAACATGGAAATTGTAGCAAACTGCAAAATGACTCAGTGCTGCCATACAATCAAGTATAATCAAAAGAAGTTTTCTAGTTGGGGGTGGTGTCTCATGCCTGTAATCCCAGCACTTGGGAGACTGAGGCAGGAGGATCGCAAGTTCAAAACCAGCCTCAGCAATGGCGAGGCACCTAGCAACTCAGTGAGACCCTGTATCTAATAAAATACAAAAAAAAGGGGGGGGGTGCTGGGGATGTGGCCCAGTGGTCGAGTGCCCCTGAGTTCAATACCCAGCACCAAAAAAAAAAAAAAAAAAAAAAAAAAAGAAGTTTTCTTCTTATTCTCAGGGGATCTCTCTCTCTCTCTCTCTCTCTCTCTCTCTCTCTCTCTCTCTCACACACACACACACACACACACACACACACACACACACACACACAGGGTTTTGAGTGTCTGGGGATTTCCAACAAGGAATCAGAGTGCTGGGGTAGCCTAAGCTCACCTGCTTTGGGCTGCTCTGTCTCACTCCCAGGTTCCTTAAAAAAAAATTGCCAGTGGCGATGGGGCCCAGCACTGACCCAGTGCCTCCACACTTGGGAAAGGCCCCTACTCAGAGCTTCCTAAGGTTGAAGCAGCAACAGGTTGGTAGACAAGAACTCATGCTGTCTCCACACGAGTGAACAGATGGGGCTGTCCTGGACTCTGAGTACCTGGCTACCAGGGTTCCAAATTCTATAGGTTCCATTGCCAAGTAAGTGAGGTCACTTCCTTGGGGAAGGATGTAAGATCACTTCTTTGGTGTTCCCTTACATGAAGCTCTTCTTCACAAAATAGGAGCCATCCAGGAAGCTCCCCTCTCCTTGTGACACATGTGCAAGTTGATATAGCTATGCCAATACACTGTTACCTAGATTTCAATAAAGGCCCAGGTAGATCCTGCTTCCCAGGTTTGGGGAGTGTGAATGACACTGAATAAGTCATTGAAGCTTGCAGGGTCTCCCTACCTTCACAAAGTGTTTCTCAGGGACCTTCTAGCATCTGCTTTTCAGGTTTTCATCAGTTGTATGTGTGTATACACCTCTGTGTTATCTGAGAAATGGTAGTGTCACAGGGGCATAAATGACAAGCATACAAGTGACATAGTCACAGTGAGGGGAGGGACAAAGGATGACCTGCAACTCTATCTAGATCTGAGTCCCAGAGTGAGATACTGAAAGACAGTTTCTATTATACCCATTTACAAGTAAATGCTATGATTTCATTCTTCTTTATGGCTGAGTAAAACTATATTGTGTGAATATACCACATTTTCTTAATCCATTCATCTCTTGTTTGACATCTGAGCTGATTCTGTATTTTGGCTATTGTAAATTGTTACGCAATAAACATTGACATAACTGTATGGCTATAGTATGCTGATCTCTTTTGTAACTTTTGGATAAATACAGAGGAGTGAGTGGGTTATGGTGGTTCCATTCCTAGTATTTTAGGAATCTTCCACACAGTATTCAAAAGTGGTTATGCAGTTTTTCATCCTGACCTATTTGTCCACACCCTTGCCAGCATTTATTATTTGTGTTCTTGATAATTGCCATCCTAACTGGGGTGAGATGAATTCTTGTGGAGTTTTGATTTCCATTTTTCTAACTGCTAGAGCAGCTGAACATCTTTTTATACATTTCATAGTCTCTCATATTTCTTCTTTTGAGATATTTGCTTACTTTTTCTGCCTATTTATTAATTGGGCTAGTTTTTTTTTTTTTATCATTGAGTTTTTTGAGATCTTTATGAGTATTAACCCCCTGTCAGAGGGAGAGTGGGCAGTTTTTGCCCATGCTTGAGGCTCCCTCTTTCCTCTCTTCAATTTATTTTCTTTGCTTTTCAGAAGATTTTCCATTTGATGACATCCTACTTATTGTTTCTAGGTTTGATTCCTTGAGTTATACGGGTTTGGTGAGAAAGTTGATGCCTGCACCTATATAATAGACTGTTGATTCTTGTTTTCTTCTAGTAGTTTCAAGGGTTTTGGTTAAATCCTGAGTCTTTGATCATTATTAATTTGACTTGGTGGAGGATGAAACACAGGGAACTAATTTTATTTGACTAAATATGGAAATACAATTTTGCTATCATTGCTTGAAAAGGTTGTCTTTTCTTCAACATATATATTAATGGCATCTTGGCCAAGTGTGAGATGGCTGCAAAAATTTGGGTTCAGAGAATTCAATTTTGAGGAAGAGGAATGGATTTGGACATCACCCCCCACTGCAGGGACACTCACTAACATATGCATGTTTACTTGGCACCCTTTGTTCACTGTTCAATGAAAAAGAAGAAGCTGAAGTCTTTATTATTCATTCAAGGAATTAAAAAATCAGCTAACCATCCTAGGTGAATGAGGACCATCTTGCTTTTGTATACCTAGTGAAGGGACTGTGTATTATCTTCTTTTGAAAAGTGATAGGCAGACAATGAAACACTGGACTTGAAAAAGTAAAGCTCAGTACTCATGCAAAATTACCCCTGTGGGAGGGCACCCAAGGCAGCACATCACTGGCTGTTTCTATGTTCTTTGACAGCCAATGGAGAAGGCAGTTGGTGGGGGGGTGATGGCAAGAATGACGACCAGCCAAGGAGAAAGGTGTTGGGCTTGAGCTGATGCACCCTTAGGGTCAAGGTTATTCAAATACAGGGGGCTGCCATGTGTTTGATAGGCTAAGCCTGTATGTATTTTCTATGCTCATAGAAGTCAAAGGAATTGAACCTTCCCTCTCCAACCTCCTTCAGCTATGGGCACTTATTTGATGTCCTTGGGCAATGGCATTCTCTCTACCACAGAAGAAATAATAAAAAAAATTTCTTAATTTTGACACAGGGTCTCTCTAAGTTGCCCAGCTTGGCTTGAATTTAGGATGCTCTTGCCCCTCACCTTGTAGTCACTGGGACTACAGAAGTGCACCTCTCTATCCAGCAAATTTAAATATATTTTATTGGTTTGTTTTACTCTCAAATATCTGGAACTTCAAACAATGCAGGAACACAGCAGGTGCTCAATAAACAAGTGCATCCCCATGCACTTGTGTTGGGGTCTAGTGGTACAATTAAACCCGGAGCCTAACTCCTGAGAGATATTCAGTAATCACCAGTTATTGTATTTATCTTCTTTGTAAACATACAGTATTTTTGTATTGGCAATCGACCTCTGACTTCATATCTATGCAAATGGAAACCGCATGCCTACCTTAGTATCTGCTGTTCCCACTGCACTGAACCTTAGTTGTCATTCCTGCTTTGCCAGTGTAGGTGCAACTGGCTCCTACACGCTGCTGTCACCTTGTGGGGGTTCACACTCAGCTCTCATCTGGATGATGACAACAATCTAAAAGCTCTCACCTCAGTCCACTCTTCGAAGAGTCCATCTCAGAAACAAAAGAATGACAGAAACAGCAGGTCACTTAGTATTCAGGAATGAAGGGGGTGTAAGGAGATGAATGTGCTTCCCCAGCTTTGGTAGTGAGAGCTTCCTTGAATTCTGTGTTATAGGGGTCTCATTTTCTTCCCCACAAACTTTTGTATCTTTTCTTTTGATGTACTGGGATGGGACCCAGTTCTCTGCACAGGATAGGCAAATCATCCATTCTGAGTCACACCCCAGTCCCTCTAATTGCCCTTCATCTTGACACATGTTCTTGGATATGACATTGCTTCACCACTAGGACCTTCCCACTGCTCACTTCCACCTCATGACAAATGTTCACCCTGCCTCAGGTTCCAATTGACTTCATTACCTTCCACTTCTCCCTCTGAATTTTCTACAAAACTCAAGTAACCACTGCACCGTTTTATTCTCCAGGGCTTTTCCATGTTCAGGCTTTGGCTTAAGCTCTGACTATTCCCTCTTCCCACTGTTGAAAGAACTGAACTGTAACTATTTTTCCAGGTACAGGTGAGTCTCACAGCCATAAAGTCTTTCCTGATTGCCTGCAAAGGAAATGGTCCCTACCTCCCCTACAGCTCCCTCAGAACTGACAGTTTCCTCACATTCTTGCTGAGGATTTTCACCTCATTTCCAAGACTGCCAATGCAATGGTGAGGTCAGAGTACAGCCCTAGAAATATTGTTGCAAATGCTATTTGGTTCAATTCAGGATTTGTGCTCTAAGGGTGAGGGGGAATTGTAGAGATCACTAAGAGAAGCTTGCTTGGGACAGACTCTGCTTTTGGTTACTGCAGGCACAGAGTCTCAGACCAAATTATTCCTGCCCATTTTTGCTCTTAGTAGTTCCTTAACTTTCCAAAATAACCCAGTTACTCTTATTTATTTCATACTATTTCATCCAGGTTCAAAGGCAGTGACACCGAGTCGTTTATGGGAACACCTAACACATTCCCATCCTTCTGGGAAGATAGGGTTAAGAGACAATAGGCTAAATCAGCTGTTGAGCTGTTGCAAAGCAACCAGATGGAAGTGTAGTATCAGTGCTAGGAGTTTCAGGACAGTTGGATTTCAGTGCAGAAAGCAAGTCTTGCTGTTGTGGTTGGACAGGACTGGGTCCAGGTTGTCAGATTCCCTACTGTAGGTTTACATGGCAAGGAATATTTTCCTTTTATCTTTGCTTTTGCAGTGCTTCTGATGGAAGTCAGGGACCTGTGCATGCTGGGCATGTGTTTCTTTACTGAGCTCCATCTTAGTCCTAGGGTAATTATTTCAGAAAGATCACAATCACTTGGGGGAGTGTTCTGCATGAGCAAAATAAATAAATAGTTGCAGCTTTCAGCAGGTTGAATAGGACCTTAGACCTCTTCATTTTGAAAGGGTTTCTCACATAACCCAAGTGTGCACACTAGTGAGTACCCGTGCCCTGGAATGAATGCAGGATTAGTGGAACCTCAAAAAGCCCCCTCTTACTTGAACTTTTGCCTTCATCTCAGAGATACTTCTTCAGAGGCATCATTAGTTTCAAAGGAGAGTCAAACCAGGCAATGAAGAGATCACAGTGATTATGATTAAGACAGCTTAATAATGTCTGGAAACAGAGAAGATTTTGCGTAGGTAAGGTGGGAGGCAACTCAATCCACTGAAGAAGGACACCAGACACATGACTCAGTTGCAGGTGTGTGAGGCCCCAGTGAGAGACTCAAAACTCGCAGCTTGTGGAAGACCTCAGAGGAAAGTTGTAACCCGTGGGAGATGACAAAGTTTAGAGAAATCACCTGGCACTCCGCAGCAGCAACCAGAAGGGTAAAGGTAGATTAATTGAACAGATTAAAATCAACTTTGCCAGCATAAAGGGATTGAGAAGATGAACTACAGAGTGAGAAGATGATTTATTGCAGATGACTGTGAGGTCTGGCTTAAAACAACCATACAGGGTTCCACTGTCCAAAGGGACTTTGTGCATTAAGGTCACTATCTAGCTGTAGGCCAGCATGAGACACCAGTTACCAGCGTGACTGAGCACTTGAAGTGTGGCCAGCATATGTGAAACAGTGCCTACTGCTCGGTAAGGATGGGCAAAGACCTGAGCAGGTGTTTCACAGGAGCAAAGCCTGGGAGCATCAAGCAAGCAGAAGAAGCAACTTGAACCAGCCTATTGCCATTCTGTGAGGATACAGCTGGAGCTATGGCAAGCTTGAGTGGAACAGTTCACCCTCCAATGCTAGTTTGCCACAGGAGGTCTTGCTTTTAAGGTGGCTGACCTGTGCCAGCAGGACTCAGCCTGTGGTAACGGGTAAGACTCAGAGGGATACCCGGTGAGAGAAGCCCCTACAGAGGGACATTGCCAGCCTAAGTGTGGAAAGCAGGTCATGCTGAGCTACTGTGGGAAAATCAATAGCTGGTGAAGCAAGGAGAGGAAGGGATTTCCTGGCACCAGCAGTCCCTATCCTCCAGGAGGCTGGGAGCATGGTACTACACCAGTGTTTTCCGTGTGCTTCTTCAGCTTCAGGCCTACACAGAGCTGCTTATTTTGGAATGATATCTTTTCTAATAAATCAACAAAAGGAGTGGTGAGGAAACTCTTCACGTGCTGATATTGATTAATCTAAAACTGAAACAAATTGAAACAAAATGCAATTGAAGGAAACTGTTAAAACATCTTAAAGCCCATTTGCCAAGTTGTATCAGAGCAGATACACACTGAGTGCACAAGTGGCCTGCCACTCTCATCCTGGAGGGCGAAGGCAAGCTCACTGTGCCCACTCCCTAAACCCTGCTTTGATGGCCTCAACAATGTAGCAGAAGCCCCCTGCAGTTTTGTTCATAGGTACTAGTTTATAACTCAGCAACCAAGTGACTGCTTTTTCAAAAGATTTGTTTCATACATACAAAAAAGGCAAATATGCTGTTATCAATGGCTTTTTTGAACAGTATTTCCATTTAACACTATGAATAGTATCATCCTCTCTTCTGGATTTGTCAGATTCTTAGTAATATGTTTGCAAGAGACACCTAGAAACTACAATAGAGTCATGAAATTTATTGAGAAGAAATATGTGTAAAACTAATCTATGAAGAAAACTATAAAAACTAAAATGGGAATTAATAACTGAAACACTAATATAACTACATACAATAGAGAAAACTCTTAACAATATAAAACTGGTTTCCAACCCATTGTGTGAATATACTGTGGTCCACAGCAAATGGAAAATCTGGCTCAATATCCTGTGGCTGGTTTGTTGGCAGCTGAACTGCATCCTTGTCCACAGGTATTACCCACCATGGCCCCTGGAAGCTCTCACTCTCCCCCTGTTGATGGTGGAAGAGATGATCTGTCTTCTAGTTTTGTTGGCTGATCTTCCTCCTGCGTAGCAGGTGTGGTTGTGAGATGCACCATGGGTAAAAAATGGAAATTGGGGCTCTTCTGCCATAGGCATTGTTGTAACTTGAGGTAGCACTGGAGCTACAGAAAAAAAGACCCCCAAATTATTGCTTTTACCTAGTCCTTTCCCAATTCATTCAAGAACCTCACCCCTGGGGGGAAAAAAAACCAGCTTCTTTTCTCACTACAGAAAAAAGTCCACCACACTTGTCTGGCTTGGTGGTGCAAGCCTAAGTCTTCCTCACACACTCCCTCACACCCAGGTATCCTCATAATGGGCTCATACTTACTGGGATCTTGGTCCTCCAGCTGCATAAGGAGTCTGTGGATGTGCAGAGTCAGCCCTGACCAGGCATTGTGAGCTGTAGGAAGGTCCTGAGGTGCTTCAGAGTGTCCAGGTCAAAATTTTCTGGATGTATATAGAGCAACGTCTGAATGATGGAGCAGAGGGTTCTGTGGAGTTTGGAGTGATGTATGCAGCCATCAGGAAGTGGGACTCTGCTTTAGCTTAAACCTCCCAAAGGCCCCTGCATGCTTGGCTTCCCATAAAGAGCCAAGCACTTCACATGCCACTGGGCAAGTAGGTCAATCCTGTGAGGGACAGGTGTGGCTGACTGGTTCCCCCACTTCTTTCCAGTCTCTATACTAAAAAGTATGGGAGTACTGGCTGGGATTGCCTGTGTAGGCAAGGGATCTTCACAGGGTGTGTCTCTGAGGCCCCAGCCATTTTTCTGCTCCTTGGGCACCCTGAACCCCACCACACAGCTCTGTATTTCCCCTACAGCCAAAGCCACATCTCATAGTCCTCTGCTGGAAATCCCACAATGTTTGGACCTGGGCTATGCCCAACCTGCTTCTATACCAGCCTCCAGAGTACCCGCATCTGGAGAGAAGGACCCTCCTTCTTGGCCCAAAAAATCACTCACTTCATTACTTGAAGGTATTCCTCAGCATCAGCCTGGAGGTTTTCATACCTAGAGAAGGCCAAGAGGCTGTCACCTGTTTCATTCCAGGCCCCTCACCTTCCTAGATGCCTGATAGAATTGACTAACTTCCTGATAGAAATGGAAGCTCATGAGGGCTGGGAAGTTTGTCTGAAACTACTCTGAATGATAGGCTATGTGACCACCAACAGTAGGTTCTTCACATCTATTTGAGTGATGAATGAACTCATCCAACTACTTCCTATCTATCTCAAGGCTTGGGTCCCCTCAGTCCATCCCAGGAGTCCCTGTTCTGGCTACATAAGCCCAGGGAACCTGTCCAATGCAATCCACATACTTTTTCAAAATGTGGTAACTGCTTATCCTGAGGCCTCAAAGCAGGCAGAAAGCTTCCTCAAAGCATAGATGACAGGCCCACAGCAGAAGCTTTGACCCCTTGGCAGCCTTGCCACAGGAAAAGGCCTGAGGCAAACACTCCTTGGGCTCATCCTACTTAGGCCTCTAAACACCCAGGCAGGGTTCTCCTCTGTAATTCTGACTTTCCACAGAGCTGACTGAGGCTCAGAGTGATGCCCGGCATTCCCAACACCAAGCCTGGAGATGGCCATGTCCCTGGGCTTGGAGGTGGTATGTACTTTTTACACAGCAGCTCCATCAACTTCTGGGCACTTGTCCAATTTGGGTAGCTGTGAAAATATTCATGGACAAAGGTGGCATTGCCCCTTTGAAGGTCAGGTACCAGACTACTAATTGTGTCCTCCAGAACAATTGCCTTGAGTCTTCCCACAAGGCTGGACAGAATAACTGGTGCCACTCTTTTATCTTCATTTTAGTATGGGTAACCCAAAAGGGACATCTCAACATGAAAATTTTGACAATCTCTAAAATGACTTAATGCCATACAATCAAGTGGAATCAAAAGAATTTTTCTTCTTGAAAAAATTACCAGTGGCGATGGGGCCCAGCACTGATCCGTAGCCTTACACTCAGGAAAGGCCCCTACTAAGATCTTTCCTAAGGCCCAATCAGCCACTGTTAGTAGACAGAAACTCATGCTTTCTCCACACCAGTGAACAGACTGGGGCTGTACTTGACTCTGAGTACCTGGCTACCAGGGTTCCAAGTTCTGTTGGTTCCATTGCCAAGGAAGTGAGGTCACTTCTTTGGGGAAGAATGTGAGGTCACTTCCTTGGTGTTCCCTTACATGAAGCTCTTCCTCACAAAATAGGAGACATCTAGGAGCCACTCCTCTCCTTGTGACATATGCACAAGTGGATATGGCTGTACTAACACAGCCTTGCCCATATTTCCATAAAGGCCTGTGTAGATCCAGCTTCCCAGGCTTGGGAAGACATAGATGGGTTCAGACCCATTTTCTCCTTTGGGCTGTGTGAATGACACTGAATAAGTCACTGAAACTTGCATGGTCTCCCTACCTTCACAAAGTGTTTCTCAGGACCTTCTAGCATCTGATTTTCAGGTTGTCATCAGGTGTATGTGTCTATACATGTCTATGTTTCTAAGAGATGGTAATATCACAGGGGCATAAATGACAAACATACAGGTGACATATTCACAGTGAAAGGAGGGACAAAGGATGACCTGCAACTCTACCTAGATCTGAGTCCCACAGTGAGATAGGGAAAGAGTTTCTTCTTGTCTGTGCCCCACTCTGAAAGAGTGGAAGGTTGAAGTGTCTGATTTTCAGAGATTCTCTCTCTGTCATAGACATTTAGGTGCTTTTTCTGATCTTCAGACATACTTCAAATGCATCTTCTTAATGTAAGAGTTCTTCATGCCAAGAAACACAGCATATTGGAGCCCATGGCCTGGAGGCCCCTGCTCTCTAGGTGGATATAAACTGCATGCAGCTTCTGAGAAAAAGAAATTGGTGTGGTCAAGGGAAATCCTAGCAAAGGTTGAGTTATGCAAAGTCTCATTTCTGTCTGGCTCATTCCTACCTGCTTTCCTTTGGTCTGGCTCATTCTCCTTGTAGGGAATGAAGCTGAGACAATATGAGCAGCCTTGCGGACAAGCCCAGGAGCATCTATCCATGAGTTTCTTGACAAACACAGAGTATGAAAGTTCAGTCACACTAGATTCTGCCAATAAGCCAGGAATGATCTCAGAGGCAGTTCCTGTTGGATGTCCTTCCTGAAGGTCAGAGTCCCAGGCTTCTGACAGTCATAAATACACAGGCACCACCTGAGCTGGCCTGGATCCCATTGCTCAGAAAATGTGGCATCACCACTCTCTGTGGCTATTAGCAGAGGAATGCTGACCCACAGGTGTGGTGACCTGGCCCTGGGTCTCCCATTCTCTCTCATATTTGCCCAGCCCCTTGAAAGCCACACTGGCCTCCTTACCAATTTTCCATTCTGCCAAAGACACTCCCTCACCTATGACCCCCAGTTTCTGCACTGCCCAGTCTTCCCTCTGACTGTTCTTATCCAGTAGATCAAGGATGCTCTCTCTTGTCATTCTGGTTTCAGCAGAAGTGTCACCTCAGTGACACTCTCACACCAGCCCTCAGTTACCCCAGCCTCTTTCCCTGCTTATTCAGCATGATTAACTCCTGATTTAAGATTCATAGCCACCCTCCTCTTTAATGATGCCTGTGGAACTAAAGACCATGGCACCCATGGGATGCAATCAAGAACTATCAGGGACTTTTAAAGAGGGTTGATGCTGTATTACTTAAGCTGTAGGGAAATCTGAGTGATTCTAGTGTAATGTCACAAAACCCCACACATTCACTAGTATATTAGAATTTGCAGTGTGGTGTACCCCTCCTATATTCCACTGGGATTTTTGAAAGTGAAGTATCACATTTGAAGTCTTGTACTTCCTGGGAAATATGATGAACACTTTGACCTTTAATTCCCTAGATCTGTGATAGATGTGCTCCCTGGTTTTGAAAAATGGCATATCAACTTCTGCTGATTTTCTCACCTTATGCTTTGGTATCCTTCTCTGCCCCACTGGTAAGCAGTATTTGGAAAATCTGTACTTATATTGTTGACCAGATGACAGTAGCGTGTCTCGTCATAGTCATTTTGAACATTGGTCATCAGGAAGACCAGGGAGAGGAGGCTGACTGGAGCCCCACAGCAGTGGGTACTGCTGGGCTTCTAGTCCTGTGGGGAAAGTTGGTGTGATAGCAAACAGACACCCAGGACTGCACAAAATGGCATGAAGCTGACATTCCTGGGCTTCCATTTGAAAGTGCCTCACCCAGGTATAAAAGCTTAGGTTATCAAAATGACTGATGGAATATATACATCAATGAACAAGGATTGAGTGAGCCACCTACGAATTTGTTTAAGGGGTTTGTCACAACTCTTGGGTGTGCACTTCTCATTCTCCATGCCTTAAGGTCAAGGTTGCTTTGCTTATTTCAGGATGGCAGCAGACTACTTTCTCTTTTCCTGCACAGAGGAGAATACAGTTTTCTCAATATCTTCCCACACAAAAGAAAAAAGACCACAGGAGTAAAATCACAGAGGCATCTCACATGGCAATAATAATTCAATAGCTAAGGCTACTGGGCAAACAATAGGAGAGGCAATTCAGATTTTTTCTTTTCTTTTGGTTAGAGCATCAGAAGTATACAGAGACGTTGTGCTCATTCTTGACAAAATCAAACATGCAAGGAATTTATTTTCTTTGCTTTTCAGAATATTTTCAATTGAATGACATCCCACTTCTTTTTTCGTGGTTTGATCCCATGAGTTATAGGGGTCTTGTTGAGGAAGGTGATGCTTGCACCTATATAATAGACTGTTGATCCTTGTTTTCTTCTAGAAATTTCAAGGGTTTGGGTCAAATCCTGAGTCTTTGATCCATTATGAATTTGATTTTGGTGGAAAATGAAATACAGGGAACTAATTTTATTTGACTAGATTTGGAAATATAATTTTTTCATCATTTTTGAAAACATTGTCTTTTCTTCAACATATATATTAATGGCATCTTGGCCAAGTGTGAGATGGCTGTAAAAATTTGGGTTCAGAGAATTCAATTTTGAGGAATAGAAATGGATTTGGACATCACTCCCCTATGCAGGGAAAATCACTAACCTATGCATGTTTACCTGGCACCCTGTGTTCACTGTTCAATGAAACAGAAGGAGCTGAAGTCTTTATTATTCATTCAAGGAATTCAAGAATCAGCTAACCATCTTGGTGAATTAGGACCATCTTGCTTGTGTATACCCACAAAGTGACTGTGTATTATCTTTTTTGAAAAGTGATAGGCAGACAATGAAACACTGGACTTGAAAGACTGAAGCTCAGTACTCATGCAAAGTCACCCCTGTGGGAGGGCACCCAAGGCAGCACATGACTGGCTCTTTCTATGTTCTGTGACAGCTATTGGAGAAGGCAAATTGGGAGTGATGGCCAAATGAAGTCCAGCCAAGAAAAAGGTGCTGAGCTTGAGCTGATTCACACTTAGGATCAAGGTTATTCAAAAACAGGTGGCAGCCCTGTGTTTGATAGGCTAAGCCTGTATATGTTTTCTATGCTCATAGAAGTCAAAGGAATTGAACATTCCCTCTCTACCCTCCTGCAGCTATGGGCACTTATTTGATGTCCTTGGTCAATGGCATTCTCTCTACCACAGAAGAAATAATCCAAAATTTCTTACTTTGATATAGGGTCTCCCTAAGTTGCCCAGCATGACTAAAATTAGGATCCTCCTGCACTTCACCTTGTGGACACTGGGACTATAGAAGTGCACCTGTCTAACCACTAAATTTAAATATGTTTTATTGGTTTGTTTTACTGTCAAATGTCTGGCACTTCAAACAATGCAGGCACACAAGTTTGCTTTGCTTATTTCAGGATGGCAGTAGACTACTTTCTCTTTTCCTGCACAGAGGAGAATACAGTTTTCTCATTATCTTCCAC
Organism: Tamias sibiricus; assembly: GCA_025594165.1. NCBI lineage: Eukaryota > Metazoa > Chordata > Mammalia > Rodentia > Sciuridae > Tamias > Tamias sibiricus. The sequence goes on from CM046661.1 coordinate 59,264,935, forward strand.
ACAAAAGAAAAAAAGACCACAGGAGTAAAATCACAGAGGCATCTCACATGGCAATAATGATTCAATAGCTAAGGCTACTGGGAAAACAATAGGAGAGGCAATTCATATTTTTTCTTTTCTTTTGTTAGAGCATCAGAACTATACATAGACTTTGTGTTCATTTTTGACAAAATCAAACATGTAAGGAATTTGCTTTCAACACCCTTTACTTTTCCTCCTCTTCCCTCTCCCCCATTAGGCCCTCCTGGGCTCTACTGAACTTCATTTCTTCTACATACACATAAACCTGAAATTTGTATTTGTTCCCTTTATATGTGACTATAACCATATTGGGTTGAATGCATTTCCTTTTACTTCCCATTTCTGACATGGCTTGGCCTCTAAATCATGCAGCCATCCCACTCTTCAATAATGGGAGCTGGTGGTGGAGCAACAGAGCAGCACAGTGAAGCAGAGGCATAATGGTGGCCATGATGTGTGGAGCGCAGGCAGAGGGCAAGAGCTTTGTTGAGGTGGGACAATCCGTTGCCCATTTGAGGCAGGCCCCACCCACTGGTCCTTTAACCAAGACTAGAACTAGCTTACCATACATACAAGCTCCATTTAGCACTGCAGCTCCAGATGCTTCCCCTCCTCATAGCTTATGTGTGATTCAGACCTCAACCTCCTGCTTTCGACCAAACAGGGAGAAAATGGAAGAAAGGCAGACCTTCCTTCCTCAATGGGATTGTGGGGCTACCCAATATCATTAGTGCTTTTACAAACTCTGATTAGCATAGGTTTGGACCAATAATATGCACTCAACAGCTATATAAAACCCTACATTAGCACACTCAGAGGGCTACCTGGGTTGATGATTTAACAGAGAATGGTTGATTAAAGGACCACCATTGGAAGGGAATAGTCATTTGTATTATGAAAGATTTATGAGAAAAGGGGTATGTGTTGCTAGTGAATATAATCTGCTATGTAGTATTAAGGTTACCATTTGGTGAAAAATAGGTGTATCCGCTGAATGAGGGTTAGTTGGAGGCAGGAATTGAATGTTTAATGTGGCATATGAGTATTGATTGTTCAAGCTTGTATTAAATTGGTGGACATTTAATGCTGATTAAACATATATTGTGCTATGACCTATTGAGAATTCTTAATGGATGAGCATTATTGTATGGGCTGGAGCATTAATGCACACTCAGAGGTCACCTCTCCCCCTCTAGGAGTGAAGTTTCTATGCACACAATTAAATCTGACTCTTGCATCCTCTCATCCTAGTCCCCAGGTTTTATTCATAGAATACATGAGAATAGAAGGAAGAAGAAGAAATTGCTGGGATATGCTACAACCCAGGAGGGCTGAGAACACTGGAAAGAACTGTAGTAAGTTTTCTGGGTTACAGGAGCCTGCAGCTTAGGCATACACCAGCAGCAGAGAATCCAGCTCCATCTTAAAATTTCAGCTTCAGCTCCCCTTCTTTCCTCCTTCAATCTCCTTGTCCTCCTCCTACTCCTATGATCTTCCTCATATCCTTATGATATCCAATCTTCTTCCCAGCAGCCTTCTTTCATTATTTTGTTCCAACTTCAACTTATGAGGAAAAGCATTGGAATCTTGACTACCTGAGTCCATGTCATTTCACTTAGCAGGATTTTTTTCTACTGTACCCATTTACAAGTAAATGCTATGATTTCATTCTTTTTTATGGCTGAGTAAAACTCCATTGTGTGAATATACCCATTTTCTTAGTCCATTCATCTCTTGTTTAACATCTGAGCTGATTCTGTATTTTGGCTATTGTGAATTGTTATGCAATAAACATTGACATAACTGTATGGCTATAGTATGCTGATCTCTTTTGTATCTTTTGGATAAATACAGAGGAGTGGGTGGGTCATATGGTGGTTCCATTCCTAGTATTTTAGGAATCTCCACACTGCTTTCAAGAGTGGTTATATACCATGTTGCATCCTCTCCTATTTGCCCACACCCTTGACAGCATTTATTATTTGTGTTCTTGATAATTGTCATCCTAACTGGAGTGAGATGAAATCTCATGGAGTTTTGATTTGCATTTTCCTAACTGCTAGAGCAACTGAACATCTTCATATGTATTTCATAGTCTCTTTGAATTTCTTCTTTTGAGATATTTGCTTACTTCTTCTGCTTATTTATTAATTGGGCTAGTTATTTTGTTTTTGTTTTCATCAATGAGTTTTTTGAGATCTTTGTATAATATGAGTATTAATCCCCTGTCAGAGGAAGAGTGGGCAAACAATTTCCCCCCATGCTTTAGGCTTTCTCTTCCCTCTCTTCAATATGTTTTCTTTGCTTCTCAGAAGATTTTTCATTGGATGACATCCCACTTCTTGTTTCTTGGTTTGGTTCCTTGAGTTATACGGGTCTTCTTGAGAAAGTTGATGCCTGCACCTATATATTAGACTGTTGATCCTTGTTTTTTTCTAGCAGTTTGAAAGGTTTTGGTCAAATCCCTGAGTCTTTGATACAATTTGATTTTGGTGGAGGATGAAACACAGGATACTAATTTTATTTGATGAGATATAGAAATACAATTTTGCCATCATTTCTTGAAAAGTTGTCTATTCTCCAACATATATATTAATGGCATTTTGGCCAAGTGTGAGATGGCTGTAAAAAATTTGGGTTCAGAGAATTCAATTCTGAGGAAGAGAAATGGATTTGGACATCACTCCCCACTGCAGGCACACTCACTAACCTATGCATGTTTACCTGGCACTCTGTGTTCACTGTTCGACGAAAGAGAAGAAGCTGAAGTCTTTATTATTCATTCAAGGGATTCAGGAATCAGCTAACCATCCTAGGTGAATAAGGACCATCTTGCTTGTCTATACCTAGCGAAGTGAGTTTGTATTATCTTCTTTCAAAATGTGATAAGCAGACAATGAAACACAGGACTTGAAAGAGTGAAGCTCAGTACTCATGTAAAATCACCCCTTTGGGAGGGCACCCAAGGCAGCACATGACTGGCTGCTTCTATGTTCTGTTTCAGCTATTGGAGAAGGCAGATGTGGAGTGATGGCCAAATGAAGACCAGCCAAGGAGAAAATTGTTTAGCTTGAGATGATGCACGCTTTGGATCAAGGTTATTAGAATACAGGGGGAAGCCCTGTATTTGATAGGCTAAGCCTGTATGTGTTTTCTATGCTCATAGAAGTCAAAGGAATTGAACCTTCCCTCTCCAACCTCCTTCAGCTATGGGCACTTATTTGATGTCCTTGGGCAATGGCATTCTCTCTCCCACAGAAGAAATAATCAAAAATTTCTTAATTTTGACACAGGGTCTCCCTAAGTTGCCCAGCATGGCTTTAATTTTGGATCCTCTTTCCCCTCACCTTGTGGTCACTGGGACTACAGAAGTGCACCTCTCTACACAGCAAATTTAACTATATTTTATTGGTTTGTTTTACTGTCAAATGTCTGGCACTTCAAACACATGCAGGCACGCAGCAGGTGCTCAATAAACAAGTTCATGGGGGTGGGTTGGGGTCCAGTAGTACAATGTGTACTTAGCAGGTGCAAGGCCCTGGGTTTAAATCCCAGCATTATAACATCAATACAAGCCCAAAGCCCCCCCAAAAGCCCAAACCAATTGCATGCATGCAAAAATAGATCCCAAGCCTAACTTATGACAGATTTCCAGTAATCACCAGTTATTGTATTTTTCTTCTTGTAAACATACAGTATTTCTGTATTGGCAATTGACCTCTGACTTCATATCTACTCAAATGGAAACCTCATGCCTACCTTTATCTCTGCTGTTCCCACTGCACAGGTCCTTAGTTGTCATTCCTGCTTTGCCAGTGTAGGTGCAACTGGCTCCTACACGCTGCTGTCACCCTTGTGAAGGTTTCACACTCAGCATTCATCTGGATTATGACAACAATCTAACCACACTCACCTCAGTACACTCTTCAGAGTTCATCTCAGAAACAAAAAGAAGGTCAGAACAGGAGGTCACTTAGTATTCAGGAATGAAGGGGGTGTAAGGAGATGAATGTGCTTCCCCAGCCTTGGTAGTGAGAACTTCCTTGAATTCTGTGCTTTAGGGGTCTCATGTGCTCCCCCACAAAACTTTTGTTTTCTTTTATTTTGATGTGCTAAGATGGGACCCAGTTTCCTGCACAGGCTAGGCAAATTATCCATTCTGAGCCACACCCCAGGCCCTCTAATTGCCCTTCATCTTGACACATGTTCTTGGATATGACATTACTCCAACAATAAGACCTCTCCACTGCTCACTTCAACCTCAATGACAAGTGTTCACCCAGCCTCAGGTTCCAATTGACTTCATTAACTTCCACTTCTCCCTCTGAGTTTCTACAAAACTCAAGTAACCACTGCACCTTTTATTTCTTCTGGGCTTTTCCATCTTCAGGCTTTGGCTTTAGCTCTGACCATTTTCTCTTCCCACTGTTGAAGGAACTGAACTGTATGTATTCTTCCAGGTACTGCTGTGACTCATAGCCATGAAGTCTTTGCTGATAGCCTGCAAGGGAAATGGTCCCCACCTCCCCTACTGCTCCCTTAGAATTAAGGGTTTCTCACTTTCTTGCCACGGATTTTCACCCTCATTTCCAAGACTGCCAAAGCAATGGTGAGTTCAGGGTACTGCCCTAGAAATATTTGTTGCAAATGCTATTTGGTTCAATTCAGAATTTGTGCTCTAAGGGTGAGGGGAAAGTGTAGAGAGCACCAAGAGAAGCTTGCTTGGGACAGACACTGCTTTTGGTTACTGCAGGCACAGTCTCAGACCAAAGCATTGCTGCCCATTTTTCTCTCAGTAGTTCATCAAACTTTCCAAATAAACCCAGTTACTCTTATTTGTTTCATACTATTTTATCCAGGTTCAAAGTCAGTGACACTGAGTTTTATGGGAACACCTAACACATTCCCATCCTTCTGGGAAGATAGGGTTAAGAGACAATAGGCTAAATCAGCTGTTGAGCTGTTGCAAAGCAACCAGATGGAAGTGTAGTATCAGTGCTAGGAGTTTCAGGACAGTTGGATTTCAGTGCAGAAAGCAAGTCTTGCTGTTGTGGTTGGACAGGACTGGGTCCAGGTTGTCAGATTCCCTACTGTAGGCTTACATGGCAAGGAATATTTTCCTTTTATCTTTGCTTTTGCAGTGCTTTGATGGAACCCAGGGACCTGTGCATGCTAGGTATGTGCCCCTTCACTGAGCTCCATTGTTAGTTTTAGGGCAATGATTTCAAAAATACCACAATCATTTGGGGCGTGTTCTGCATGAATAAAATAACTAAATACTTGCTGCTTTCACAGTTTGAATAGGATTTTGGACCTGTTTATTTTGAAAGGATTTCTCACATAACCCAAGTGGGCACACTAGTGAGTACCAGTGCCCTGGCATGAATTCAGAATTAGTGGAACCTCAAAAAGCCTCCCCCCCCCAGCTTGAACTTTTGCCTTAAGCTCACAGATACTTCTTCAGAGGCATCACTGGTGTCAAAGGAGAGTCAAAACAGGTGGTGAAGAGAGCACAGGAATTATGGTTAAGACAGTTTAATAATGTCTAGAAACAGAGAAGAGGTTGCATAGGTAAGGTGGGAGGCAACTCAGTCCAAATACAGAAGGACACCAGGCAGATGGCTCAGTTGCAGGTGTGTGAGGCCCCAGTGAGTGACTCAGAACTTGTAGCTTGTGGACCACCTTAGAGGAAATTTGTCACCCGTGGGAGATGGCAAAGTTTTGAGAAATCCCCTGGCACTCCACAGCAGCAACCAGAAGGGGACAGGTGGATAAATTGGACAAGATTAAAATCAACTGTGCCACCATAAAGGGATTGAGAACATGAACAACAGAGTAAAAAGAAGAAATCGTAGCAGATGACTGTGAGGGCTGGCTTAAAACAACCATACAGAGTTCTAGTGTACAGTGGGACTTTGAGCACTAAGGTCACTGTCTAGCTGTAGGCCAGCATGAGACACCAGTCACCAGCATGACCGAACACTTGAAGTATAAACAGTATGTGTGAGAGAGTGCCTACTGCTCGGTGAGGATGGGCAAAGACCTGAGCAGGTGTTTCACAGGTGCAAACCCAGGGAGCATCAATCAAGCAGAAGAAGCAACTTAAACCAGCCTGTGGCCATTCTGTGAGGATACAGCATGAGCTATGGCAAGCTTGAGTTGAACGTGCACCCTCCAATGCGAGTTTGCCACAGGAGGTCTTGCTTTAATGAGGCTTCCCTGTGCCAGCAGGACTGAGTCTGTAGAAATGGAGAAGACTCAGAGGGAGACCAGGTAAGAGAAGCCCCTACAGAGGGACGTCGCCAGCCTAAGTGTGGAAAGCAGGCTAGGCTGAGCTACTGTGGGAAAATCAATAGCTGGTGAAGCAAGGAGAGGAAGGGATTCTCTAAAGTCCACAGGCCCTGTCCTCCAGGAGGCTGGGAGCATGGTACTACCCCAGTGTTTTCCGTGTGCTTCTTCAGCTTCAGGCCTACACAGAGCTGCTTATTTTGGAATGATATCTTTTCTAATAAATCAACAAAAGGAGTGGTGAGGAAACTCTTCACGTGCTGATATTTATTCTTCTAAAACTAAAACACATTGAAACAAAATGCAATTGAAGGAAACTGTTAAAACATCTTAAAGCCTATTTGCCAAGTTGTATCAGAGCAGATACACATTGAGTGTACAAGTGGCCTGCCACTGTCATCCTGGAGGGCAAAGGCAAGCTCACTGTGCCCACTCCCTAGAAGCTGCTTTGGTGGCCACAACAATGTAGCAGAAGCCCCCTGCAGTTTTGTTCATAAGTCCTAGTTTATAACTCAGAAACCAAGTGACTACTTCTTATTCAAAATAGTTCTTTGGTTCATACATACAAAAAAGGCAAATATGCTCATATCAATGGCTTTTTTTTTTAACAGTATTTCTGTTTTACACTAAGAATAGTATCTCATCACCTCTCCTGGATTTGTCAGATTCTTAGTAATTATTTGCAAGTGATGCCTGTAATTTATTGAGAAGAAATAACCAAAACACTAAATCTATGAAGAAACTTATAAAAAACTAAAATAGGAGGTAATAACTGAAACACTAATATAACTAACATACAATAGAGGAAACTCTTAACAATAAAAAACATTAGTCCTAGGGCCATGATTTCAGGAAGACCACCATCACCTTGGGAGTGTTCTGCATGGGGGAAAAAAAAATAATTGCTGCTTTCAGGAGTTTGAATAGGTCCTTTGACTTTTTCATTTTGAAAGGGTTTCTCACATAACACAAGTGTGCACACTAGTAAGTACCAGTGCCCTGGCATGAATGCAGGATTAGTGGAACCTCAAAAAGCACCCCCCCCCCAAGCTTGAGATTTTGTTTTCAGCTCAGAGATACTCCTTCAGAGGCATCACTAATGTCAAAGGAGAGTCAAAACAGGTGGTGAAGAGAGCACAGGGATTAGGGTTAAGACAGTTTAATAATGTCTGGAAACAGAGAAGAGGTTGCATAGGTAAGGTGGGAGGCGACTAAGTCCAACTGCAGAAGGGGCCTGGACCAGGTCCTTTCTGAGATGGCCTCCAATTTGATTAGAAGCTAGTCACTGACAAATCTCCAGGCCTGAGTATCATTATTTAGAAAATGAGTTTCAGAATACTTTGCTGTTGCAGTCTGTGTTTTACTTTCTCCTCCTGCACTTTTGCCCTACCTATAACCCCCACCTCCACAGCATATGAATTTCTGGGGATTAATCACAGGACCTCTTTTCTGTTGGGATAGAACTCTACTACTAAACTACATTTCTGGGCTATTTTTCTGACAGAGTAAATGTGCTCTTATCCAAGAAGTATTATTTCAACTGGGTTGCTGATATTTGCCACCAGAGGATTCTCGATGACAGCAACTTCTGACCTGGGTGTGGTGATCCTATCCACTCAAGATGCTGATGCAGGAGGACTGATCTTTTAAGGCCAGGCTCAGCAACTTAGTGAGACCCTGATTCAGAAAAGAAGAGGCTGGGAATATAGCTCAGTGGTAGAGTGCCCCTACTACAGAACAAAGATAACTTTTGCACTTCTGTCAAACAAGGACTGCTTTTTTTTCAAGACAGCAGGGTTAGTCCCTAGTTATTTTCATCCTTCATTAAATCCTTCATCAGGTAACAAGATTTCATAATTGGAAAAGTATTTCTTAAAAGTAAAAGAAAAAAGTATAGTATGGAATTCTCAAGAGAATGTATTTTTCACTTGATTTTTCCTAGAATAAAGCAACTGAAGAAAGCATGAGACATTGGAATTATACAAATATTGCTTTAGGCACATATAGCCCTATAATGCCCACATCCTCAACAAGATCACATAGATGATTGTAAGACACAACAATATTCTGATTTATTATGATTTTCTACTTTATATATACTATTACTCTCACTTAGGAAGGGATGTTAGGTTATTCTCACATAAGTGAAACACTGAAATATAGTAGATATTTTTATTCTGTTGTATCTATACTTTTCCTCCCTCTTTAAAACTTTAAAGATATTATTGAAGTTTTTTAACAAACCTGTGTCACATTCTCATTCAAAATTGTAAGTTAAAATCATGACTTTTATTTTTTAAAATTATCAGAAGGTTGACTTATTTCTTTTAAATAAAAAGGCTCTATGTTAGAATTATGCAATAATTTTCTAGATATAGCCAATGAGTTTTACATTGTTAACTACCCATTGTAAATGAGCTGCATTGTACATTGCTTGTGTGACATTTCAAGTCCGCTTGAAGTCACCTTATACTCTAGTACTGCTGCAAAACATTTCCAAGCAGCCTTCTGACGACTACACATAGAGGACTTTTGAGGACACCTCATCTTGTACTTTTATCAGGTCTGTCCTGCTTTCTTCCACAGGGATCTTCTGACATTGGCATGGGATGCCCAGTGGAAACCCTCTGCATCATCCATGTGTAGTCCAAAGATGTGGGGGAGTTAATGACCTTCCCTTGACTAAATGGGAGGTGGAAGTCTAATATTTAAGTGGAACTGATGGGGATGCAGGTTACACCTCTTGACTAATGAGAGATAGATGAATGCATTTGGGCAAATCATAGGACACGAGAAATTTGTCAATGCATTTGATATTTTCTACTTTATTGGAGTACAATTTTCAAAATGGTTCCTACTTACCTTCTGTATTTATGTTGTGGCTGTTGTGATATTTTCTTTTCATCAAGTATGTTAGTAATTTGAGTTTTCTCTCTCCTTCTCTTCATTAGCATGGCTAAATATCAGTTAATTTTATTTATTTTTTCAAAAAGCCAATGTTCTGTTTTGTCATTTGTTTGCTGAGTTAGGAATTGGTCTTCCCCTCTACGTGATCTGATTCCATACACTTGCTGTCTTTAAGATTCTATCCTCATTCTTCATGCGAGGCATTTTCATTATTGTGGCCACCTGTAGCGATTGCCGCTTGCATCAATGATGCCACGGGAGAAAATTCAGAGGCAGGGTGAAAATGAAAAAGTTCTTTTATTCTTCTCTCTTCTAACTTCTTTCTCCAGCTCCAACAACCTCTCCAACTCCAACTCCAACCACCACTCTAACTAACCCTCACCCGGTTAAATACTTTTTGCCTTAACAAGGACACGTGCTAAGAGCTCCAGCTTCAGGTGTGTCACGCAGTGTTCATGGGCATAAAAAGATTCTTAGATGAATGCATGAATATCAGGTGAAAATACTTGAACACCTTTATGGCTCTCAGCTAGCTGCCATCTTAGCTATCTCCTTAATTAGGGCTCTTACACATTATAATGTGCCTTGGTGTAGATTTGTTGGAATTTTGTACCTTTGGTGTCCTGTCAGACTCTTGTATTTGATTTTCCAATTCCTTCTTCATGCTTGGGAAATTGTCTGATATTATGTTATTGAAGACATTGTGCATTCCTTTGGTATGAAAATCTATGCCTCCCTCTATCCCAGTAAACTCTTTGATTAGGTTATTAGATGCTGTACCATAATTCTTGGATGTTCTCTTTATGGTTTTTTACTATATTCACTGTGTTCAACTTTATTTTCCAGATTGTATACATTCTAGTCCTTATTTGATGTTCTTTCTTCCAAGTGATCTAGTCTGTTGGTGATGATTTCCATTGGGATTTCTTTTTTTTTTTATTTTAAAATTTTTTTTTGGTTTTTCTTTATTGTTTCATTCATTTCAAGGATTCTGACTGTTTTTATTATTTATTATTTTTCCCAGCGTCTCTGTGTCTTTCTGAAAGTCATCTTCTTCTACCTCTTTCTGGAAGTCATCTTCTGCTACCTCTATTTGCTCTGTTAACTCTTGTTGGTAGGATCAATTTTTGCCTGTATTTGTTCATTTAGGTGATTTTTTAATTCACAGATCATTTTTATTAAGAATTTTTGAACTACTTCTCTGACATTTCATCAACTTTCCTGTGCAAGTGTTGTACTACTGTAGTATCCTGGTTTGTTTGGTGCAATTTCCTCCCTTGTTTTTCATTTTGTCTGTGTCTTCCTTTCTTCATTGTGAATTGCAGGAGCCCTGATTGGGGAGATGGCGGAGATTGCGTTTGGCTACATAGAGATGCCCAGACATTGCTGTCTTTCGGGATCTCACGGGACTTGGCCCAGAATCTGGAGCGACTTAAGCCAAGAGGTGAATCGGGTTGACGCCATTTTGCTGGGGCTTGAGAGACTTAGCCCGAGAGAGAGTGTGCAGAGTGAACGCCATTGTGTGTGTGTGTGTGATGGCTTCTTGTAGGAGTGTGTGTGGTGTTAGAGGTTGCTGGAGCTGGAGAGAGAGGAATAAAAGAACTTTTTTGTTTCCATCCTGCCTCCGAATTTTCTCCCGCAGCTTTGCTGCTCCAAGCGACAATCGCTACAGACAACAACAGGTAGTGGCCCGCATGGGGAGTTCGGCCGGCAGGTAAGAACTGAAAATGGGAACGAAAATAACAAAAGGTCAAATAATAAAAGCCATGAATGAGTTTTTTGATATCACAGACTCAGTGGATAGTGAGGAAAGTGGTCAAGAAAGCATAGCCTCTGAGTCAGTTAATACCAGTGAGAAGAGTAGTGGTGTAAATTCAAAAGTAAAAGCTGCAAAAGCCATCAGAAACTTATTGAAATTAGCCACAGAATATGTACTTTCCTTAGAAGCTGAAATTCAGGATACCAGTAAAGGTGATAGTAGTGAAGAGGAATCAAAAGATGACTCTGAGAGCACAGTCTCCAGTAAAAAGAACAAAAGGAAATTAAAAAGGAAAAAGGACCATCAAGTAGAGGAACCATTTTTGTCCCCTACTCCACCATGGGTGGAATCCATTACAGAAAATATGACAGGTATTACTAGGTGTTTGTAAACCCTAGAAACAAAAATAAAATGTCTTTCTGAGTGCTTATGCACTCTCGAGGGTAACTCACAGATACATTGGGAACTGCCAGTATTTGAAAATAAAAATGGACAGAGGATCCACCATTCAATAGATTTCAAAACAATAAAAAATATCAAAGAGGCAGTAATGATGTATGGACCCCAAGCTCCTTTCACGCTGAGTATGCTAGAGTCCCTTAACAACTTTAACTTAACCCCCTCAGACTGGAAAAGTCTATGTAAAGCAGTTTTAAGTGGGGGATAATACTTGGTTTGGCAATCGCAATTTCAAGAACTTTATATAGAAATAGCTAGAAGAAATGCAGGTGCAGTATTTGGAGACCATAATATAGAAATGCTCACAGGAGAGGGGCAATTTGCAGACTCACAGGCTCAAAAATATTATGTCCCAGGTGTATATGCTCAAATATATGCAACTGCCTTACAGGCATGGAAAACTTTACAAGGACCTGGGGATCTGCAAGGTAGCTTGTCAAAGGTGATTCAGGGACCTAATGAGCCCTATTCTGACTTTGCTGACCAACTTTTGAGAACTGTAGGTAGATTGTTTGGAGAAGTCGATCAAGCTATGCCAATAGCTGTTCAATTAGCATATGAAAATGCTAATAAATATTGCCAGGAAGCCATCAGGCCATGGAGAAATAAAAAGGATCTTTCCATATATATACAACTATGTAAAGATATAAATGATGTCTTTGTCACATGAAATGTGATCACAGCTGCAATGAGAGATGCTTCCCCTCAAATTTTCACAAGTGCTCAACCTAGACATTATAATCAATCAGGATATTCCAGGCAAAATTATCATAATCAATCAGGCTATTCTAGGCAAAATCCCAAAAGAGAAATAAGACCAGGTTCATACCGTGCCCCAGGCCGCTGCCCCAGGTGTAAAAAGGGAAATCGTTGGGCCAATAAATGGCATTCAAAATTTGACATCCATGGAAATCATTTGTTCAGAAATTCAAAAAATGGGGCATGGGGCAAAATGCCCCAGGGCCCACAAATGTATGAGGCATTGGAGGAGGAATATTCTCAAGCATCCACTCAGATGCTTCCTCGACACAATCCCTGCTATCCATCCACTCCCTCGCCAGAGGAACAGGAGGAAATGCAGGATTAGACCTCTGTTCCACTGCCCTAATAGTGTTAACACCTGAAATGGGGCTTCAACTGATTCCCACAGGAGTCAGGGGACCTCTTCCCTCAGGGACTATAGGACTTATTCTCTGGCGAAGTCCTGAAAGCTTATTAGGTTTGCAAGTGACCCCAGATGTAATAAACTCAAACTACAAAGGGGAAATAAAAATAATGCTTAGCTCACCCCAAAGTATAAGTTCTGTTAACATGGAGATAGAATTGCTCAGATGTTTCTCCTTCCAAATTTACATAATTCATTTAAAATGAGTATGCCTCAAAAAAGGAACAATGGAGGATTTTGTTCCACTAACTCAATACCCATGGCTTGCTGGGTTTGAGACTGTTCAAGGAGGCCTATGTGTAAAATAAAAATCCAAGGAATAGAAATGGAGGGACTAATAGATACTGGAGCTGGTTCTTCCATCATTAATTCACGTCAATGGCCCAAGCACTGGCCTCTGCAAAAAGCTTCAACCAGTTTAAGAGGCTTGGGATATAATAACCTCCCAGAAAAAAGTGGGGTAATTTTTAAATGGGAGGATGATGAAGGACATAAAGGAACATTTCAGCCTTATGTTTTACCTAATCTACTGGTTACCTTACGTGGAAGAGATATTTTACAACAAATGGGAGTACACCTTGCAACCAAGCCTGCAGGTGTTAAATGTGAAAATCTACAGGGTAATCTTAACCCTAAAAGAAATCATTATCAAAAAGTACAGGGTAAGCTTAACCCTAAAAGAAATCATTATCATAAAGGAAAAAGATATTTTTTTCAGGGCTACTGAGAAAATAATTTTGAAAATGCCATGGCTTTCTGATAAGCCAGTGTGGGTCCCTCAGTGGCCCCTATCTAAAGAGAAATTACAAGCGGCCCACCTACTAGTTCAGGAACAACTAGATGCAGGACATATAGAACCTTCCACCTCTCCCTGGAATTCCCTCATATTTGTGATCAAGAAAAAAATCAGGAAAATGGTGATTGATTGATACATGATCTTAGAGAAATTAATAAAACCATGCAAATCATGGGCCCTACTGAACCTGGACTTCCTAATCCTGTAGCTATTCCAAAAAATTTCCATCTTATTACTCTTGATATAAAGGATTGCTTCTTTTCTATTCCTCTACACCCTCTGGATACCCCCAGGCTTGCTTTTTCAGTTTCTTCTATTAACAATAATGGCCCTGATCAGAGATATCAATGGAAGGTTTTGCTGCAGGGAATGGCTAATAGCCCCACTGTGTGTCAAATCTATGTAGATAAAGTTATTCAGCCTATAAAAAATAAATACCCAGAGCTTATGTGCCTCCATTATATGGATGATGTTTTGCTGGCCCACCCTAATCAAAAAATCTTATTTAATATATTCAGTGACATGGCAGAAAATTTTAAAAAATATGGATTATATATAGCAGAAAAAAAAGTTCAAACCAGATCTTCCATATTATATTTATGATATAAAATCATGGATACCTTTGTTAGACCCCCCAAAATTTTAATAAATAAAGAACATTTGACCACCATTAATGATTTCAAAAAACTACTGGGAGACATTAATTGGCTTCGCCCTACACTAAACCTCACTACTGGCCGACTAAAACCTTTATTTGACATCCTTCACAGGGACCCTGATTCATCTTCACCGCGAACATTGACTCCTGTTGCTAGGAAAGCTTTAAAGTTAGTAGAAAAAAACCATCTAAGGAGCTCATTGTGATAGATTTGATTTAACTAAACCGCTGATATTGATTATTATTTCTTCACAATATACACCCACAGGACTATTTTGGCAACAAGGGCCTTTATTATGGATACATTTGCCAGTCTCTCCTAAAAGTATAATTGAGTCTTATGCCTCCATGGTGTCTAAACTTATTCTTTTTAAAAAAAATTATTTATTTACTTTAGTTGTACACAATGCAATGCATTTTATGTTTATGTGGTGCTGAGGCTCGAACCCAGGCCGCATATGTGCAAGGCGAGTGCTCTGCTGCTGAGCCACAACCCCAGTCCCTAAACTTATTCTTCAAGGACTTAAGACTTCTACTAATATATTTGGCATTCACCCTGCTACTATTATTACTCCCTAGTCATCGTCACAAATTGAATATTTATGCTTCAATGATAATGATTGGCCTATAGCTAGATGCTCTACTTCTGCAAATTTTGATAATCATCTTCCTACGTCTCCTACATTATCTTTTTGTATCAATCATCCTATTATATTTCCACAGGTAATAAAAAATCAACCTATTCCTAAGGCATTAAATGTATTCACACATGGGTCCTCAAATGGTACTGCTGCAGTAGTCACTAAAAAAGAAAATATGACTTACATAACTGCACACAAATCAGCTCAACTAGTGGAACTGGAAGATGTGGTAATAGTTCTGGAAAATTTTAGAGACCAGCCTGTGAACATTTTTTCGGATAGCCACTATATTGTACATGCCGTCCCAAAATTAGAGCTAGCAGGACCAATAGCACCTCATACTCCAGCCTTTAAATTGTTTTATCAAATACAAAATCTTTTGTGGGCAAGAAAAGAACCTCTATTCGTAGGGCATATTAGAGCACATACCAACTTGCCTGGTCCCCTCCATGAAGGTAATCAAAAGGGTGATGACCTTACCCAAACAATATTTATACTTTCAGCGCTCCAGCAAGCTACTTTATTTCACTCCCAGTTTCACGTCAATAGCACCACCTTGCAGCGTAGCTTTAAAATCACAAAGGAGCAAGCCAGAACAATTGTAAAAGATTGTAAATCTTGTATGACACATTTGCCCAATCCTCATTTCGGCGTTAACCCTAGAGGATTTATGCCCAATCATTTGTGGCAAATGGATGTTACTCATGAGCCAAGTTTTGGAAAATTGTGATTTATTCATGTGACCATAGATACATGCTCAGGCATGATTTTTGCTTTCTTACATGCTAGAGAAAAAGTTAAAGATGTTACATCTCATTGTTTGCAAGCTTTTGCTGCATTGGGCATCCCCAAAATGCTTAAAACAGATAATGGCCCTGCATATACGTCCTCATCTTTCAAACAGTTTCACGCAAAATTCAATATATCCCATAAAACTGGCATCCCATACAATCCTCAGGGTCAGGGCATTATTGAAAGAGCAAACTGCACACTGAAAGTTTATGTTATTAAATCAAAAAGAAGGAAATTAGAAAAATCCTAGGGACAGATTGGCAGTTGCCCTGTTTACCTTAAATTTTTTAACTTTAGACTCTAATGGTTATTCTGCTGCAGATAGACATTGGAACCCACACCAACAACATAAACCTTTGGTTTACTGGAAGGATGTTCTTTCAGGTACATGGAAGGGTCCAGATCCAGTATTAATTTGGGGGAGAGGATCTGTTTGTGTTTTTCCTAATCACAAATTTTCTCCAATATGGATACCATCTAGATTAATAAAGCAGGTACCAAATCAAAAGGATAAAAATGAAGTTGATGAACAATCAAGGTTAATAAAAAAAGGTACAAAATGAAGAGGACCAAGATGAAGACATGGAATGATTCCCTTAAAAGAGTCCTTCAAAATATTTCACAACTTAAGTGTCATTCCTTTAGGCCGAGATGAAGAGATCTCTCTTTAATGTGCACACAATTATATTTTTTTCTCTTTTTACATATGTCTTCATGTCTGTTCATTTGTCTAAATTTCATGTAATTGTGATGTCACAAATATATGTTTTTAAGTTTGTGTGTCTGTCCAGTGTGACATCACAGATAACTAAGCACTTATAAATAGATAGATAGATAGATAGATAGATCCAAATAACTTTAATGCATTTAAGTTTAACAGTATTTAATTTAGGTAAATAATTTAATAAGTGCAGGTACCTTCAATTTTGATTTATAGGTTTCCCAGGGATTTCTCTTTAGCGAAGTATATGAATAGTGCTGTATAACCTGATATTTTGGCATTTTGACATAGGAATGTTTATTTGTAATTAACTTTATTTGTTTTATAGCTGATTAATTTGAGTTATTTCAACAGATAATCTCATGGAAGGATACAGAGACTCGAGGGTTCCAGCTAACAAATTATTTTTCCAGAGTGCCTTTAGCTTTTCTTTACTGTATCTTTAATTCAGTAAATATCCTTAGTCTTTCTTTGTTTTGTTCTTAATATGATATTTTGCCACCTTATGTCTGTGGGAGCTCAAATAGTAATGTGTGTGAACAAAAATCAATTTTAATTTTCTAATCTAATAATTCTATTTTTTAGTTTGATAACTCGCCTCTTGACTCAGTGCCGGAATACCACTGCCTTTCCTTTAATAATTGATGCTTGAGTTTCTAGGTAGCGGGCCCTGAAGATTTGTTGGCCACATTGTCTATAACTAAAAAAGACGGCTGCTGCTACAGCTGCAAAGATTGTGGTCACTGCAAACATCCCTACTGCTCAAGCATCAAACAACCTCACCAGCAGTGTAGCCTCTGCTCTACATGCATGGGGCTTCCTAGATCAACATGTTATAACAAGTTGACATTTTGATCTTTCATTTGTTTGAGACTTTAGGAGACAATGCCTTGCAGATATTTGTCTAGAAGACTTAATGTGTTACTTGATAGAACTCAGGGCAGCTGATTTTTTAAAAGAATTTGATATGCTATGCAATTTCACTTGTCACCAGAAGGCTTGTCACCTTAAAGCTGCAGCATCCCCTCTTTTAAAACAAAAGGGGGGAAATGCAGGAGCCCTGATTGGGGAGATGGCGGAGATTGTGTTTGGCTCCATATGCCCGGACATTGCTGCCTTCCGGGATCTCGCGGGACTTGGTCCAGGATCTTGCGGGACTTGGCCCAGAATCTCATGGGCCTTGGCCCAGGATCTGGAGAGACTTAAGCCGAGAGGTGAATCGGGTTGGTGCCATTTTGCTGGGGCTTGAGAGACTTAGCCCGAGAGAGAGTGTGCGGAGTGAACGCCATTGTGGGTGTGTGTGTGGTTGCTTCTTGTAGGAGTGTGCATGGTGTTAGAGGTTGCTGGAGCTGGAGAGAGAGGAATAAAAGAACTTTTTCATTTCCATCCTGCCTCCAAATTTTCTCCCGCAGCATCACTGCTCCAAGCGACAATTGCTACAGACAACAACAGTGGATATAAGAAATTACAGTTTCTATCCTATATTCTTGTAGTATCCGTGCAGATTGTCTGCACCTCACCTTGGTGCTGGGCTTCCAGACCCTGCAGGTTCCTTCCATGTATGCAACTGCAAATAATAGTGTGGCAGCTATAGCAGAGGTAACTCTAGGTAACAGTGGTGGTGCTCCAAGATGGATGAGACTTCTTAGAGATGGGGCTGAAATGGTGGGCCTTACGCTGTCATAGAATGCTTGCTCTGAGATGCAGCTGCTTCTAGGCTCTGTCTCTTGTCAAAAAGTAGAGGCTACTGCTTGGGGAAGGCTATGGCAATGTCTGCAGTTGGATAGGCCAGGGCTCCCAGGTGTGGGAGGTGGTGTTGCACTTGAACCTACCCTGAGCCTGGGTCCCACACAGGACACTGTGGGCAGATCAGGACTGGGCATGTACTCTGGTGGAGGTCTGCTGGTTGGGAGAGGCTGCCCTGAGCCAGAGGCTGCTCAGTTGGGTCCTATTTAAATGTTTAAAGCACATACCAAAATTATTGTGTTAGAGGTGTGCCTGTGCATACCTTTAACTCTTCCCTTCCCCTATCATTGTAAAAGCCTAAAAAATTGTGAATCAGTCTTCACAGTTGTTCTGTTCTCTTTCTCTCCTCTCATCAAATTTATTCTCATGTAGAACAATAAGAAATACCTCTAAAATGTGTAGCATTTAATTAAATGAAAATTAAATATATTCAGGGCTCAGCAAACATAAAATTATTAGTTGGAGTGGTGTCTCCCACTATAGTTCCAGCACCCCAGGAAGCTGAGACAGGAGAAACTCCTGAGTTCAGGAGTTAGAGGCCAGCTTGGAGAAAACAGAAAGTCCCTGCCTCTAATATATATATATAAAAAAAAAAAAGCAAAATAAAAAAATGTAAATGGAATGTTATTACGTTTATTGAGTGTAAATCTGAATTAAAAAATATGGATGAGTAAGGGTAAAATGATTCTGCTTAGTCTGTACCTGTCATCTTCTTGGATGGTATTTGTTCAGCTGGGCCAGGATCAGGACCTGCCTCAGCCTAATGCACAAGAGCAATAGATGGAGAGCCACACCTCTGGATGAAGCAGCCACACCTGATAAATGCCTCAATGCCTCATCATTCCAGTAAAGAATCTCCAATCTAAAGTATGGAGAATAATGGTGTGTATCTAATTCAGTGGTAGAGCACTTGCCTGGCACTCACAATACCTGTTTTCCATAAGCATCACTACAAGAAAAAGCAAGGAAATAAAAAATAGGACTTCATCATACTCTGCTCCAGATAGAAATCCATGAAAAGACCATCCCAAGACTTTCTTCCTTACTTCCATTACATGAGAAAAGACAGAGTTAGGCAGTGGCCAGAATAGGCATGATGGTTGATGCCTATAATCCCAGGGACCCAGGAGGCTGGGGCAGGAGAATGTCAGGGTTGAATCTAGCCTCAGCAAGTTACCAAGACCTCGGCTCCAGATTAAAATAAAAAGGGGCTAAGCTATATCCCAGCTGTGAAGTATGCCTGTATCAATGATAAGTGACCATATATGCAAATAAATAAATATATAAATAAATAAACAAGTAAAAAAAAATAACAATAACAAACCCAGGAGAGGGAAGTGGGATAATTGTGTTTTATTTTATTTCTTACTTCATATTTACTTTTAGAATGTCTAAAATGTAACCAAATGAGCATTTATATTCTGATCATGTGAAAACACCCTATCCAGTCTTCCTAAGGGAAATATTATTGGTTGAACCCTGAATTGTGCTTTTTATCAGAAGCAATGTCCTGGGAAGAACAAGAAGGTGGCAAGAGAATGAGTTTTTAAGATAGACAATGACTCATTTTCCTATTCAGGTGGCCAACTTATGCTCTTAGGAGGGATCATTTCATTTAATCAGTCTTGTCATCCTTGGAAGAACAGACTTGTTCCTTTGAGTCCAGCTTCTACACAACAGATGATCTTACTGAAGGGACACTCCATATTCTCCTTCCCAGTCAGCACAGCTAATGAGGTTGCTAGAAAATGAACACATGCTCACATGCTGGATGCTCTAAGGCAGCCTGCCGCATCTTAGGAGGTGATGCTGAACCATGAGAGCTGAAGTGATGAGTTTGACTTGTGAATGACCCATATAGTCCACATGAACTTGATGTACCAAATATCATTTAAAAGAGGGAGCTTTGCAACTACAGCAGAGGACTTTGTCATTGTCAGGGTCTTTGGAACACGTCAGCCAAGAGGGTAAAGAGCTCTGGCTCTCTGGCTGCTTTCCACACCCTGTTACGGACCTGATCCAAGCAGGGGGCGTTGCTCTGATGTATCGTATAATCTCCGTGCTGACTGGTCCTTGTCCACTATAAGACTGTCCACCTTCCTCAATAAACCTGAGTTCCAGTGCTGACCAGGCTCCCTGGTGTGTCCCCGGGTCTTTTGAAGGTGGGGAGGGGGCGCCAGCGATTTCTACCTTCCCAGTCTCGTCTCATCGTTGAGGTAGGCCCTTCTAGCCTACTTTGCTGGACAAAGAAGGCTCGCCCTGGGTCACGAAGGGTTAAAGACCTCAAACCACCCCCCTTTACTTTCCCAACATGTCATTACAACCAAAATTTGAAAACAATGGGAAATAATTCTGTGATTTAAAGTCACCACACACTTACATCCACATCAGGACTATTTTGTCAGAGCAAACTCCTCCAAGCCTGAGGATGCAGCCATTCGTCATGGCTATGAATTGGGGTGGAAAAGACTGGCCCTAGACCCTCCAGTCTTACAGCAGGAGGCCCAGCATACCTGTGGGGAAATCCCGGCCTCTTCTAGGACACTAGGAGCCAAAGATCTTGGAAGTACAGAGCAAATGGACCATGTCACAGTGTTCACAGCCTCCCCACCTCAACAAGTGGGCCTCATGGAGCCTCAAAGACTTGAATTCAGATGCTGGCTCTCATTGTTTTGCAGAGAAAGAGTATTAACAAAGCCTCACATTTTCATCAGTGTGATGGGGATGCTCATTTCATATCCATTTTGAAATTGTCAAAGTTTGCATTGTGATAAGTCTCATGGGAGGACACATGGCCCTGCAGGGAAACAGACAAGATGATTCCTACTGATATCACCCCACAGCAGATGTACTAGTGCCATAGACTCTGACCTCTGTCCACTCTGTTCTTTCTGCTGAACAGACTCTGCTTTGTCTAACTCTACTCTTCCTTCTGGAATCCCATCTACACCCACAGGATGGAATTGTCCTGTAAATCTGTCTTCACACACTAGATTGACTTGTTTATATAGCACATTTGTCATCTCAAGAGTTTTTTTTTTCTTTCATGGAATTTTACAAGCTAATTCTAAAATTCATATCCATGAGTCAGGGTCAGCTGTTCTAAAATATGCTCCAAAAAGATGAGTTGGAGGCATTGCCTATTAGTTGTGGAGAGCTATTGTAAAGCTGCTGTTACTGAGCCAGGGTGCTCGGAAGTGGCAGGCAGAGGCAGTCCAGAGAGTTGTACATACAGCAGATGTAACCTGTAGGAGAGGTGACATCCCGGCTGGGATATCCAAACTGCTCCCTGCTTTCTTGCCCCTGTGTGAAGTACGACACTAGACATATGGCTCAGTTGCAGGTGTTTGAGGCCTCAGTGAGAGACTCAGCTCACAGATTCTGGAAGAGCACAGAGGAAAGTTGTCACCCATGGGAGATGGCAAGGTTTTCAAAAATCACCTGGCACTCAACAGCAGCAACCAGAAGGGGAAAGGTAGATTAAATGGACAAGATTAAAATCAACTGTGCCAGCATAAAGGGATTGAGAACACAAACTACAGAGTGAGAAGATGATTGTAGCAGATGACTGTGAGGGCTGGCTTAAAACAACCATACAGGGTTGCACTGTACAGTGGGACTTTGAGCATTAAGGTTGATGTCTAGCTGTAGGTTGTGGGGTTTCTCATCCGGGGATTTGAGCTCGACCCCAACCCGTTAATTCGGGGCTGTGAGTCTGAGATCTCCCCAACCTGGAATTGAGCTGACCCCCAACCTGTTAATTCAGGGCTGTGTGGGCCTAGTTCTTCCAAACCAAGAATCAAGCCAGGTGTCCGCCTGCTTATCCAGAAATCTGGGTTTTTCCTTGGTTATGCAAATGAGTTTGAGCCCAAGCTCCCTCCAAATGCCTGGGGGTCTGAGCTTGGCTTCTCTTTGCGGATGAGATGCCACTTTATGCGACCACCAAGAATTAACTTTGTGTGCTTTGTCTGTACTCTTGATGTATTTCTATTGTATGACCACCAGGTTCTAATACATTTAATTATCAATAATAAAACCAGTTCAATGGCCCTGTGGAATCTAAAGCCAGAAACTAGCTAAGCCGGTAGGATGAGCCCAGTTGAAGAAGATACTAGGGCAATATAACTTTATGAGCAGGCATACCTAGAGTTTAAGAATTTTTAACATTAGCTTTAAGATTTTTAGAATACCTTCCCCTACCTATAGATAAGATTAATCAGGAGTTAGGATAATTGATCTTCCCTAGGTAATTCCTGAAACCTTTTTATAGTTAACTACTGGAAATTCTTTATTATAGTTAATTCCTAACATTCCTTACTGGAAATTCTTTATTATAGTTAATTCCTGAAATTCCTTATTGTTAATTACTGGAAACCTAATGTAACCCCCTATATAGTTAATTACTGGAAATTTTTATTGTATAGTTAATTTCTGGAAATCCTTTATGTAATCTTCTTTACTGAAATTCCTTTATGTTACCTCCCTAAGAAAAAATGTGAATTACTGTGCTTGTTGGGATGTATAAGAGGCCATACTGAGAAAAGTAAAAATTAGAACAGTAGAAGGATTTCTACAACCTGACTTGTGTGTGGATTATTTTCCTGTCGTCGATGTTCCCTTCAGTACCAAGCGGGAAGAACTTAACATCTTTGCTGAAGCTGGCCTTCAGCAGTAGGTCAGCATGAGACACACAGTCACCAGCATGACTGAACACTTGAAGTATAAACAGTATGGGTGAGAGAGTGCCTACTGCTTGGTGAGGATGGGCAAGGACCTGAGCAGGTGTATCACAGGAGCAAATCCTGGGAGCATCAATCAAGTAGAGGAAGCAACTTGAACCAGCCTGTGGCCATTCTGTGAGGATACATCTAGAGCTATGGCAAGCTTGAGTGAACAATACACCCTCCAATGCGAGTTTGCCACAGGAGGTGTTGCCTTTAAGGAGGCTGCCCTCTTCCAGCAGGACTCAGTCTGTGGAAATGGAGAAGACTCAGAGGGATACCCAGTGAGAGAAGACCCTAGAGAGGGACATCATCAGTCTAAGTGTGGAAAGGATGCCAGGCTGAGCTACTGAGGGAAAATCAATAGCTGGTGAAATAAGGAGGGGAAGGAATTCCATGGCGCCAGCAGGCCCTGTCCTCCAGGAGGCTGGGAGCATGGTACTACACCAGTGTTTTCCATGTGCTTCTTCAGCTGCAGGCCTGCACAGAGCTGCTTATTTTGGAATGATATCTTTTATTTATTTATTTTTTTTTTTTTTACTGCATATACAGAATTTCACTTTATTGAGTGTCTGAATAAAATTCTCTTGTGCATATATGTCACAATTGCTTTATCCATTCATTCCCTGTGGACATCTCTGTTGAGTTCAGTTTTTGGTGTGGATAGTCTGTTCAACACTTTGAATTCACTCTTTTTTTTTTTCCTGGTATTTTTTTTTTTTAATTTTAACTTTTTATACATGTTTACAGAATACATTTCATTTCATATTACATATAAAGAGCACAATTTCTCAAGTTGCTGGTTTTATATAAAGTATTTTTACAACAATTGTGTCTTCATACATGTATTTAGGGTAGTATGAATCAACAAAAGGAGTGGTGAGGAAACTCTTCACGTGTTGATATTTATTCTTCTAAAACTAAAACAAATTGAAACAAAATGCAATTGAAGGAAACTGTTAAAACATCTTAAAGCCCATTTGCCAAGTTGTATCAGAGCAGATACACACTGAGTGCTCAGTTGGCCTGCCACTCTCATCCTGGAGGGCAAAGGCAAGCTCACTGAGCCCATTCCCTAAATGCTGCTTTGGTGGCCTCAACAATGTAGCAGAAGGCCCTTGTAGTTTTGTTCATAGGTACTAGTTTATAACTCAGAAACCAAGTGACAGCTTCTTATTCACAAGAGTTGTTTGTTTCGTACATACAAAAAAGGCAAATATGCTCGTATCAATGGCTTTTTTGAACAGTATTTCTGTTTTACACTATGAATAGTATCTCATCACCTCTCCCGGAATTGTCAGATTCTTAGTAATATATTTGCAAGAGATGCCTAGAAACTACAATAGAGTCATGAAATTTATTTAGGAGAAATAATTAAAACACTAATATATAAAGAAACCTATAAAAACTAAAATGGGAAGTAATAACCAAAACACAAAGCATACAATAGAGGAAACTTTTAACAATATAAAACTAGTTTTCAACTCAATGTGTGAATATACTGTGGTCCACAGCAACTGGAAAATATGATTCAATATCCTCTGACTGGGTTGCTTGCAGCTGAGCTACCTCCTGGTCCACAGGGGTCACCCACCATACCCCCTGGAAGCTCTAACTCTCCCCCTGTTGATTGTGGAAGAGATGATCTGTCTTCCAGTTTTGGTGGCTGATCTTCCTCCAGCTCATCAGGTGTGGCTGTGAGCTGCCCCATGGGTAAGGATGGAAATTGGGGCTCTTCTGCAATAGCCTTTATTGTAACTTGAGGTGGAACTGAAGCTACAGAAGACCCCCAAATGATTGCCTTTCCCTAGGCCTTTTTCAATTCACGAAAGAACCCCACCCCTGAGAATAAACCAGCTCCTTTTCTCACAACAGACAATGGTCAACCACACTTTTCTGGCTTGGGATCAAGTGTAAGTGCCTGTTGGTGCCATCATGAGTCTTCTTCACACAATCCTAACACCCATGTCTCCTCATAACAGGGCTCAGACTCACTGGGATCTGGTCTTCCAGCTGCAAAAAGAGTCTGTGGATGGTCAGGGTCAGCCCTGACCTAGGCATTGTGAGCTGCAGGAAGGTCCCGGGATGCTTCAGGGTGTCTAGGTCAAATCTTCTGAATGTATATAGAGCAATGTCTGAATCATGGAGCAGAGGGTGCTGTGGAGTTTGGAGTAAGGTATGCAGCCATCAGGAACTAAGCCTCTGCTTTAGCTCAAACCTCCCAAGGGCCCCTGCATGCTTGGCTTCCCATAAAGGGCCAAGCACTTCACATGCCACTAGGCAAGGAGGTCAATCCTGTGAGGGACAGGTGTGGCTGACTGGTTCCCCCACTTCTTTCCAGTCTCTCTACTGAAAAGTATGGGAGTACTGGCTGGGATTGCCTCTGTAGGCAAGGGATCTTCACAGGGTGTGTCTCTGAGGCCCCAGCCATTTTTCTGCTCCTCAGGCACTCTGAACCTCACCACACCACTCTCTATTTCCCCTACACCAAATCCACATCCCATAGCCCTCTGCTGGAAGTTTCACATGTTTGGACCTGGGCCAGGCCCAACCCTCTTCTATACCAGCCTCCAGAGTTCCCCTATCTGGAGAGAGGAACCCTCCTTCTTGGCCCAAAGATCACTCACTTCATTACTTGAAAATACTCCTCAGCATCGGCCCAGAGGTTTTCATACCAGGAGAAGGCCAAATGTGTGTCACATGGTCCATTCCATGCCCCTTATCTTCCTAGATGCCTGGTGGAATTGACTAATTTCCTGATAGAAATGGAAGCTCATGAGGGCTGGGAAGTTTGTCTTCACTACTTCCTGAATGATAGGCTAAGTGATTACTAATAGTAGGTTCTTCACATCTATTTGAGTGATGAATAAACTCATCCACCTACTTTCTATGTCTCTCAAGGCCTGGTTCCCCTCAGTCCATCCCACAGGTCCCTGTTCTGGCTACATAAGCCTAGGGACCCTCTCTGATGCAATCCACATACTCCTTCCCAAATGTGGAAACTGCTTTTCCTCAGGCCTCAAAGCAGTGAGGCCTGAGGAAGAAAGCATTCTGAAAGGATAGATGGCAGGCCAATAGAAGAAGCTAGAACCCTTTGCAGCCTGCTCCACAGGACCAGGCCTGAGGCAAACACTCCTTGGGCTCATCCTACTTAGGCCTCTAAACACCCAGGCAGGGTTCTCCTCTGAAATTCTGACTTTCCACAGAGCTGACTGAGGCTCAGAGTGATGCCCAGCATTCTCAACACCAAGCCTGGAGATGGTCATGTCCCTGGGCTTGGAGGTGGTATGTAATTTTACACAGCAGCTCCGTCTACTTCTGGGTAAATGTTCAATTTGGCAGCTGTGCAAATATTCATGAACAAAGGCAGTATTTCCCCTTTGCACATCAGGCACCAGACTACTAATGGTATCCTCCAGAACAATTGGCTTGAGTCCTTCCACCAGGCTGGATCCAATCACTGGTGTCATGCTGTTATCTTCTTCCTAGTATGGGGAACCCAAAAGGGACATCTCAACACGGAAATTGTAGCAAACTGCAAAATGACTCACTGCCATACAATCAAGTGGAATCTAAAGAATTTTTCTTCTTATTCTCAGGGGATATTACACACACACACACACACACACACACACACACAGAGAGAGAGAGAGAGAGAGAGAGAGAGAGAGAGAGAGAGAGAGAGAATTGTGAGTGTCTTGGGATATCCAAGAGGGAATCAGAGTGCTGGGGTAGCCTAAGCTCACCTGCTGTGGGCTGCTCTGTTTCACTCCCAGGTTTCTTGAAAAAAACTGCCAGTTGCCAGGGTGCTGAGCACTGACCCAGCACCTAGACACTCAGGAATGGACCCTACTTAGAGCTTTCCTAAGGCTTGAGCAGCCACAGTTTGGTAGACAAGAACTCATGCTATCTTTACACCAGTGAACAAACTGGGGCTGTACTTGACTCTGAGTACCTGGCTCCTAGGGTTTCAAGTTCTGTTGGTTCCATTGCCAAGGAAGTGAAGTCACTTCCTTGGGGAAGGATATGAGGTCACTTCTTTGGTGTTCCCTTACATGAAGCTCTTCCTCACTAAATAGGAGGCATGCAGAAGGCTCCCCACTCCTTGTGACACATGCACAAGTGGGTACAGCTATGCCAACACACCCTTGCCCAGATTTCAATAAAGGCCTGGGTGGATCCAGCTTCCCAGACTTGGGGAGACAGAGATGCGTTCATACCCATTTCCTCCTTTGGGCTGTGTGATTGACACTGAATAAGTGATTGAAGCTTGCAGGGTCTCCCTACCTTCCCAAAATGTTTCTCAGGGACCATTCTAGCTTCTGCATTTCAGGTTGTCATCAAGTCTATGTGTCTATAAACATCTATGTTATCTGAAAAATGGTAGAGTCACAGGGGGATAAATGACTAACACACAGGTCAGAGTGAAGGGAGGGACAAAGGATGACAGGCAACTCTCTCTAGATCTGAGTCCCAGAGTGAGATAGAAAAGACTGTTTCTTCTTGTTTGTGCCCAACTCTTTACCAGTGAATGGTTGAAGTGACTGATTTTTAGAGATCCTCCCTATGTCATTGATATTCAGCTGCTTCCTCTGAGCTTTAGACATGCCTCAAATGTCTCCTTTTAATGTAGGAGTTCTTTTTGCCAAGAAACACAGCATACTGGAGCCCAAGGCCTATAGTCCCCTTCTCTCTAGGTGTATACAAACCTGCATGTGGCTTCTGAGAATCATAAATTAGTGTGGCCAAGGGAAATCCCTCAAAGGTTGAGTTGTGCCATCTCATTACTGTCTGGCTCATTCCCACCTGATTTCTTTGGTTGGCTCATTCTTGTTGAACATGATCCCATATGAGCAGCTCTCTGGACAACCTCAGGAGCTTTCATACATGAGTTTCTTGGCCAACAGAGAGTATGAAGGCTTAGTCACACTGGATTATACCAAAAAGCCAGGAATTATCTCAGAATTATATCCTTTTGGATGTGCCTCCTGAAGGCCAGAAATCCAGGTTTCTGACAGAAGTAAATACACAGGCACGACCTGAGCAGGCATGGATCCCATTGCTCAGAAAATGTGGCATTTTCACTATCTGTGGCTATCAGCAGAGGAATGCTGACCCACAGCACTGGACAACTAGTGTGGCGACTCTGCCTGGGATCTTCCTTTCCCTCCCATCTTTGCCCAGTTCCTTGAAAGCCACACTGGCCTCCTTTCCAATTTCCCATTCTGCCAAAGACATTCCCCCACCTAGGACCCACAGTTTCAGCACCACCCAGTCTTCCCTGTGACATTTCTTACCCAGTAGTTCATAAACATTTTTTCATATATTTGTTGATTTATTGTATATCTTCTTGTGAGAAGTGTCTGTTCATTTCCTGGGCCCATTTATTGATTGGCTTATTTGGGGCTTTTTTTTTTTTTTTTTGGCGTTAATTTTTTTGATTTCTTTATATATTCTAGAGATTTGTGCTCTATCTGATGTTCATGTTGTAAATTTTCCCCCCAATTTGTAGGTTCCCTATTCATTTCATTCATTGTTTCTTTTGCTGAGATGAAGGTTTTTAGTTTGAATCTATCCCATTTGTTGATTCTTGACATTAATTATTGTGTTATAGGAGTCTTATTACAGAATTTGAAACCTAATCTGACATGTTGGAGATTAGGGCTCAATTTTTCTTCTGTTAGGCATAGTGTCTGTGTTCTAATTCATAGGTCCTTGATCCACTTTTAGTTATGTTTTGTGCATGGTGAGAGATAGGGGTTTAATTTCATTTTGTTGCATATGGATTTCCAGTTTTCCCAGCACTATTTGTTGAAGAGACTATCATTCCTCCAATGTATGTTTTTGGTGCCTTTGTCTATTACACGATAACTTTAATTATATGCATTAGTCTCTGTGTTCTCTATTGTGTACCATTGGTCTACCAGCCTATTTTGGTGCCAATACCATGCTGGTCTTCTTACTATTTCTCTGTAATATAATTTAAGGTCTTGTATAATGATGCTACCTGCTTCACTCTTCTTACTAAGGATTGCTTTATAATGCTAAGTGAAATTAGTCAATCTCAAAAATCCAAATACCGAATGTTTTCTCTGATATAAGGAGGCTGGTTCACAGTGTTGTTGGAAGGGGGTACATAGGATCAGAGAAACACTAGAATGGTCAACGGAAAGGGAGGGGAGGGAGGGAGTAAGGGGGGGGGTTGGAAAAAAAATTGGTGGTTGAATGAGATGGATATCATTATCCTAAATGCATGATTGAAGATCTGAATGGTACTTATATACTTTGTATACAAGCAGTTGTATGTAAAAAGATACTATACTTGTGCACGATGAATAAGTAAATAAAAAAATAAATAAATAAAGAAAAAAAAGGATTGCTTTAGCTATTCTGGATCTCTTATTTTTCCAGATGAATGTCATGACTGATTTTTCTATTTCTATAGGTAATATCATTGGGATTTTGGTTGGAATTGCATTAAATCTATATACTGCTTTGGGTAATATGGTCATTTTGTGAATATTAATTCTGCCTATCCAAAAACAGGGTAGATCTTTTCATCTTTTAAGGTCTTCTTTAATTTCTTTCTTTGGTGTTCTGTTGTTACAGAGTTCTTTCACATCTTTTATTAAGTTGATTCCCAAGCATTTTTTTTTCTTTTGATGCTATTGTAAATGGTGTAGTTTTCCTTTCAGAAGATTTGTCATTGATATATAGAAATGCCTTTTATTTATGATTGTTGATTTTGTATTTTTATATTTTGCTGAATTCATTTATGAGCTCTAGAAGTTTTCTGGTGGAATATTTTGGGTCTTCTAGGTATAGAATCATATGGTCAGAGAATAGTGATAATTTGAGTACTACTTTATATATCTGAATCCCTTTAATTTCTCTCATCTCTCCTATTGCTCTGGCCAGTGTTTTAAGCACTATGTTAAATAGAAGTGGTGAAAGATGATATCCCTGTCATGTTCCAGTTTTTAGAGGGAACACTTTTAATTTTTCTCTATTTAGAATGATGTTGGCCTGGGGATTAGCATAGATAGCTTTTAAGATGTTGAGATATATTCCTTTATCTCTAGATTTTCTAGTGTTTTGAACATGAAGTGGTGCTGAATTTTGTCGAATGCTTTTTCTGCATCTTTTGAGATAATAATATGGTTCTTATCTTTAAGTTTATTGATGTGATGAATTACATTTATTGATTCCCATATGTTGAACTAAGCTTGCATCCCTGGAATGAACCCCACTTGATTATGGTGTATTATATTTTTGATATGTTTTCATGTTAGATTTGCCAGAATTTTATTGAGAATTTTTGCATCTATGTTTTTTAGAGATATTGGTCTGAAGTTTTCTTTCTTCAATGTGTCTTTGTCTGGTTTTGGAATCAAGGTGATATTGGCCTCCATAGAATGAGTTTGGAAGTGCTCTCCTTTTCTATTTCCTGAAATAAATTGAAGACTATTGGTATCAGTTCTTCTTTAAAGGTCTTGTAGAACTCGGCTGTGTATCCATCTGGTCCTGGGCTTTTCTTGGTTGGTAGACTTCTCATGGCATCTTCTATTTCATCTCTTGAAATTGGTCTGTTTAAATTGTGTATATCATCCTGATTCAATTCGGGCAAATCATATAATTCTAGAAATTTGTCCATGCCTTTGATATTTTGTATTTTATTGCAGTACAAGTTTTCAAAATAATTTATAATTATCTTCTGTATTTCTGTAGTGTCTGTTGTGATATTTCCTTTTCCTTCACATATGTTAGTAATTTGAGTTTTCCCTTTCCTTCTCTTTGTTAGCCTGGCTAAGGGCCTGTCAATTTTATTTATTTTATCAAAGAACCAACTTTTTGTTTTGTCCATCCTTTCAATTGTTTCTTTTGTTTCAATTTCATTGATTTCAGCTCTGATTTTAATTATTTTCTGTCTTCTACTACTTTGGGTGTTAGGTTGTTCTGCTTTTTCTAGGGCTTTGAGATGTAATGTTAGTCATTATTTGTTGACTTTTTCTTCTTTTAAGGAATGAACTCCATGCAATGAATTTTCCTCTTAGAAGTGCCTTTATAGTGTCCCAGAAATTTTGATATGTTGTGTCTGTGTTCTCATTCACCTCTAAGAATTTTTAAATCTCCTTGATGTCTTCTGCAATGAATTGTTCATTCAGTAGCAACTTATTTAGTCACCAGGTGTAAAAGTGGCTTGTATTTCTTATTTTATCATTGATTTCTAATTTCATTCCATTATGGTCTGATAGAATGCAGGGTATTATCTCTATGTTTTTTTATATTTGTTAACAGTTGTTTTGTGGCATAATATATCATCTATTTTAGATAAGGATCCACTTGCTACTGAGAAGAGAGTGTATTCACTCACTGAAGGATAAAATATTCTATATATGTCAGTTAAGTCTAAGTAATTAATAGTATTTTTGAGTTCTATAATTTCTTTGTTTAGCTTGTGTTTGAATGATCTATCCAGTGGTGAAAGAGGTGTGTCAAAGTCACCCAAAATTTTTGTGTTGTGGTCTCTTTGACTCTTGAACTTGAAAAGAGTTTGTTTGATGAACATAGATGCTCCATTGTTTGGGGACATATATATTTATAATTGTTAAGTCTTGTTGGTGTGTGGTGTTGGTGTATTGGTGTTGAGCAGTATATAGTGTCCTTCTTTATCCATTCTGATTGACTTTAGCTTAAATCTACTTTGATATGAAGATGGAAACCCCTGCTTGGTTCTTCAGTCCATGTGAGTGGTATGATTTCTCCCAAACTTTCACCTACAGCCCATGAGATGAGTCTCTTGGAGGCAGCATATTGTTAGATTTTTTTAAATCCAATCTGCTAGTTTATGTCTTTTGATTGGTGAGTTTAGGCCATTAACATTCCGAGTTATTATTAGACATGATTTATGTTCTCATCCATTTTTCTTTATTTTTGGTAATTAAAGTGACATGGTTTCTCTTCTGATTAGTTTTTCTCTTAGTGTAATACCTCCCTCTGCTGATTTTCATCATTGTTTTTTATTTTCTCTTCATGGAATATTTTGCCAAAGATGTTCTATAGTGCTGGCTTCCTAGTTGTAAATTCTTTTTAACTTTTGTTTATCATAGAAGATTTTTATTTCATCCTCAAATCTAAAGCTTAATTTTGCTGGATATAAAATTCTTGGTTGGCACCCATTTTCTTTCAAAGCTTGATATATGTTGTTCCATGATCTCCTGGCTTTGAGTGTCTGGGTTGAAAAATCTGCAATGATACAAATTGGTTCCCCTCCACCCCCATCATATGTGAACTGATTCCTCCCTCTTGCAGCCTTTAAAATTCTATCCTTATTCTGTATGCTAGGCATTTTTCATTATAATGTGTCTTGGTGTGGATCTGTTGTGATTTTGTACCTTTGCTGTCCTATATTAGCATCTTGTATTTGGTTTTCCAATTCATTCTTCATGCTTGGAAAATTGTCTGATATTACCTCATTGAAGAGATTGTGCATTCCTTTGGTTTGAAACTCTGTGCCTTTCTCTGTCCCAGTTATTCTTATATTTGGTTTTTTGATGCTTTCCCATAATTCTTGGATGTTCTGTTCATGGTTTCTTACTATTTTCACTGTGTGGTCAACTTTATTTTCCAGATTGTATACTTTGTCTTCGTTATCTGATGTTCTTTCTTCCTGGTGATCTAGTCTGTTGGTGATGCTTTCTATTGAGTTTTTTCTTTGGTTTATTGTTTTCTTTATTTCAAGGATTTCTTACAGGTTGTTTTCCAGAGTTTCTATCTCTTTTTTGAAGTAATCTTTTGCTACCTGTATTTGCTTTATTATATCTTTGTTGTAGTGATCAATTTTTGCCTGTATTTGCCCATTTAGGTCATTCTTTAATTTACAGATTATTTTAGTTGTGAACCTTCTGAACTCCTTCTCTGACATTTTATCAACTTCTCTGTCCATGGGTTCTGATACTGTAGTATCCTGGTTTGTTTGGCGTACTTATCTCCCTTGTTTTTTCATGTTGTCTATTTGTCTTTCTTTCTTGCAGTATGGATCTGAGGTATTATATTTTCTATTCTATATTCTTGTAGTATCCATGCAGATTGTCTGTACCTCACCTTAATATTCAGCTTTCAGACCTTGCAGATGTCCCTGGATGTATGCTACTGCAACTAAAGGTGGTATCGGCAATGGTAGAGGTAACTCAAGGTAACAGTGGAGGTGCCTCAAGATGGATGCAATGTCTTCCAGAGATGGAGCTGAAAGGGTGGACAATTTCTTTGGGATGCCTGCTCTGAGTTGCAGCTGCTTTTAGGCCCTGTCTGTTGTCAAAAGGTAGGGGCTACCGCATTGGGAAGGCTATGGCTTTCTCTGCAGTGTCTCTAGATGGAAGCAGTTTAGGCTTGTGCTCCCAGGTAGTGGTGGGGTAGTGGACTCTGGACCTACCTGGTTCCCATGCAGGTTGGTGTGGGTAGAACTGGCCAAATATGAGCTCCCACAGTGGTCTGCTGCTGGGAAGAGGTGGTCCTATAGCAGAGCCTGAGCTCAGTGGGTGTTTGCCAGTGGTGGGATGGACCCAGGCCCACTCTAAGCCTGGGTCCTGTATAGGTTGGTTTGGGCAGAACTCAAGGCATCCCTGCAGGTTACTGATGTGCTGTCTTGGTATTGGACTTCTAATCCCAAACTGGTGTCCCAAGATTGTTATGCTCATTTTTAAATCAAACTATTTCTTTTAGCCTGAGTAGTTTGAGTTTCTTCTCAGATTCAGAGTTTTTGAATATTTTCTCCCATTCTGTAAGTGGTCTATTTGTTCTGTTCATTGTGTACTTGCTATGCAGAAACTTTTTGCTTTGACAGAATCTCATTTGTCTGTCTATGTTACCTATGTTTGGGAGATCTTATTAAAAAATTTGTTACCAGATGACTATCATGAGGCCTTTTCTCATATTATTTTGGGTCTTGCACTTAAGTCTTCAATCCATTTTGAATCAAATTTTGTACATGGGTGAGTAATGGGGACTAGTTTCATTGTTATTCATGTGGATATTCAGTTTCCTTAGCACCATTTCTTGAAGAGACTGAGACTGTCCTTTCTCCATAGTATATTCTTGGCACCTTTGCTGAAAATAAGTTGGCTGTAAATGCATGGATTTATTTCTGCATTTTATGGTTTCTTTTTTGCAGATCTATATTTCTATTTTTATGCCACTCCTGTATTGTTTTCATTACTATAGATTTATAGTGTATTTTAAATAGGTCAGGTAGCAGGGATACATTCCGCTTAGCCACAGTTAAAAGATGAAAATATATTTTTCCAATGTGTAAATAAAGCAAATAAAAAAAATCTAAGCTGTTTAGTTCACTTTTTTTTCTAGTTCTCTGCCATGCTTAGAGTTCCCCTAAAAAAGAAGAAAATGAGTCTTTTGTTGTTAAAATTTTCACAAAAAAATTTTCTTATCCTTTTTGCTCATGTGATAATAAGTATAAAGATGACTCATAACAAAAAAAAAAAAAAAATTCCTGAATCATTATTATTTCTGAACAACAATCTATGTGTGGGTTAAATGCCTGATGTCAATTTTATCTCTTCTAGTATCCCCTCCATAAAAATGTTTGATTAGTATTTAATAAAAAGTGGAAGTATTACTGAAGACTTCTCTTCTTAATGATTTTTAATAAAGGAGATGCTGTTATTTAGCATGATTGTGAGAGATATCTTTATGTTTTCACTTAATGCTCTTAAATAATTTTCTTATAAAATTTAGAAATGAGAATGAGAACATTAAAAACAAATAATAATTGAGGTACTGAAGGCAAAGATTTTGTGTATTGATTCAAGTTGATAACTAAATTAATCTTTGCCTGAGAAAATATGTACCAAGAAGCAATGTGTAAATATTCTGACAGGATAGACTCTGCCATGCACAGTAAAAAATATTTCATTAGTAAAAAATATTTCATATAAAAATATTTCATTTGATAAGCCTGTTAATGAATTAACCACATAAAAGATTTTCATCAGCAAAATGCTTGAATAACCCTTGGAACAAAAATGCTCCCTCCATAGGACAGAAAAGCTGAGTGTGAAATTAAAAGGCTTCTTAGAGTCAGGTATCAAAAAAGGAAAAGATTGAAACCAAAAGACAAAGTCTTTGCCAAATTGTGTAATTAAAGAACACTTTTTCTCAAAATATTTTGTGATTCATACGGATACTCACATATGGGTATTATTAACTATGGTACTTTCCTATTTTGACAAATTACTTGTAAAATTATTATTTTTAAAAAGATTATTAAAAAAATAATTCTTAGGCAAATATAAAGAAAAAAAGTATGTCAAAGATTTCATTAAACTTATTAAACAATTAAATAGCCACTAAAATGCATTATAAATTCAAAAAGCATTAAAAAATCTAGGTTATTCACAGACAAAAATACTATCAGGATAAGAATATTATAAAGTGATTAATATAAAACAGACGTAAAGTCTTGGATTATCTACTCTATCACATATAAATTATTTACAATAGCATCTGACTAAAAAAATTCAAGTACTTCAGTAAATCTGGAACTTTTACTTTACAGTAAATAATGAGATGAACTTAGTATATTCTTCTAGATGATCCTTAAGTGGCTCTTGTCTAAAAGTAGAAACAAAGGAATATACTATGATTATTTTAATCTTATTTTTTAGTTTTGCATAATTTTTTATAGTTTCCCTCGCTAAAGATTGTT
Source organism: Tamias sibiricus (assembly GCA_025594165.1). Lineage (NCBI taxonomy): Eukaryota > Metazoa > Chordata > Mammalia > Rodentia > Sciuridae > Tamias > Tamias sibiricus. Next base: position 59,300,330 of record CM046661.1, read on the forward strand.
TTTGATAAGAAATTTTGGACTGGTAGTTCTCACTAGGTTTAGATGATTTCCATCTCTGTATAAAGTGGACTAATTAGCCAGGTAGTCCTTATGAGCCTTCAGTATCAAGTAAATATTACATCCGCACAAACTTATGTCCAGGAGACAGAACATCTTGACTTGGATTTTTTTAGGAATATCTGTAACATTATTTTGACTCCTGTTGACTACAAATATAAATGAATTCCCTTTATGTGGACGTCTCCAACATTCCCAGGGTCTTTGGTTTTTAGGAAAACAATCTTCTTTATACTTGGGAAACTCAGATCCCGTAAGTCAGGTGCCAAGTTCCAAAAAAGAACTTTGTAGGCATCAGCTCCCCAAAACTTCTTAATAATGAGCTTTTTGTGTCTGATTAATTGACAATCATTTTCAAATATTAACACTATTTCTATTTCTTTATATAATTAGATCAATGTGTCCAATTATACACAGATAAAAAGAAAACTGATTCTTTTATTTTTTTGGTACTGGGGAATGAACTCAGGGGCACTCGACCCCTGAGTCACATCCCCAGCCCTTTTATGTATTTTCTTTAGACACACAGGGTCTCACTGAGTTACTTAGCACCTCACTTTTGCTGAGGATGGCTTTGAACTCATGATCCTCCTGTTGTAGCCTCCCAAGCTGCTGGGAAAAAAATGATTCTTAATGAATAGTGTAAATAATTACATTGCCATGGAAGGTAGTGAGACATAGTGAAAACATTTTCTTTCAGAATTATAATAGAGTTATCAAAAATTACATGCCATTATGGCCAGGTGTAGTGGCACACACTTATAATCTCAGCAACTTGGGATGCTGAGGCAGGAGGATAACAATTTCAAAGCCAGCCTCAATAACTTAGTGAGGTCCTAAGCAACTTAGTGAGACCCAGTCTATTAAGAGGTTCTTAGGTCAATTGAAGACACTGACCTTGGTTGGGGATTAAGGTGTCTCTTGTGCAATTTCTTGGTAGGATTCATGAGAAGTTGTTATGAAAGCTTGAACTGGGCCTCACCCAGCTCTCTGGCTTTCTATATGAACATATAATCACTCCCACCATTGCCATCTGTCATGATGAAATGCAGCCAATAGTGACCTCACCAGAACTGAGCCAGTGAAGGTAACGTGTTTTTGAATCTTTAAAACTGTGAGCTAAATAAAACTCATCTTCTTAAGAAGCCATCACAAGGTATTTCATTAATGAAAACTGATTCAATAACTAATCTCTTAATCCTAATGAAAAACTCTAAAACCAATATATCCTTTAACTTAGAGAAAATCAAATTCTGGTAATACATTAGAAAATGTTTGAGAGTAAGATTTTTATAAGCTTTCTTTAAATTAGTAAGTAATCAAAAGTGAGCCAAGTGACATTATAACAAAAAAAGGCAGATTAAGAAACTAAAAAAATCTCATGTTTGTGAATTCAGTTTTAGTATTATCGATATGACAATTGTTAGAAAACTGCTGAAACATAGTTAACTTAGCTGGGAACACCGTGTTAGTGAAATAAAAGGGTTTATTGGGGTCCCACGTGGGCAAGGGTAGGGAAAGGAAGGGAAGGGAAGGGGGGTAGGGAAGGGATGGACGGGTACTGAGAGAGGCAGGAACAGAGAGCAGGAACAAGGGCAGAGTTCAGTCCGGGGCTGGCTTAAATAGAGTAGGGGCCATAAAACCCCCTTGGAGTGAGTCCTTGTCCTATAGGCCAGCAGAGGTCGGGGGGGGGGGGTAGTGGACAGGGGACTTGCTGGTCAGGTTTTTGGTCACGCTGTGAATCCTGGGAGCTGTAGTTTTTCACAAGGCACCTGGGGAGGTGTGGCCTTCTGCCTGGGAGGTGCAGCCTCTGCCTAGAATCCAACATTCCCCCCTTTTTGATTTCTTAGGAAGTGGGGCATTGTGTTTCGATCTGGCTGCTTCAGAGCTGAAGTGGGGTGACGTGGGGTAGTTTTGAGGGGGGGGAAGATGTGGGCAGGCAGGTCCAGCTGGAGGGTGGAAAAATTCCCAGGAGGTAGGTTTGGAAAAGATGAATCTGTCCAGGTATGGGATGGGTGAAGTTTCTTTGAAGCCATATGTCGGTGAGGGTGTCAAACCAGGCTTCTGCAGAAAGTCACTGAGGGAGTCAGCCGGAGAGCATGTAGAAATTGTGGGTCTTGCGAGTTTGCAGGTAACACTATTATGGAAGCAACAAAGGGAAAGAAGGTGAGATGGATTATTTTCCATAGGCCTGTGTTCCACCAGGTGGGACTTACGGTGAAGAGGCCAATGGAGAGTGCGAAGCACATCATAATGAGCATCTGGTGGCAGCATAAGGGCAGGACTCAGTAGGGCTCTGTGGTTGGAAAGTCATTCGTTGGTTTTTTAACAGTTGATAGTCCCTGGGAAAAAACTGGTTAAAGGTTCAAAGCGAGAAAAACAGAAAAGATAATTTTGAGTCAGTGTCAGGAACACAAGAGAAACAAATTTTTTAGGGGAGCAGTGGGAATGGGAGAGCAAGTATACTGAAGTAGTTGTCTTTTGTGGATCTTCAGTTGGTTGATCAGCTGGTTTAAGTCTGGAAATATGAATCTAAGAAGTCAAATTTTCTGAGGTTTCATGAAGTTTAGCAGCTGTGGGTATGCACAGCACAACGTGGAAAGGTCTTGTCCACTTTGGGACAATGGAGATTGTTCCTGTGTCTTGGGGGAGGGGAGAAATATACCCAAGAACCGGGTATTAATGGGAATGAAGCAGTGAGTCTACCTGGGTGAGGCAGAATAAAATCTTGGCACTTTTTTTATCTGATGTCTGCTGAAGGATAAGAGAGGAGAAGAGAGATCTTTGGGTAAGGGTCTCTGAGTTGGGGAAACTCCTGTTGGAAGGGCTGGTCGCCGCCCAAACATAACCTCAAAAGGGGATAGTAAGGAGGGCTTTTTGGGAGGACTCTGAGCCTAAAGAGGGCGAGGGGAAGTAAGAGTTCTATTACTCTCTACCTTCCCTGAGGACTTGGGGTGATATGGGATGTGAAAATGTCGAGGAATGTTAAGGGAAGTAGATATATTTTGGGTAACTAGTGCAACGAGCACAACTGAATCGGGTTTGATCAGAGGAGGAAGAAAGCTTGGATATAAAAGAATCTTTGCCCATACTTTCGACCGTTAGTAGAAATTGAAAACAAATTTTCAATTATTTAAGGGACTTTAGAGGGGTGTCAGCCGGATGGATTAAGAAGTTGCAACGACTAATACAATATTTTGAAAAGCGTCCTTTTCAAACTAAGTATTAGAGGGAGATCCAGGTCTGTGACTCGGTCGTCACCGGAGCCAGGCAGACGTGGGATATCATGAGCCGCTCAAGATATCGGAGGACTATGAGCCACCTTGCGCAAGGGTTTTCCGTGTCCTGTCCCGGACAGGAAAGAGAGAGAGACTCAAGTCCGGAGTAGGCCAAAGGGCCGGAAAGGAACCTCTGTATCCGTCTCCAGCTGAGAGGCAAATGTTGCCGGAATGACACCAAATTTAATGATATTGCGGTCGAAAAGATGAGCGGAGGCTGAGTCAGGTGATTCCAGAAGGTTTATGCCCTTGGAATGGGATGGAAAAGTGAATGGAGTTAGGAGAGGATTGATTGTATGGCAGGGAATGTGGGGGCCTGGGTAGATTGGACTGAAGCCAGAAGAGAAGGAGAAGACAGTGCTGCTTCAGCCTTCATGTTTCCCTGAACTATGGGAGAGTCTCCACTTTGTTGTGAAGGACAATGGGAGATCCCTATTAGTTTGGGCAGAAGAGAGGCTTGTAGGAGTTTAAGCCTGAAGCGTCTCTATAGAATCATGTTCTGGGGGCTCTGGGGAGACTGGGAGAAGGAAAACTGGGTGTAAAGAGAAGCAGGACTGGAATGAGGTTGAGGAGCTGAGTGCGACAGGGCAGGAGAGTTTGAAGGCTCTTATACATTAGTCTTTAAATGGTGAGGAGAGGCAATAGTGACATGAGCACCAAATTTAGCTTTTTAGATTTTTGTAGAAGTAAGTAAGCAGTGGCCAGAGCCCGAAGACAGGGGGCTCATCAACGAACGGTGGGGTCAAGCTATTTAGAAAGGTAGACGGGGAAACACGATACCCACGAGAGGAAAGAAAGTTTAAAAGAGTGTAAGAGTACTCACGAGCTATGAAAAAGGAGGGGCTGCAGAGAAGAAGATGATATTATAAGGAGAATGAGTGGATCTGAGAAAACGTTTCTGCAAAAGATCTGAGATAGCTCCCTGTAGGGAGGGGCAATTCCTGAGATGGGTTACCTTGGCAACATTTTGGGGCAGGTGGTTAAGGGTGGATGAAGGGCTCTGAGGGAATCAGCATTTCAATCCCTCAGGGGACAGTTTCCCAACTTCCCAAAATTGGCTCACTCAAATTGGCTTTCGACCTGACTCGATTTATCTACATATGCTGTCTATGAGATTTTGGCTTCACTTCCCTTCTAACCTTTGGAACTCTTTACTACTGTAAGGGAATGGGTCGATGACCGAATCTGGCTTCTTCAGGCTGAACGGGGGCGAAGTGATGGGGGCAGTAGTTTGGAGTTCCTTTTGTAGAAGTTAGGTCAGATTGAAGCCTGGGGAAGGTTGTAAAGTCATTAGGGACAGAAGCTTTTATTAGAGAAACAAAAAAAACATGAGTACCGAAGAAATGTTGCAGCATCTGAAACGTCAATGTATACCATGAAGATGATAATTCAAAGCTTTAGCATGTATAGAGTTATCGGGAATGTAAACACAACACTTCACTTAGGGCTGAAGTTACCTTTGCTTCTAAAATATTCAGAAATGGTTGTGCATCTGTTTTAACTGTTACTGGATGTCTAGGATGAAATTTGTCAAACTGACTTCTGTTTTGACCATTGGTAAGAGTCAGCTGTTTCTGATGGGAATCTTGGGGAAACTTGAGAGCAGCTTTTGTGCTTGGTGCCTTCTGTAAGGATGGGTCCAGGTCTTGCTTGACCTTGTGGCTTTCCTCAGAAGCATTAGGGATGTTTTTCCCTTTTTTATGGACCCTCCTTTTAGCAAGAGCACTGATTGGCTTTTCCTCTATTGGTCTCATTTATCCCTCTTATCAAGAGGTCATGTGACCCAGAGATATAAAGCTCTGTGGAGATGTTTCCTCTTCCCTCATAGGCAGACTCTGGGACAAGAACCAAATACTGGTCTTCTTGCCCCTTTTGATTAATTTAAAAGTTTTGATCTTAGCCATCCAGTAAGCTAATCTTAAATTGAGAACATTGGGCTTTAATTTATAAACTTACAGTAGCCAGGATCTGTGGTACCTATCTGTCTTGACGGTTTTTGAAGGTCAGGTGTTTAAGTTTTGAAGTTGATTTTTGTTAAAGAAAGGCTGAGAGCATTTAGCTGACAAAATATTACAATTAGAATGGATTAAAGAAATTTTGAGAGTATTTAACATTTTTGGAAAATGCCAAATGTTTTTATAATATATAATTACATTGATGTTTTCATAAATCAAGTTTAGCTTTTAAAGAAAGAACATGATATTTTGAAATAATTGTTGTTTAACCATAGCTATACAATTTTTAATTCCTTTTAAGATTACTTGTTTAAAAGGAAGGAAATTAATAAACACAACATTATGGATAAATTATATAGCTTTGCTGATTGTTTTATCTACTTATTTAACCAACTTACACAGGCCCTTACATCACTTACTTAAACCCTCTAATCTTGAAACATTTCTTATAAACCTTCTTATTTATAAGACATTCTTATCTTGAAATACTTTCTTTTCTTTCTATTGAGTATGGTTTCCACACTTATAACTTTCTAATTTATTTCTCTCACGTGTTAACTCCTTTCTCTGTTCATCCTTTGAAACAATCTTTATGATTTGAATTTAGATGAATTATTTTATCTTAATAAAATATTTTTTTATTTATGGTATTTTTAGTTGGAATAAAAAACCTTTGAGCCTCTACATACATGTCAATCTTTTATAAACCTTTGTGTATAAAATTACACACATCTGGTACCCATTTCATGAGAACACAGTGTTTAAGTATGTAGAATTATACCTGTTGAAGCACATTTAACAGTTAGCATTTTAACCTTGTAAATTAATTAGACGTTTAACAAACAAAGTTAGTTACAAATGAATAATCTCATGCCAAATACGAAAATATGAGGCTGAACAGTATTAGTCTTTTGTGTGTGTGTGTGTGTGTACTTTGGAAAGGGAAGCGAGGAGCTAAAGAGGCAAAGATGATTTTAGCAGGGGCTGGAAAAGAGTGGATTGATTGAATTTCCCATTCTGAATGGGAACTGAGGGACTGTGTCTCACGTGAATGAGAAAGAGAGAGAGGACAGAGGAAGTAAATGGTGAAGGATAAGGCCAGCTGTGCTCGGGCTTGGAACGGAGTGGCGGGGTCTGGTTTGGAGACAGATTTGGGCGGAAGAACATGGCAGATCCGAGGAAGGAGGAGGGAGGGGACTGTTATCTGAAGAGAAACTTTATACAGTCTTTTGAACCAAAGGGAGAAGTGGGTGAGGAGGGCTTGGGGCTACACGTGATGTAGGCGCAGACTCGCTGTGCCGGCTCGGGCAGCCTCGCGTGGGCAGAGCGCGGGTTTAGCTACTGAGCAAAGACCCTGTGAGGCGGACAGACTGTACTGCGGCTGCCGCGCGGTGGCCGCGGCAGCGCAGGGCAGCCTCATTTGGGGGGGCGGGCGGGGGCGCCAGTCGCCATGTGCGGGGCCAGCCCAGGGCTCGGCGGCCAGCGGGCCAGCGGGCGGGGGGGGGGCATTGGTCGGGGCGCGGGCCGGCGGGCGGCACGGCCATTGGTCGGGGCGCCCGCGGCGGCTGGCCCCGGCACCTTTGTGAGCGGTGTAGAGGACGCATGGGGGTGGGGTGGGGATTTGGCCCATGAGTGAAGAAGCGCTCGGCTATCGGAGGGTAGCGGCCCGCGGGCAGCGAGCGGGACGGTGCCAGTCAGAGCTGGACATATAAGAAAGCAGAGGAAGCGAGCAAGGGGCGCGCTGGGGCTCCAACGGCAGTGGGCTGGGAGCGCGCTGCGGAGCGGGCTAGGAACGCGGACAGGAAGCACACTGCTGCGCAGGCTGTGAGCGCGGACCGGGAACGCACCGCTGAGCGGGGCTGAGAGCGCAGACGAGGAGCGCACTGCTGGCGTGGGATGGGGAAAGCGTGCAGAGTTAAGGAATTGCCTGCTTTTTAGAACGGGTCAGGGGAGGAGCGGCGGTGAAGGCACCAGAAATTACGTGGACAGAGAAGGCGGGTCGACAGAGGAGGATTCTGGCAGAGCGAGAAGGCGGGGGGCGGGGCGAAGGAGGAAGACAAAGGAGGGGGAGGATCTAAGCCCGGAAGCCCGCCAATTTCAAAATCTAAAGCCTGAGCTGGGGGTGGGGGGGAGCGGTCTGGAGCAGCCTCCGAGGCTGCTGGTACGGGGGAGGTACGGCAATTGAGAGGTGTGTTTCGGATTTTTTCCGTTCCGAACGGAAAAAAACAGAAGCTCAAGCCCGGAATGTGGAGGGGAACTTTCCTAGAAAGCCGAGAGCCGTAGTCTTACAGCTGGAAATTTTTAAAGCGGGGCGGATAAAGGTGGGGGACGGGGGGAGAGTCCCCGGGGTCCACTGTCGCCCTGAAGGCTTGGGTGGGGTGTGGACCCCCCTGTAAAGGCCACGGGCGAGATTGCCGGACACTCGACGGTCAATTCTCGCGGTGCAGTGGCCAAACAGGTTTAGGAACTCGGGGTGGATGGGGGCTTACCGAAGTCCAGCGATGGTGTAGAAAAGGTGGACAGACAAACGGAGACGTGTGCTGGACGCTCGTCTCCTTCCCGGATTTCGGCACCAAATGTTAGAAAACTGCTGAAACATAGTTAACTTTAGCTGGGAACACCGTGTTAGTGAAATAAAAGGGTTTATTGGGGTGCCACGTGGGCAAGGGTAGGGAAAGGAAGGGAAGGGAAGTGGGGTAGGGAAGGGATGGACGGGAACCGAGAGAGGCAGGAACAGAGAGCAGGAACAAGGGCAGAGTTCAGTCCGGGGCTGGCTTAAATAGAGTAGGGGCCATAAAACCCCCTTGGAGTGAGTCCTTGTCCTATAGGCCAGCAGAGGTCGGGGGGGGTAGTGGATAGGGGACTTGCTGGTCAGGATTTTGGTCATGCTCAGGATCCTGGGAGCTGTAGTTTTTCACAAGGCACCTGGGGAGGTGTGGCCTTCTGCCTGGGAGGTGCAGCCTCTGCCTAGAATCCAACAACAATAATTCTCAAATTGAGCTATAAATTTAATGTGATCCCTGTATAAATTCTAGCGATCATCCTTGCAAAAATGAAAAAACTGATTAAAAAAGTCATGTGGATAAGGAAGAGATTCATAATAGCCAAAATTATAATTAAAAAAAAAAAAGAAAGAAAAACAAAGCACAGACTCACACCTTTATTTTTCAAAATTTACTACATAGCTTTAAACAATCAAGATAGTGAGGTGGCATCATGAGTATAGATAAACAGATCAATGGAATAGAATTCAGAGTCTCTATACTATTTTTATTTCATTATTAAACATTGCATGCACCTATCAAATAAATATGTACAATTAAAATAAGAGGAAGAAAAAAATTGAAAATCCATAAATAAATCTACCTATTTTCAATTAATTAAATTTTGAAAATGGTAACAAGAACAGTCAGTAAAAGAAAGAATGCTATTTTTAACATATAGTGTTGAAACAATTAGAAATCAAAATGTTCAAAGATTAAAGTTGGACACCTAACTCATGTCCTATACAAAAAATTAATTCAAGATGGATTACAAATTAAATATAAAAGCTAAACTTTGACTTTGACTTCATTTATCAAGGACAGGAGCTTCTATAAGAGAAACAAAGAACATTAGTACTGAATAAATGTTGTAGTACATATTTTAAATAATATAAACAAGTGAATTTGGAGAACACCAAGTTGATATAATGTTCCTTTAGAGCTTTAATCTTAAGGCTTGTATATCTGACATAAAGAAGAGTATTATTTTAGGCAAACCCCCTATCATGACAAAGCAACCTTAATTTTTTTTTTTTTAATTTACCAACTTATGAAAGCAATTAATAATGTTACCTAATGGAATTTAAAGAGTTTAAGAGTATTTGAGGGTATAGTTAACAGTTTAGTATTTCAACCTTGTAAATTAATTAGCTGTTTAACACATAAAGTTACTCACAAATTTATTTATTTATTTTTGCATTTACACCAGAGAAGACACAGAAGGAAAAGGCAGAAAAATCATAGAACACAAGACAAGACATAAGACGGCAAGAACTAGAAATTTTTTTTTTTTTTTTTTTTGGATGTGGCAGTTCACTCTAGCAATTTAAAGGACAAAAGGCACATCTTGGGGCCTTGGAACTTTCCAAGGTGCGCATCCCCTGGATGGCATTCTATCCCAGAGTTCCAGAGCGAAGGTCAAGCTTTAGAATTTGTGATAGTAAAGAACTTTTAAATCACATGAGTTAAATGTATTTGGGTCCATATTTTAAATTTTCATGAGCGCTCAGTCTACACACACATAAACACACAAACAGAACACAAGTGTACACACAACACAACCAAAACATCAATCTGGGTGCACAGAATCAGAACCATGAGCTCAAAAAATCTTAGAAAAATGACAGGCTGGCAAAAAGACATTTTAACCTTTTTTTTTTTTTCCCCCCTCTGGGGCTTGAGCTTACTTCTCCATTTGCATTTTAATGTAAGTCCTGGCTCAGGTCTGGAAGGGTGGGGAACTGCTATTGTGAGCAGATGCTTTATGCCTAAGGCACTTTTTTCAAGGCCCCAGGGGCATGGTCACATGTGTGCCTCCTCGCTCAGCATGAGCCCCACCAAGGAGGAGGCTCACTGGAGGCACGGTGGGGGATGGCCGTGGACGGAGGAGAGGAACTCAGGTTGTGCCCGTCACCGAGCATGCCTTCCCCAGACATACTCCCTTTCTCCCCCCCGCAAGGTGCATACAAAAACTGCAGGTTTCCCTGCGCAGAGGTTTCAGACCTAAGTCCAAAGGCTGAAGTTTCCAGAAAAGGGAGAGGAAGAAAGAGAGGAAAAAGTGGGTGAGAAAGAGAGAGAGAGATGTATGCTTGCCTCATTTTCTAGAGGATGCCTCTACTCAAAAGGCCCTATTTGGCTCTAATGCTTAGCCCAATCTGTTGACGTTCTGCCCTGCGCTTGGTGCCACTTGTTGGGATATTATAAGGGGTAGAGGTCTTTAGCCCCCTGTACCCAGGATAGACCTCTTTTGTCCAGCAAAAGAGGCCAGAGGGGCCTACCTCATGATGAAACTAGATTGGGAAAGTAAAGGCCACTGATATTCCCTCCCCCACCTTAAGAAGGCTCAGGAACATACCAGGGAGCCCGGTCACTGGTCAGTGCAGGAACTTGTTTATAGAAAAGGTGGACAATGTTTTATAGTGGACATCAGCCAATCAGTAGGGCGGTTTAAGTTCACAGCCATGCCCCCTGCTTAACCTAGGTCCGTAACAGGATGTAGCAAGCAGCTGGAAAGGCAGAGCTTTTCCATCCCCTTGGCAGACAGTGTTAAGGCCTGACAGCTTACCAAACACAAAACATACAAAATCACAACAGATCCACACCAAGGCACATTATAATGAAAATGCTGAATATATTGAGAAAGGAGAGAATATTAAAAGCCATGAGAGAAAGGAAGCAGATTACACATAGGGGGAAACCAATCAGACTATGTTCAGATTTTTCAACCCAGACTTTAAAATCTAGAAGATCCTGGTATAGCATATTTCAATCTCTGAAAGAAAAGGGATGTCAACCAAGAATCTTATGCCCAGCAAAATTGAGCTTTAGATTTGAAGAGGAAATAAAAACCATCCACGACAATCAAAAGTTAAAAGATGTCACAACTTGAAAGGCAGCAATTCTCAACATCCTAGGCAAAATGTTCCATGAAGAAGAAAAAAAAAAAAAAAAAAAATGAAAATCAACAAAGGGAGATATTAAACTAAAGGAAATACCAACCAGTGGAGTAAACAAATCAAGTTAAATACCATAAACAAATAAAAATGGATGGGAATAAGAATCAAATCTTATTAATAATCCTGAATGTTAATGGCCTAAACTTACCATTCAAAAGACACAGATTGTCAGACTGGATTTAAAAAAGAGCCATAAATTTGCTGTCTCCAACAAACTCACCTCATAGAAAAAGACATCAAGAGACTGAAGGTGAGAGGATGGGAAAAGTCTTATTACTCACATGGGCTGCTCAAGCAAGCAGGGGTTTCCATTCTCATATTAAATAAGGTAGACTTCAAGCCAAAGCTAATCAAAAGGGACAAAGATGGATATTTCTTACTACTTAAGGGAACCATTCATCAATAAGATATAACAATTATAAATCTATATGCCCCAAATTATGGGGCATCTACATTCATCAAATAAACCCTTCTCAAGTTCAAGAGTAAAATAGACCACAACACAATTATTCTAGGGGACTGCAACACACCTCTCTCTCACCAATGGATAGATCATCCAAACAAAAGCTAAATAAAGAAACTCTAGGACTCAATAAAACAAGTAATAACTTAGACCTAATAGACATATACAGAATATTCATCCCTCAGTGAGTGAATACAATTTCTTCTCAGCAGCACATGACTCCTTCTCCAAAATAGACCATATATTATGCCACAAGGCAAATCTCAGCAAATATAAAAAGTAGAGATACTACCCTGCATTCTATCAGAACATAATAGGATGAAATTGGAAATCAATGACAAAACAAGAAACAACAAAACAACAACAACAACAACAACAAAAAAAAAAACTATTCCAACAACAGGAAGCTAAACAACATGCTACTGAAGAAGACATCAATGAGAAGATTAAAAAATTCCTAGAGGTAAATGAAAATGCAGATACATCATATAAAAATCTCTGGGACACTATGAAGGCAGTAGTAAGAGGAAAATTCATTGCACTGAGTTCATTCCTTAAAAGAAAAGAAAAAAAAAAAATGAAATGACTTAACATCACATCTTAAAGCACTAGAAAAAGAGAAACAAATCAACACTAAGAGCAGTAGAAGACAGGAAATAATTAAAATCAGAGTGGAAATTAATGAAATTGAGACTAAAGAAATAATTCAAAGGATTGACAAAACTAAAAGTTGGCTCTTTGAAAAAATAAGTAAAATTGACAGACCCTTAGCAATGCTAACAAAAAGAAGAAGAGAAAAAAAAACTCAAATTACTAACATCAGTGATGAAAAAGGACATATCACAACAAACACCTCCGATATACATAAGATAATTACAAGTTACTTTGAAAACTTGTACTCTAATAAAATAGAAAATACTGAATGCATTGACAGATTTCTAGAGTCGTATGAATTGCCCAAACTAGAACGGGAGGCTATACACAATTTAAACAGATCAATTTCAATCAAGGAAATAGAAGATGCCATCAAAAAACTACCAATAAAAAAAGTCCAGGTCCTGATGGGTTTACAGCTGAGTTCTACAAGACTTTTAAAGAAGAACTAATACCAATGCTCTTCAACTTATTTCAAGAAATAGAAAAAGAGGGAACTCTCCCAGACTCTTTCTATGAGGCCAATATTACATTAATTCCAAAGCCAGGCAAAGACACAGCCAAAAAAGAAAACTTCAGGCCAATATTTTTAATGAACATAGATGCAAAAATCCTCCACAAAATTCTTGCGAATCAAATACAAAAACATATCAAAAAGATAGTGCACCACGATCATGTGGGATTTATCCCAGGGATGCAAGGTTGGTTCAACATTCGGAAATTAATAAACATAATACATCACATCAATAGACTCAAAGATAAGAA
>CM046661.1:59313320-59462292 GCA_025594165.1 Tamias sibiricus
AAATACTTTCATTACAAAGATATTTTGCTTGATGACTTCACTTGCTTTGAAAGCATTTTGCTTTGCTGACACCAGCAATCAAAATAATAATAGCTTGATATGGAGTAGAGTTGCAAGTCAAAATGAATTTTACAGTTGAAGCTTATTCAGTTTTGCTAATACATAAAAATGAGGGCGTCTTAAAGGCTGGAAGCAATTCACAGAAGTATAATAGGAAAATAAAACAGAAAGGATAAAAATATCTGCATCATGGGACAAAAGTTATTTTTGTTTAATATAAGGAATGTCTATTGAATTATTCCTATTGTATTTATGTTTTAAAGTCTTATATTTGTGTACCTTAAGAACATAGCCAGCATAATAGACCCAGCAAAGAGTTTACTAAAGTTAAATTGCAACGTTGGAGGACTTTCCGCTTCTCATTATAACATATTACTATATCTTTCTCAGAAATAGGATTTGTTTATGTCATAATATAAACTATTATCACTAATACTGTTCACTAGTCCGATTATTTTTTAAACAACAAATGTAAGCGATATTGAGTAATATATATAATCAGATAATATTTACTTTCCATTTTTTTTGTGAAAATAATATATACATACAGTCATACGTTATATCTTAGCTTTTCCTTTAGCCTGATACATAGTTGGATATAGCTATATATTGTCTCTCTGAAAAGTTAGTCACCTTATGACAACCACCTACAGAGAAGTCTGATAGGAATTGCATGATTGTTTATAAGGCTCCAAAAGTAAGGGGGATAGGATGGGACAGCTCACCAATGTTCCCAGTTAATTTGAGTGGGCTTGGCATACCTTGTAGAACCAGGGGATGTACCTTAGTTTCCCCAAGTCTCATCCCTCCTTACTTTATCTCAAAATACTACTCAGGTACAGCAGGGGTGAAATGCAGAAGAGGAACTTTCATAAGATTAGCTTGGAGTCATTATGGCAGGAGAAAGACAACCAAGTATCAAGTCAATAGGAAGAAAAGATAGCCTGAATCCCAGGAGTATTAATATAACCATAACTATTGACACAATTTGAAACTAGGAATTTATGAGACAATTAAAAGTGAAAAATTTTAGCCGGGCGCGGTGGCGCACGCCTGTAATCCCAGCACTTTGGGAGGCTGAGACAGGAGGATCGCGAGTTCAAAGCCAGCCTCAGCAATGGAGAGGCACTTAGTAACTCAGTGAGACCCTGTCTCTAAATAAAATACAAAAAAGGTCTGGGGATGTGGCCCAGTGGTCGAGTGCCCCTGAGTTCAATCCCCGGTACCAAAAAAAAAAAAAAAAATTTTGAATTAACTGGTCAAAGGATATGCAATAGAATTTCTACTTTTAAAATTGCCTAATATTGGGCACACTTTGTCTTTCATAAACAATGTCAGTGCTAATATAGAAAACATTACAAACCTACACTGTTGGAATTTTTAAAAAATCTAACAAATAAAACAAAGCTATACCTGTTGACATAAGGTGATTTGTAATCTAACTTCAAACCTACAATTTACCCTCCTATATGCTGTATTTAATTAATAAAATAGTAAGGACACCAACTCATTTTAATTTTGTGTCCATCATCAACACTTCCAAACCCTCCAGGTTTCGGTTTGCAGTCTGGAGGGGTATACCCTTTATCACAATGGCAATGGTTATAATTGTTGCAAACCTGAAATGATAAAAAAAAAATAATTTTTGTACAAAGATAGCTTTCTAATAAGACTGATAGCTTATGCTTCTTAATCCACAGAGTACCTCATTATAAAGAATTTATCTTAAATAAACAAATTCATCAAATTTTCCCTTGCTACATATAACGTTTGTTACCAAATCAATTTTTTAAATTCTTTTAACTCTATCTGCAGCCAGGCCCAAATACCTTGTGATTACTAATAATATACCACTAATTACTTGCTAGCTTCACAAGACAATCCATACTAAATTAACTAGCTAGCCTAGCAGTAAGATTCTAATGACATTTTAAATTTTTTTCTGCCTTCCCTTTGTAACATAAGATCAAGTTTTTTTTTTTTTTTAATGAGGTGACACAAGCACATCTACTACAAGCATTTAGTAAACATCTTATACATCCAGAATCATCTTTAACTCCCATAATAGTTTCACAAGTTTCTTAATATCTACAAGGTTTAAGCTACAAATTATAGACTATTAAAGGACACACTGTAGCACAAAATGACCAAAAAAATTCAAATCATTTTTTAAATCCCCCAGTTGTTTATTGAATTGTTAATAGCATGCTGCTTAAAATGAACACTGAAGTTACTTACCCCATGTTGTCCGCAATTTTTAGTACTATTGCAAGCATTGTTATCTATAATGAATCGAACTTCTTTACATACCATTCTGTGACAATACTAAGACAAAGCAAAAGAAAGTAAAAATATAAGCAATCAGATTGAGTGCATAATAACACATAAGAAAATTTCAAGAAAATCCCAGAGTTCATATTACCCAGAATTGGCATAAAAATCCATGAGTATACCATAAAGTAAAAGGTAATTGTGACAACATTGAAATAGTTATGTACCTTCAAATTATAAAGATAAAATCATATGCAAGGAGTTGGAGTTTTTGTCTCACCATAAAGCACTAGAAGTCCTCTTATAAAAATAAATGATTGGGAAAATCATTTGATTAGCCCCTTGAGTTCAATAATTATCTCAGGAGCGTTTTAATAATACCCATGCTTGGTCTCCACCTGAGACCATTATATCAAAAGCTCAGGGGACAGGTTCAGGCAATTTTCATGAGCACTCAGGGTTAAGAACTATTGAGTATGGGAGGAAGATCTTAAAATAATGAATATCTACAAAAAAATAAGAGAGTTGACTATTCCATGTGGAAAAAATGAGGAAAAAGAGTGAAGGATAATAGATATTATTGGTGGTAACAGGACAATCAGAAACTCACAATGGTGAGATTGCTAAAAGGCCTTCTTTTAGAAATAGTAATCTCCAATTGAATTATTCATTTACCAATCAGAAAAAAAATTGGATCCATTATAAGAAGTAAAATCAGCAAAATTTGACTTTTCAACTGAAACAATTAATACAACTCTAAAAGTGCTATTATAAAAACAGTTAAAGAAAAAATGTTTTACGTACTTGTAATTGAGCTGTACTATACATACCAGGGGTTCTTACATCGTTCTGTAACACTCAGGTGACTCTAAGGCTACAACTCTAGATGATCAGAACTCAGAGGAACAGCATAGTGCTATTCTATGTGGATAGCATCTGAACCCCCAGAAAATAAGCAGTCCTACACAATGGTGAAGCTGAGTTCAAGTCAGTAATCCCACCACACATTCCCTTCCCTTAGGAACTAGTTCCTTATGCCTAGCAAGGCTACCTTAATGTGAGAACAACCCTGGAACCCCATTCCAATGAGACCAATCCCCAAGCTGGCATACCTGCAGTACTAAGCATACACTGAACTTAAGAATCATCCTGCTTCAGGGAAGACTCACTAACGTCAACAAAATCTGCTGCAACTTTTGCCACAGAGGCACTCTCAGGTATTGCTGACATGGACTGTTGCTGAAGAAATAGCACTAACACTACACTACTTAACTCATGCAGAACCAAAGCCAAGGCACTACACCCAATCAGCACTCATCTATAAGAAAAATCTTTTAAAATTCTGAAAGAGACTGGAAAGTTGGAAGAGACAAATGTTTCAACATAGGCACAGATATCAATATGAGAACACAGAAGGATGAAAAATAGGGAAAACATGACTGCACCAAAGGAACCCAAGAACTGTTTTATGATGTCTTACACAATAATAATTAAAACAATAGTTTTGTCGAGTCTAATAACTTTGCCAAAGAAAGAGAAATAACATAAATTCTAATAATTCAAAAAATTATCTTTAGCATACAAAGTAAGATACAGTGAATATGAGGAGAAAATCCAATGATATTAGGAAAAAAAAAACCTCATGATTGAAGTGAGAAATTCAACAAAGAAATAGATACATAACAAGAATTAATCAAATTATTGGAATTGAAGAATTAAATGAATGAAATAAAAAATATAACTGACAGCTTCAACAGCAGAGTGATCAAACAGAAAATAGAATTTCTGAAAGTGAAGATAAGCCTTTTGTAACAATCCAGCCCGGGTGGGGGGCAGGGAAGAAAAAATAGTCAAAATATTAAGAAACCCTGCAGAATTTATGGGACACAATTAGACAGACAAATAATTGCTTCATGGCAATCCCAGAAGAAGAAGAAATAGAAAAGCATATTTAACAAAATAATATCTAGAAAATTCCCAACTCTTTGGAGAAATATGAAAATCAACCTAAAGTAAACTCAAAGATCCTTAAAAATATTCAGAACAAAGAAGTTATCTCTGAGACATATTATAATCAAACTGTCAAAAGTTAAAAAAAAAGGAGAGAGTAAAATTTTAAAACAGCAAGAGAAGAAAATATCAAGCCAAATAAAAAGGAATCTCTATTAGACCATTAGCAGATCGCTCACCAAAAATTTTACTGGCAGAAGAGAATGGAATAATATATTCAAAGGGCTAAAAGAAAAAAAAATAAAGTCAGCAAGAATATACCAAGCAAAGTTATCCTTCAGAAATAAAGAAACATTAAAAGTCTTTAGAAGACAAGAAAAGCTACTGACCAGGCTAATGAGAAATGTTTAACTGAACAGATCAATTGGAATCAGAAGGATAATAGTATGAAAATAAATGAAAGTAAAAATCACTATAAATTTATAATCTAATTCAGAATACATCATTGCTTTCATGGTGTGTGTAAAACTTTCAAATGTCCAATGTGAAGGTAAAAAGTCAAAATGATCAAAAATAACTATGGCCACAAGAAGTTAAGGGACACAAAATACAGAAAGATGTTACTTAAGGCCAAATAATAATAATAATCAATTGAGGGATAGTAATAGCCTAGAACACTAATATGTAACTAAAAAAACAGGTTTTCTCAACTTAAATAATCTACTATAAGTTCATAAAATAATTAATGAAATATCAAGAGTAAATCCTTACTTATTGATAATAACCTTGAAAGTAAATAAGTTCTCCAATTAAAATATACAGAGTGACTAAATGGGGACAAAAATAATACCTAACCACAATTATGTGCCAACTAATGACATTTCAGTCAATAAGAGATGACATATATTTGGGTGGTACCATAAAATTAGAATAAAGCTAAAAAAATTCCCACTGTTTATTGACACTGTAATCATGTTAATATTATAGGACAACATATTTCTCACTTGTTTGGTTTGATTCTTGGATAAGCAAACCAACTGCATTTCCAGTTGTATAAAAGTGTATCATATACCATATGTACAGCACATAATACATGATAATGATAACATGCAACTATATTACTGGTTTAAGTATTTGTTATATGATACTTTTAATTGTTATTTTATAGAGTACTATACTGCTGTCATGTATAACTAAAAAGAACCAATAAATTTTTAAAAGTTTAATGTAAAAAATGAATAGAACCTAGAGCATTGTTAAATAAATAAGTCAAACATAGAAAATCAAGGTTCGTGTTTTTTCATACATGGAAGCAGAAAAGGAAAAAAAAAAAAGGAGTGGGAGAGACCTATGAATGTAGAAGGGAGAACAGAAGAATAGAAGAAGAGGATGCAGGGGAAGGAAGAAGGGAGGTAAATGTGAGGTACTGGGAAACAAAAATTACCAAAAATTATATTGTTATACTGTGTTCATGAATGAGTACATAGCAAGAAACTCTGCTATAATGTATAATTACAATGCACTAATAATTTTTTAAAATAAAATTATGCTTATGAATTTTTAAATGTGTTACATTAACAGCAGATTCGTCCATTTCATATTTGCCATGTGAAGTCATTGGTCTAAACCATCTAAGTCTGTGCAAGTTCATTCTATTGAAATGGAAGGAATTTTTAAAAATAAGTAGAAAGATGACATAAACAAAGACAATAAAATAAAATTTTCATTTAGTAGGTCTGAATACTTTTCCCAGTCTGGCACTTCTTAAGCCTGTCTCTCTCCAAGGCTCATTTCCAAATTTCTGGGAAATCTGTAAATCTACCTGTATATTGTTAATTAATCCACCAATAAATAGATTAAAAGAGAGACGACATTTTGAGAACCTATAATTTTGGGGACTCTTCAGCTTTATCTATTGATCAGATAATGGAGACACATTGGCCTAAGAATTTTGAAAATAAGCAGACCCACCAAAAAAAGCATCTTGTAAGTTCCAGATGGATGTCAGCCCTACATACCTTCCCACAACATAACACCATGTTTCCTTTAAAAGCATCTTTCTCTCTGCCCTTCCCCCTCCCCTCCTTTCCCCTCCTCTCTCTCCCCCCTCTCTCTCTGTCCCCCCTCTCTCTCTCTCTCTTGCTCCTGCATTCTCCATTGAATGTATATTTCTTGCTTTACACCAAAGTTATCTCTGAAGATAGCTTTCATTTCTCCCATGAAAGTGTACCTAATTTCTTAATAAATCTCTCTATGCCTCTGACAAGCACACACTGAAAGTCTTTTCTTTTATGTAAGCCAAGAATGCTGATGGTTCTGAGTTCCACCTTCTTTCTGTCAACTCTTGGGAAACTTCTTCAGAGACACCTCTTCTCTCATGACACTGATACCTGTACAATGATGAAATCACCAAGTGATGCATTTCTCAGAACATGTCCTCATTAGCAAATGATGCATGAATGAACATGGTGCCTACAAGATAACAACTCACGTGTAAGGGCACACTATACAATAACAATGAAGAACAGAAAAACATATTCCATGCAAGTAAAAACAAAACTAAGCATGAGTAGCTATAATTAATATTGGATAAGATGTACTTAAGTCAAAACAGTAATTCAAAAAAGAAATTAAAAATGAAATTTTATAAAATCTGGAGATCCATGATAATGAAAGTATGCCAAACCTTGAAGATGTGGCCAAAAAAAAAAAAAAAAAAAAAAAAAAACTATTTTAATAGGGAGGATTTTACTAATAAACACCTATATTCAAAAAGAAAAAGATCTCAATAACCAACATAATATCACACCTCAAGGACAAGAAATAGCAGAACAAACTAAGTATAAAGGAAGTAGAAGAAATGAAATGAACGTCAGGGTAAAAATATATAAAATAGAGACTAGAAAAACTACTCAAATAAGTGAAGATTTTTTTTTTTTTTTTTGAAACAAAAGTTTCACATACATTAGTTGACAAAGTTGACCTATATTTTTATCTTCTCTGCCATTGTGATTTGTTACCACTTTTCATTATTAATATTGTGCAGGTGTGCTTTCTATTTAAATTGGTTTTGTCAGAGAATGATCTAATTTTTCTCTTCCCTAGAAAAACCATACTTTTTTTATTTATGTATTCTATAGTGTTATTTTCTGTTAATTTCTCTTTTATCTGCATCCCCTCTTCCTATTTCATTATTTTATTTTTGTTACTACGTATAAAGAGTTTTCCCAATCATTCTAAGTAGTATTTAACTGTATTTTTTTTTTTTTTTCTGACGAATTAATTTAAAAAGGATTGGAAGCTTTGCTTTTGAACTTCTTTACTTCTAATTTCTATCTCTGCATCATTTTAATCAAAGAAATTTCAGATTGATGTTATTTTCAGATTTTTGTGTGTAGTATACTTGATGAACAATTTTTATAGATATTCTATAGATATTATAAGCTTGCTGGGCATGGTGTTGCATGCCAATAATACTAGTGACTCAGGAGCTTGAAATAGGGGGAGTGCAGGTCCAGGCCAGCTTCCACAACTCAGTAAGACTCTCAGCATCTCAGCAAGACACTGTCTCTAAATTAAAAAGAACTGGGGATGCAGCTCAGTAGGGAAATGCCTCATGGTTTATTTGCTAGTAAATAAATAATTATAAACTCTGTTTTTGGGAAACATAAAATTTCATCAATTGCATTTTTTATTTCTGACCACTTGATTTGTCATAAATAGAGAGAAATTATGTTAAAATTACCAATTATATTTATGCTTTTGCTAATTTTTATTTTATTATGATAATGATGTATATATTTATTGTACTATTTTCAACTAAAGGCATATACATATATTTGATAAAATTACTTCTGTTGTCTATAAAAAAGAGTTGATTTTCTAAGATAAGCAAAATTCATGAACTGTTAATTAGACTAAGTTAAAAAAAAAAAATAGAAGAGGGGCTTTTCAAGATGGCAGAATAGAGGAGGTAGGTTTCCTGGCTGCTCCATGGCATGAAACCAAGAAAGCAGACAGGCAGCTTCTCAGCAAAGTGAACAACAACAACAACAAAAAAAAAAAAGTGGGAGAGAGGGACTTTATTTGAACTTAAAACTGAACATTCAAAGCAGATCAGGGACTCAGGAGCTTGGATATAACAAAATAAGGAAGAAATTCCTAGTGGCACAGCCACTGCCATGGCTAGGTTGGAAGCACCAGCCAGAGCAATCCCTCCAAGAGCATAGTGGAGTGATAAGGGAATTAAAGAACCTACATTTTTAGGAGACCTGAGGCATGTCTGGGTACAGAGCATTTGGAGATCAAGGACATTACCCAACTAAACTAAAATGTGTGCTGAACAAAATATTTGTGTGGGGAAAAAAGCCTCTATCTCTCCAGGCAGCGTGTGAAAAACAAAGGAAGGAACCATTTTTTAGCTGCAGCATAGGGACCAATAGCTGAGAAAACTGATTCTTGGCAAACCTGAGTTTGGTTAATGATAACCAGGAAGCAGAGAAAGGAGCCAAAGACAAAATATATAATTTCAAGGCAACTCTCCAGTGATCTGGTTCCTCCAGCCATACCCCACCTGTCTACAGTTACCACCCAATAATCCGTTCAATTATTAATCTATCAAATGTATTAATTCACTGATTAGGTTAGGATTCCCATGATTCTCGTGACCTAATTATTTCACCTCCTGCATTAACACAGGATCTATTGGGGGACACCTCATATCCTAAAATCAAAATGTAGTATACCAATATAAGCCTGGAATCCGATTCTTTATATTTAGAAGAAGGATTTCCTAAAATATGAATCTGATCTTAATGAAATTTGCAAAGTAACCAGCTTAAAGAACAAAAATTCTACATTTTATCAAAATAATTTGTAGCTTTTTTTTTCTGATTTTTTTAGTTAGGTTTTTGATTACTTAGCAAATTTAAATCTTACAAGGATTAGAATTTACTTAAACACCTATTTGTTTTAAAGTCTATTAAATGTAATATGGTTTGTAACTCTAGTTAACTAAATTATTGCTATCTCTACAAAGTCCATCCCAGCAATCAGGGACCAAAGGATGAGATGGTTGGTTACTCAATGATGCCTTCAGAGAAAACCATTTAAAGAAAAGTAAGGAAACTATCAAGATCTAAATGGAATAACTTGTGTCAATCCTACTAAGAAGTAAGCATGCCAAAGAGGTTCAAAAAGAGGTTCTTAGTTATGATTGCCTAAAAACAAAAGTTTGTCCAATAGGAAGAGCTATTGAATATCTTTGGGTCCTTCTTATATCCTGTTCTGCAATTCATGATATTTCCACTTTCTGGAACAAATATCTGTCTTCTTTATTTATATCCTTCTCACGCCCTTTATAGGATCTACATGTCAATCCAGCAATAAATGACCAGACAGATGACATGATGCCCCAAATCCCTCAAGATTAAGAAATGGAAAATGCAGGTAAGTTTTGTAATAGAACCCCTTCAAACAGCTAGGAATTGTTTTTTTCCTCAGTCTCAGTCGTTGTCTGCTAACCTGTTGTTTATTCTTACCATTCCAGCTTCCTATAGGAAATCATCTTGATGGGTGCTCAAACAACCCCTCAAAGCCCTGGGTCCTGTTGCCAAGATAATACCACAGAACCCAGAAAAGGAGAATTGCCATTCATCTCCAGCTTTCATCTCTCAGCTTGCTGGGCCACATCCCCAGCCCTTTTTTGTATTTTTTTATTAGAGACAGTCTGGTTGAATCTCGCCAAGCTTTAGCCTCCCAAAGTGCTGGGATTACAGGCGTACCGCGCCCGGCTTCTAAGTAGGTATTTTTATACACACGTATGTATGTGTATTCCTTGGCTTTTGTTCTCCCTGAACATTTCCTCATATAAATTATAATGCTTCTGTGGATGGGGGAAAGACAGATTAGCCATATTTTTTGTTTGATCTATCTGTAATGAAACTAATCTTTCCATTTTTAAGAAGGAAGACAGAAATAAGCTCAAGAGATCTCTTGTACAATACAATAAAGTAGCTATAGTTAATAACAGTGTATTGTGTTGAAAATTGTTGAGAGCAGATTTTAAGTGATCTTACCACAATAAAATGAGGAGAATGAGGTAGTTTGTATGTTAATCAGCTTACTTTAAGTAGTCCACAATGTTTACATCAAAACACAATGTTACACATGAGAAATATATGTAATTTCTGTCAATTAAGAAAGTAAATAGGTTTTATAAAATAGTAGAAGTAAAACTAGAAACTTCACAAAGCTCTAAAATTTAAACTATGTATACATATTCAACCAACGTTTGAAAGAATAAATCATAAAAGAAATGAGAAAATACATAGAAATAAATGAAAACATGAACACAAAATTGACTAAATTTTGAAATTTAGGCATTTACTGAATAGTAAAATCAGTTCTAGTAGGAGAAAATAACTATAATAGTTATATTACAAATAAGAAAAATCTCACATCAACAACCTGACTTTATAACTTAGGAATTACATAAAGCTAAGAGAAAGGAGAAATTAAAACTCAGAACAGAGATAAACAAAATAGAGAATAGAACAGTAATAGTGAAAGTCAATAAAGCCATAAATTGGTTTTTGAAAAGATACTGACAAAACTGACAAATCTTTCACTGGAAGTGCTAATTAAAAAAAAAAAAAAAAAAAAGAAAAGAAAACTCATGGGCTGGGGTTGTGGCTCAGTGGTTGAGTGCTTGCCTCCCACGTGTGAGGCACTGGGTTCAATCTCAGCAACACATAAAAATAAACAAAATAAAGGTATTTGTTCATCTGCAACTAAAAAATTTTAAAAAAAAAACTCAAATCAGAATACTACTACCAATTGTACAGAAATAAAAAAGATCATAAGACTATAGGAGCAGTCAGATGCCAGCAATAGATAATGCAGTTGAAATAGAAAAATTCCTAGAAACACAAAACCTCCTAACACTATATCATGAACAAACATAAAACCCAAATAGACCCATAACTAATAAGAAGACAGGTAATCAAATATCTTCACAAAGGAGAGCCATGAACCTGGCTTCATACAGGAATTCTAACAAATATTGTTTTAAAAAAAGTAATACCAACTGTTAGCAAATTTTTAAAAAATTTGTTGAGGTGAGAATATACCCTGATACCAAATCCAGACAAAGACACTTACAGAAAACTACAAATCAATATCTGTCTTAAAAATTCATGAAAATTGCTCAATAAAATACTAATAAACCATATTAATCAGCATAGTAAAAGTATTATACATCATGACTAAATATTATTTATTTTTGGAATATGGCAAAAAATTAATTAATGAGCTTCATGAACACAATGAAGGGGGGAAATACAGGCTCCTGACTTCAATTGGTAAAGTAAAGGTACTCAAAAAAATTTAACATCCTTTGCTGATAAAAACACTCAACAAACTAGAGAGAGAAGATAATTACTTAAATGGAATAAAAATTGTATATAAAAATCCCACAGTAAATATCATAGTAAATGATAAAAAAAACTTTTAAGGCTTCTTAAGATCAGGAAGAAGATAAAGATGTCTGATTTCACCACATCTATTCAACATAATACTAGAAGTTCTAACCAATGCAATTAGGGAAGGAAAAAAAAATAAATGGTATAGAAATTGGAAAGCAAAAAGTAAAACCATCATTGTTTACATATGATATGATCTTATATGTAGAACACCCTAAGTAATACACCCACAAATGCTGTTAGAATAAATGAATTCAGCAAAGTATTCAGATAAAAAAAGTCAACACAAAAAATTTAGTTGTATTTTTATACACTAACAATGAACAATCTGAAAAGATAACTACTGATATAATTCAATTTATGATACCACCAAAAAAAAATACTTAGGAATTAACCAATGAAGTGAAAAACTGGGACTATGAAAACAACAAAAAATTTTTGAGAGAAATTAAAGAAGAGATAAATAAATGGAGCCACACTTCACATTCTTGGTTTAAAAAAAAAAACAATACTGTTAAGATGTCTGTACTATTCAAGTAACCTACAGATCCAATGCAATTCCCATCAAAATTCCAGTAATGTACTTTGCAGAAACAGAAAAATCAGAACTGAAATTCATATGGACACCCAAGGGACCCCACAGAGCAAAGCAGTCTTGCAAAAAGAACAATTGTAAAAAACTTATGCTTATTATTTCAAAACTTACTACAAAGCTACAGTGATGATAATAGTGTGATACTGGCCCAATGACAGAAATATTACAAATGGACTAAAATAGGTTACCCATTTTTCCTCAAATAAGACACAAATGGCCAATGAGTAGATGAAAAGGTGTTTCACATCACTAATCATTCTAGAAAAGTAAATAAAAACTACAATGAGAAAGCACTTCACATCCATTAGGATGTGTGCTATCAAAACAAGAAAAGAAAAGGAAGAAAAAAAAAAAAAACAGATAATAAAAAGTATTGATGATAATGTGGAGACAATGGAAGTCTTGTAAAATTTTGGCAGGAAGATATAATGATAGTCATTGTGGAAAACATTATGGCAGTTCCTAAAAAAAATTAAAAATATAATTACTATATCCAGCAATTCCATTTCTGGGTATACACTCAAATGAATTGAAATCAGAGTCTTAAAAGAGATATTTGTATCCTTTTGTTTATAGTGACATTATTTACAATGGCTAAAATGGGTGAGCATCCCAAATATCCATTGACTGATGATTGGATAAAGAGAAAGTGATATATACTTGCAATGGAATAATATTCAGCCTTAAAAAGAATGAAAGGAAATACCGACTTGTGGTTCAATATAGACCACAGAACTTTATGCTAAATGCATGCAGACAAATACTGAAGTGTGGGAAACCACGCTAGGTGCACACGCCTCTGATTCCTGATGTCCTGGGATCTGAAAAAGCACTGAGTCTGACATGAAAACACCATTGACTTGAGCCTCAGGCTTTTCCCTTCACTTGGATAATAGAAACATGGCTCTAGAAGTAGGCGTTACCCAGAGGGGTTGGGTTGTCCACACATGTCCTTTGTAATTTACCCCTTTGCCCTGTTTGGAATAGAATGTTCCATGGAAACTCCCTTTGTCTGCTCTGCTCTAGATCCCCACTCAGCACATGAGATGGGCATGGCCTTATTAGATGTCAATCAACCTGCTGACAGCAAGACATCAGGAAGCCAGCCTCAACCCCCTGAAACCTGAGCCCTTGCCTCATTTGCATGATTTCTCCCCCAATAAAAGGGGGGGCAGTGGGCTGGAGGCGTGATTTCCCTCTCTTTCCAAAGACCCCTAAGGTCAAAGAGGAGCCATCACGAGACCCCCCAAATTAAGGTAATTTTCTGTCTCTGTGTGGCTATTTCCTGCAGCCCAGTTCACCTGGAATGACCTTAAGTGTTTAGTCACAAGGACTTGGCACTGAAGGATTCCCTCCATGTGAGGTAATTGTAGAGTCACATTCATAGAGAGAGAACTCAGAATGGACATGGGGGTAAGAATTAAAGGAGAGCTGTTGTTCTGTTCAACTAGTAGAGTTTAAGTTTTACAAGAGGAAAGGGTTCAAGGAAATACATGGTAGTTATGGTTGTTCAACATTATGCATATATTTAATACCACTAAAATTATACTTCAAAATATTTATTATGTGTGTTCTATCACAATAAAAAATTGGGGAAGGGGCTGAGGCTGTAGCTCAGTGGTAAAACACTTTCCTCGAATGTGTGAGGCACTGGTTTCCATCCTCAGCACCACATAAAAATAAATAAAGATATTGTGTGTTCATCTACAACTAAATATTTTTAAAAATTGAGGGAATATGTATTGGTTAGTATACTGTCAAAATGCATATAACCATAAAAAGTAACTTTTAAAATAACTTGAATTTTTGTGGTTCTATTTACCATATCAGGACCACACATGGTGCCATCTTGTACAAATGTTTCATCTCTGTCTTCAGGATGTACATAAGTTGTAAGTGAGTCGTGAGCTGGTTTCCGACCAGCAGGATATGTAGATACACATAGTTCATCTCGTACATGTGAGTAAATCACAGAAAAATTTGCTTTTGATATTAACTCCTTATGTGGCCATGTACAAACTAATTTTCCACATAGCATATTACTAGAAGCATAAGGGGAAAAATATCTTATCATTATTGAAACAACAAAGGTAACTGATAAAATAAGTTAATAACATATGTTCTCTGTTAGGAAAATAAGTGGTTGTGGCCTTCCCTATTTCTTCTAAATTGTTGATTTTCTATCTTGGTTCCCTACCAAATGTGAAAATACAGCTTACTTTTACTTAAGCTGGCATATACCTAAGTTAAAAAGAATGTTTTATTAATGTAAACCTAGGTTTTAAGCATTTTTTCTATATTTTATTCTAAAAAATTACCAATGACTTACAATATGACTCTTTTTGTTTTATGAGGCAATTTAGCAAGTGCAAAATGATTGTTACAATCTGACAGCCCTTTTCTGTCCTATACTAACTTCTTAAATTTGAACAAATGATCCCTTCATTCAATTTTTCATACACGAAATGGGATAAGTAATTTTTAATACACACATTTGATATGTATAATTATATATTCATAATTTAGGTCATATACATATAAACTGCCTAATATTATCTAGCCCCTTACAATCATAGAGTTTTTTTATGATTACTTTTATATTATAGGTTCTGAACACATGGTCTTATAGGCAGTAAATAATATTGTTCAGCTCAGACAAAGAAACCCAGGCAAAATATGCCACTGTGTTTTGTATAGAATAGTTTCTAGAATTTTAGCAACATATCACCTACATTCCAAGCAAAATTGTAATTTTGTAAATACATACACATAACTGCAATACATTTTGCCACAGTTTCCAAATCTATCCAATCTGGAATTTATTTCATCATAACAAGGAAACGAACCACCTTTAGAATCTAAAAACAACAACAATAACAACTTAGGTAAATTATAATACAGAATATGGATTATATAATAGAAATAATATAGCTGGTCTGGAAATCATTTGATCCTGAAAGAGGTATGTAGTTCCCCAGAATTAAAAAGTTGATGATTGGAAAGCTAGATTAAAAAGAGAGCTTGTAATTTTAAGCCAGGGTTCAATCCCTGACAACCCCACCCCGACACACACACAGAAGAAGGAGAAGAAGAAGAAAACAAAGGAGGAGGAGGAGGAGGAGGAGGAGGAGAAGGAGGAGGAGGAAGCACAGTTATATTGTCCTGCAGTTAAATATCTGGGAGAGGAAAAAATGAGCTGTTCTGTATTAAACAGAAACTAAGGAAAAAATTATTAGGGAGATTCTGTAGTTTTAGGAAAATAATAAGTGATGGACCTATTTCTTCTAAAATGATTATTTTGTGTCTTAGTTTCCTACCTAATGTAAAGATATACTTTACATACACTCTGGAGTGTATTACTGATAACCAATTCAAAGATCATTTGAGTTAACTCTCTTTAACCCATAATACAGCCCCCGTCCCTGTTCCCTAGTATCTTATTAATCACCATATAAAAGTGATTAAATTTTAAAACTAGAAAGGACATCAATGTTCATCCACTTCAGCCTTTTGATATATTTAATTATGTCTAGTTTTTAAATTGTGAAAAATATTTATGATAGGTGCCCATCACTTTGATATGGTAAATTAGGGGTAACTGGATATTGCAACATTTTAGGACAGACCCTTTATGACCATAGCGGCATCAGAAATTAGCA
Organism: Tamias sibiricus; assembly: GCA_025594165.1. Classification (NCBI taxonomy): domain Eukaryota; kingdom Metazoa; phylum Chordata; class Mammalia; order Rodentia; family Sciuridae; genus Tamias; species Tamias sibiricus. The sequence continues at coordinate 59,329,337 of CM046661.1, forward strand.
GGATGCACAGTGGAGGGACAGGCAATATCAAAGGACAATGACAATAGGAACTCCAATAACCTACTGTGGGAATGCTCTTAGAAGAGTTCTGAGGAAAAGATGCATTTGTAACTCAGTAGGCCCAAGGAAATATTAATGACTTTTTGTTGTTGTTGTTATTTGCTTGTTTAGTTCTTTTGTATTGTTTTTTGTTTGTTTTTGTTTTTGGTCTTTTTTCCCCTTGCCTTTCCTTTGGTAGCTCAAGGATCCTTGAACAAAATGTATTTATTTTACGGAAGTTGTTAATTCCTTTATGTTTATAACTCACAATACTTTTCCACCATACTTGATTCCCAGAGCAGGTCTCTGATGAAGGTTAGCAGATATTTGTGTTTCTGCTTATGGGTGAGGAAATCCAGTGTCCTGCACTTTGTGAGGTGAAGCCGAGTGATCAAGACTAACATAAGCTTCTATTCCTAAAGTTGGCTTTAGGCAATCTCAAAATTGAGGTGTAGAGGAGGCACAATCAAAAGAAAGCATAGCCGGGCTTGGTGGTGCACACCTGTAATCCCAGCAACTGGAGAGGCCAAGGCAGGAAGATCACAGGTTCCAAGCCAGCTGTAGCAATTTATTGATACCCTACCTCAAAATACAATATAAAGAAAAGGGGGATGTGGTTCAGTGGTAAAGCACCCTTGGGCTCAATCCCTGGCACCCCCCCACCTCCCGACACACACAGAAGAAGGAGCAGGAGAAAAAAAAGACAACAAAAAGAGGAGGAGGAGGAGGAGGAGGAGGAGGAGGAGGAAGCACAGTTGTATTGTCCTGCAGTTAAATATCTGGGAGAGGAAAAAATGAGGTGATATTGTTCCATAAAATGATTCCATGTAAAAATACTGCAGTTCCTACCCATCACTGGAATGCTTAATGGAGGCACAGGCTGGGACCAGAGGTACTGATAAACACATCCTCTGGTATAAAACAGATATTGCAGCCAGTGCAGATCCACATGTCATCAGTGGTTTGCTTTCAATCATGTCACAGTAGGGTAAAACTCTGCATAAGTTCTATATAGGCCACTAATAGTCACCCCAAGCTAAAGAGTCAATGATAGAAGCAGGTGGATCACTGACTAGGGTCAGAAATTAATGTTCAGAGCCATATTTCCAATAGGTTATGGTATAGGACAAGTTGTATGACCTCTCTGTGCCTCACTTTCTTTGTGAAGAGAAACTGAGCAGTCAGACTCTGATGTCTGTCTCATCTAAAATATTTTATTATTATTGAAGTTGTACAAAGTGATAGGTCTTTTTTAAGCATGGAGCTTGTGGGTAGTCATGAGGTTTTTGTTATTATAGAACTTTTCTTCACCTTTTTCTACTTAGCTCAAAACATGGGAGGGTATTTTAATAAATGAACACATGAGTGCACATATTTCCTTTTGACTAAGGCTCAAATATCATAGCCAGGCACTGTTTCTTATTCTTTATTTAATGAGAAGCTAATTTCTCTTTTGGTGTTTGCCCCGTGTCTGAGAAAGAATTCTAAATGAATTCAGTTTTTCAAATTAGAATGAATTTTGACTGCCGAGAGTACTTCTACTGAAAATGCCTTGGAAAGTGTGGTCTAGTGTATTGAAAATGTCATACTCCAGAACAGAACTACATATTCCCTGGGCCCTTTGTGCTTAGGTCCCATCTCTAGTGGTAATCTGAAAAGCTGAACCAAAAGAAAAGAGGGAGGAAAAATTATATGCTGTTACTTCAATTAATCAAGTTGTGGGATTATATGTCCTTTCTCATTATTTATGATGTTGGACCCTGTACTGAATGCTTAAAAAAAAAAAAAAAAAACTTAAAAAGCCTCAAGCAGCTGGGTATGGTGTGCATGCCTATAATCCCAGAGGCTCTGGAGGCTGAGACAGGAGGATCACAAGTTCAAATCCAGCCTCAGCAATGATGAGGTGCTAAGCAACTCAATGCTTAGCAACTCAATGAGACCCTGTCTCTAAATAAAATACAAATTAGGGCTGGAGATGTGGCTGAGTGGTCGAGTGCCCCTGAGTTCAATCCCTGGTTACCCCCGGCCACACCACACACACGCCCGTAAAAAAAAAAAAAAAAAAAATCCTCCAGCAGTAACATACATATTATAAATCTTTGAACAACCTTGAGGAAAAATGTATAAAGGGGTCCCATTAGAATGATGTTCACACACAAGAGCAACAAATTTTGCCCTGAGTTCCCCTAAAAAGTCCTCATAAGACTCAGAGGAATTCCTCCTCCCCCCCCCCCCCCCCCCGCTTTCTCTCTCTTTCTCTAATACTTTATCATAGAAAAAAACCTCCCTACCAGGTTTCCATAGTCTGAAGTTAATTGCTTCTGGGATAGTAACTATATGTGCTAAGGAAAATAATCCAAAGACTGAGATGCCATTTCAGAAAACTTAAGGACCCTTTCTGTAGAAGCTCTTTGTGTTAAAAATCAGTCTCTGTACATCTAATATACAACACCTGAAAAAAATTTCTGTTGTAGATTATCACTTTAATCCTAATTCTTAGTTTACCTCATTAACCTGGGCAATTTCACAAAGTAGAAGAACAATCGCCTTCATACAGAATCTTTGACATAGCCAAAAGTAATTAATGTTTCTAAAAAGAGCTTGAGAACACAAGGAAGGAAAACTACCAAATATTCAAGACTTAATCTTTAACAGTTTATTCTAAGTCAGAGTAAATGATGTCCCCAAAGCTGCATCGCTCAAAACTTATGTGGTAAAATCCAAAGAAAACACTTTGAAATTTAGACTTTTTGTGCCACTATCATTCTTCACCTGGTTTTCACATTACCACCTGCAGTACTTCTGTCCCCTCACCATTCTTCCTCTAATTCATATTCAAATTAGTGCCTTCTCAGTGTCTCCCAAAGGAAACTACCAATTCAACAATATTATTATCTAATATTAGGTAGGAACGAATAGAAGTTTAATTTAAGCCATGGTCTAGAACTGAGATGAGAGCCATACAAAAATATATTCCAAAGACACAAAGAGATGCTCTCAAATTATGAATTTTATGGTATCATCATCATCATCATAATCATCATCATCATTTTATTATTTAATGCCCAAGGCAGTTGACATTTAATAGTTAATCTATTAATTCCTTAGATTTAGAAAAATCCTTGAAGGCTGCTAGGTAAAAAAACTAAAAGAAGCACTGTCCTCACCTTTTTTTTTTTTCCTTTTTATATTTTTCTTATAAGATCCCAAATATTTTTTTCTTCGAGTTGCTGGTTTAACATAAAGTATTTTTACAACAATTGTGTCTTCATACATGTATTTAGGTTAATCATGGATATAACACAGTCTGCTATTATTCCGATCTCTCGCCCCCTCCCTCCCTCCCCCTCTTTGTTCTATTTAAAGCTCTTTCATTCCTCTTATTCCCTCTCTCTTGCCTTTATGAGTTAATATCTTCATATCAAAGAGATCATTTGACCTTTGGATTTTTGGGATTGGCTAACTTCACTTAGCATTATTTTCTCCAACTTCACCCATTTACCTGCAAATGCAGTGATTTTATTAACTTTTAGTAATGAGTAGTGTTCCATTGTGTATATATACCAAAGTTTCCCCATCCATTCATCAACTGATGGGCATCGGGGTTGGTTCCACAATCTAGCTATTGTGAATTGTGCTGCTATAAACATTGATGTGGCTGTGTCCCTGTAGTAAGCTGTTTTTAAGTCCTTTGGGGATAGGCCAAGGAGTGGGATAGCTGGGTCAAATGGTGGTTCCATTCCCAGTTTTCCTAGGAATCTTCATACTACTTTCCAGATTGGCTGCACCAATTTGCAGTTCCACCAGCAATGTATGAGTGTGCCTTTTCTCCCCCGCATCCTCCCAGCATTTATTATTGTTTTTTTGATAGCTGCTATTCTGACTGGAGTGAGATGAAATCTTAAGAGTAGTTTTGATTTGCATTTCTCTAATTGCTAGAGATGTTGAACATTTTTTTCATATATTTGTTGATTGATTGTATATCATCTTATGAAAAGTGTCTGTTTAGTTCCTTGGCTTATTTTTTTATTGGGTTATATGTTTTTTTGGTGTTAAGGCTTTTAAGAGCTTTATAAATCTTTGAAGTTAGTGTTCTATCTGATGTGCTTGTAGTAAAGATTTGCTCCCATTCTGTAGGTTCTCTATTCACCTCACTGATTTGTTTCTTTTGCTGAGAAGAAGCTTTTTAGTTTGAATACATCCCATTTATTAATTCTTGGTTTTAATTCTTGTACTATAGGGGTCTTATTAAGGAAGTTGAGGCCTAATCCAACATGATGGAGATTTGGGCCTACTTTTTCTTCTATTAGGTGCAAGGTCTCTGGTTTAATTCCTAGATCCCTGATCCACTTTAAGTTTTGTGCATGGTGAGAGAAAGATATTTAATTTCATTTTATTACATGAGGATTTCCAGTTTTACCAACACCATTTGTTGAAGAAGCTGTCTTTTCTCCAGTGAAGGTTTTTGGCACCTTTGTCTAATATAAGATAACTGAAGGTGTGTGGGTTTGTCTCTGAGTCTTCTATTCTGTACATTGGTCAACTGGTTTATTTTGATGCCAATACCATGCTGTTTTTGTTTCTATTGCTTTGTAGTACAATTTAAGGTCTGGAATAGTAATGCCACCCGCTTCGTTCTTCTTGCTAAGAATCGCTTTGGCTATTCTGGGTCTCTTATTTTTCCAGATGAATTTTATGATTGCTTTTTCTATTTCTATGAGAAATGATATTGGGATTTTGATTGGTATTGCATTGAATCTGTATAGTGCTTTTGGGAGAATGGTCATTTTGACAATATTAGTTATACCTATCAATGAACAAGTAGATCTTTCCATCTTCTAAGATCTTCATTAATTTCTTTCTTTAGCATGATGTAGTTTTCATTGTAGAGGCTTTCACTTCTTTTGTTAAGTTGATTCCCAATTTTTTTTTTGAGGCTATAATAAATGGGGTGGATTTCCTAGTTTCTCTTTCTGAGGATTTGTCGCTGATGTACAGAAATGCCTTTGATTTATGGGTATTGATATTATATCCAGCTACTTGCTGAATTTATTTATTAGATCTAGAAGATTTCTGGTGGAATTTTTTGGACCTTCTATGTATAGAATCATATTGTCTTCAAATAGTGATAATTTGAGTTCTTCTTTTCCTAGAAATTTGTCTCTAGAAATTTGTTGATGCCTTCACTATTTTCTATTTTATTGGAATATAAATTTTCAAATCTGTACTGTTTGAGCTAAAGACTACTGATACTCTCACAAAAGGCTTTAAAATCACTCAACACCACTGCTATTTCTGAAGAAATAGTAAATGAGATAAAAAAAATCATGGGAGCACTGACTGACAACCCACGATCTGGCCAACACTCAGTTCTGGTTTTACCTGGAAAATCATTAGACCATAGATGAGGGGCACTTTTCCAATTCTCCCAATTTTACTGTTCATTTGTGTGTCACAATTATGTTTTAAATACAACCCTATTACCTGTATTACCAGATGCTGCAGCTAAAAATTCTGATGAAAAAGCAGAACAAAATTATAATAAGCACCAAAACCTTTATCTCACCTCCTCCTTAAATTCTTGGTAGTCATGTCAATCTAGACAATACCTAGAGGACTTTCCTAGGACCTGGATAAAGAAACCCAAAAATGACTGAAAGTAGGACTTAGAATGAAACTTTTCACTCCTTCAGAGAACAAGAACTGAATATATATTGGAAGTTCTGGACTGGACTGGTTGTAAGCTGAAATCCTCACTCAGCAGAAAGCAGCTGGAAATCCATCTAATCAGTGACTAGCCTTTATCAAAACCCTTCTTTCCTTTAAGTCTAAACCAAATCCTACGCCCACAAATTCTATACAATATTATGAAAAGCTTTATTTCTACTTGAGGTTTCTTCCTTTCACAAAAAGGAATTCCATATAAATTGACTTTGTCTTTCAGATTCAAGAAAATTGTGGTTTCCTTTAACACAAATATGTACTACGCAGGACTTTAGTCATTAACAAATTATTTTTACCTTTTTGTAATATAAAATTGACTTTGCAGTAATCAGATTTAAGGAACTAAAAAAAATTATATTCATTACCGCTTCCAATGAATTTTTGACACTGTCTGTCAGAAGACTGACACACTCCATTATAGCAGTAGCCTGTACCCGAATCACACACTTCTCCGTTGCGCGCATAAGTGTCTTCCACACATAATGAATCTTTCCCATTGCAATATTCTTGGAAATCACATAACTTATCAGCTGATTTCCTACAAAGTATATTCGCTGGTTTTACCTAGGAGAGGAAAGAAATGTAAGAATAGTATCAATAATACTTAATTTTGTTTCTCTTTAGGCTCTAAATTCCCATCCAATGTTTTTCCTAAATTGTCAAAAGCAAATTAAAAAAAAAAAAAAAAAAGAAATCGCAGGCCTGTCATGGTGGTATATGCTGATAATCCCAGCGGTTTGGGAGGCTAAGGCAGGAGGATTGCAAGTTCAAAGTCAGCCTCAGCAACTTAGAAAGGACTTACTCAAGGAGACCCTGTTTCAAAAATTTTTTAAAAAGTTAAAAAGGGCTGGGGATGTAGCATAGTGGTTAAAGAGCCCCTGGGTCCAATCACAGGAACCAACCGCCCCAACGCCTCCCCTCGCCAAATAAAATGAAAAGAAAATCTCTTATCATCTACTAAAGCATTACATAGATATTAACAAATTTCTTATGCACATAAACAGTGGTTAATGCTTCCAAGAGATGTTAGAAACTCAAAGATAAGCAGGCTGTTAAAACAGAAAGGAGCTAAAAAATTAATATAACCCATTATGGCTATGGGCAGCTTCTGATATCTCTATATTATCAATCTTAAGAAACCAGCAAACATTTATGAAATGGTAATATACACCATAAATATTTTGAAAAATATTGATTTTAAAATAAGATAGTTTGAGGATGCACAAGACAAAGTTTATTTCATATATCATGTTGTAAACCACTTAGAAAATAACTTCTCCAATTAGTATTCAGTACTTATGATTTAGCTGATATAGTCCAGGGTTGCCTTGTGCATGCTTAATTTTGCAAAGAAACATTTAACTATCAACTCTGCAAACTGTCCTCTCATAAATATAAGCCCCAATTACTCATCATTATCCTATTCAAAAAAAGTTAAATACTTTCTAGTTTTCAAAGTTCCCAGAGGCCAGCTGATAGAAAATTCATCTCCCCAAAAGAGGTTTCTTGGTACTTTTTCTTGAGTATTAAAAATTATTTGCTACCTGTAGCAAATATCATGGAAATTCTCCATGTGATGCACAAGAACAGAAAACACAATATCTACTTGTGTCACCCAAACTTACAGAATTAACATTCAACTCAAAACCAATGAAAAATATTTTGAATGAATAAAAGTATAATAAGAAAGTATCAATACTATTTTCTCACGATTTGCTTCCTTTTACAAATTGTATTAATGGGAATTTTACTTTTATTCTAACATATTCTTAATACCTATGAATACTCAGTTTTTCAAATGCTGTCTGAACCAAGCTTAAATTTCCTATTGTCTCCATCATTAATGGGTAGAGAAAAAAATTATGTTTTTATTTTGTACTTGTATGAGAGTCATGCACTTAGACTTTTAAAAAGTTATATTTCACAGTGATAGAGGTTAAATTAAATGAATTTAATTATGTTGCTCCTCTTGGGTTCATCTTAAGCTTGAAAGATTTCTATCCTTGACTCTCTTGATTAATTTCCAGTTGCTGGAAAACTTTAAATATTATTTTTTGTTTATGACATTATTTCTTCTAATTTTGGGGGAGGGGACTCAAACTTCTTTATTCTTACCAAGGCTCTGAGTTTGTACATGTTTTGACTAAATCTATGGTCAAAGTTTTGTCTCTTTCCATAGCTAGACCAGGCTGAGTAAATTCATTTATAACCTCTGACTGCCCACCCCAACTAAATCTTGATTACATAGTAAAGAAACTACCATTATCTGTCAAAAAAAAAATCATAATTTGGACTATGTACCTTTCCACAACTGGATCTAGGGACTAATGTGAAATGTATCTACTACAAAGTCCCAAAACAGATTTTTCTAAATGTATACCTGGGCATATGAAAATGTGCTTTATTCAGGCAAAAGTAATTCCACTTTGGTGTAGCAATGACAAAGAAATTGGTAATCAATATAACACTTGCATATGATAGATAAAATAGAAACTAGTTAATTTGTTTAAAGTTATATATAATTTGTATTGGCACCCCTTCATCCACAGAAAATCTTTTTTTTTTTTTTAGATTATTTATTTACTTATTCATAATGCACAAGTATATCATCTAACTAAGCTTCTCCAGAAATCTTCACCATGGCTGATTTTAGGACTGTCAACAAAAGAGTCTCTACAAAAAGTTCAGTGTAGATAAACTTCCTATTTTCCTGTTGCTCTATTACTTGGCCACTGGCCTGGAAGAAAAAATCAGCACTCCGGGTGCTGGACACCACTTTTCTTGTTTTTCACAAACAGTATCCAGTGTAGCAGTTTGTAGAAGTGTGTTTGCAAATGCAAAGTGTGATAATAAGGACAAATTCTTTAACAAAGCCTCTGGCCTTCAGCTGGAGTTTCACAGAGATGTCTACATTTCTAAGGTAAGAGAAGTTACTAATTGGGCTCCACGGAAACGGCTGGCAGTGGGAAGAAAGAAAGGGGAGAAGAAGCTCTCCCTTTCTCAGGTGTTGTCCTTGAAGGGTTAACTTGCCCAGAACAGTGAAAGAAAAAAACTGCTTTTATGTGAACTTCTGTAATCTGTGAACTTCTGAGCCCCTCCCCTTACATGCTGGGTATAAAGTTCTGAAACTACCTGAACTTGGGATTCAGGGGATTAATTGATTACAGTGAGAGCTGTACCCTCTGAACCAGCTATAGCCAAAATAATCAAACTGTTTCCTGTTATCTTCGGTACTTTGCCTTGTCTGTCCCTACAACAACGTGAAGAACAAAAATTACTACGTTTAGTGATAGAAGAGGAACTGCATGTTCTTATAATAAGATCTTATTTAAATCAAGGGAAAATTTTAGGAAGGAAAGTAATGAAATGAGTTAAAATTTTAAAGAAGCCAGGGATCCAAGATGGCAGGCTGGAGGGAAGCTGCATTCCTTGTCGCTCTGTGACCTGGGATTCAAGCAGTGGGAACACTGTTTCTTTTCAAGTTATTAGAGGACCCCTGACAATTGCTCTGGCACAGGAATCCCAGGAACTGTGACCACACAGGTCTCCCAGCTTCAGTGTGCATGCAGGACCTCCAGCCGCCTACTTGTGCAGGACCCCTGGAAGTCACTCCCATGCAGGACCCCTAGCTGCCACTTGCATAAGGACCTCTACCCACCAACATGGGGCTCTCCCAGTCACCTCCATGTTAGGACACTGCAACTACTGCCACAGTCCCCTCCACAAGGTAACCTGCACCTGGGATCAGGTTCCAGAGACAGCCGCCTACCACAGCACTGCATGCCACTGAGCTGCGTCTCTCAACACCTACCCAATGACACTGCCCGGCCCACCCTGATGCCCAATTTCTGAAAGCAACCACCTCCATCTTGGGACACCTTTGTCACCATCTTGGGTTATATTCACTACCACTATCGCCATCTTTAGTTGGGGCAACTCTGGCCGGGGCCTAGAAGCAATATCAAAGTAACTATAGTACCCCAACTCCCCCCTGTCCCCCACAGCCACTAACCCAGCACAGTACTTACAGCTACGTGGCCAGTCCATAGCTCACAAAATCTGGTCCTGACCTGCCTGATACAAAACTGCTCTCTGGGACAAGTGTGCAGGCCCCAGAGCATAGCCCACCAGACTTCTGGAGAGAAAGGTTCCTGATTGGGAAGTGGAAAGGGAGGGAGTAAGTGAGATACAGTATAGAGACTACATTATAGACCAGGAATTATGAGGTCTATAGGAGATATATAAGGAGATAAGGCCAGGTGCCCACAACACACAAGCGGACTCCAAAGGAGATCCTTGGGAGCAGTATTCCAATGGGGACTCGCAAGTGCTACACCCCACTCTAGGAGTTCTGCCTCCAATACCTACCCTCCCACCCTAATAACCTTCACCATCCTGAGGGTGGAGATACCAGCAAACAACAGTGTCTGTAGGTGGGGTTGTACCCCACCTACTGGATAATAAGGGAAGCAGGAAAAAACTCCAAAAGAAACTATAATTTTCCTTTGAGACATTTTTTTCTTTTCTTTCTCTCTCTTTTTACTTTTCTCTTTCTTTTCCCAATCTCACATCCCCAACATTTGTGAAACCAAGTACTTTTCATGCATTTGGCTATGGAGGACTGGAATGTCTCAATAATATATTACAGTTGTGTTGTATATTCTTTTTTATTTTTAAATTTTTTACTTTTTTCATAATTTTTATTTTTTTGTTGTACTCTCTTTATTGTCTTCCCACATACTTGTCTCCCCCAAATATCATTCTCTTTTCTTCTGCTACTAGCCAACTTCTTTTGATTCCTCTTTCACTAAGATCTTTTATTTTTCTTTTTTTCTTTCTTTCTTTTTTTTTTTTTTTTTTTTTTTTTTTTTTTTTTGTACCAGTGATTGAACTCAGGGGTGCTCGGCCACTGGGCCACATCTCCAGCCTTTTTTTTTTTTTTTTTTTGTATTTTTTCTTAGAGACAGGGTCTCACTGAATTACTAAGTACATCGCCATTGCTGAGGCTGGCTTTGAACTCGTGATCCTCCTGCCTCAGCCTCCCAAGTGCTGGGATTACAGGTGTGCACCACTGCACCCAGCTTTTCTTCCTAAGATCTAATAAATATATCCTCACCCTCCTACCTCTTTAACATCTCATCCTACACCCCGCCAGTTCTCTTTCTCCACCATTTTAGAAACTATAGACCCTTTTGCAAACCTATTGTTTATATTGTAGGTAAGATTTGAACTCACCATTTCTATTATGACAAAACCATAAACGTCTTAAGAGGAACTACTTGGTTTAACAATGCATATTGTTTGTATTGGGATCTGTTAATATGGATGTCCCCCCCTTAAAGAAACAGTATTGGAACTTTGCAGGGACACTATAAACCTATAGGGTAAAAATGGTAACACCTAGAGTCTGCACTCCTAGAAGGGAAGACACATGAACAACATGAAAAAACAAGGAAAGAAAGTGCCCTAAACAAACCAAGACACTACATTATTACAATCCATGGCCAGGATAGCTGAAGAAATGTCAGAAAAGGAGTTCATTTAAATGTTCTGTGCATTAAAGATGATGTAAAAGCAAATACAGCCAACAAATGATCATTTTGATAAAGAGCTACATAAACAAATACAGGAAGCAAAAGATTACTTCAATAAGGAGATAGAGATTCTGGGGGAAAAAAAAAAACAAACAGAAATTCTTGAAATGAAGGAAACAATAAACCAAATTAAAAACTCAATAAAAAGCATCACCAACAGATTAGATCACTTAGAAGGCAGAACCTCACAATGAAAACAAAATATATAATCTTGAAAATAAAGTTGGCCACACAGTGAAAATGGCAAGAAACCATGAGCAGAACATCTAAGAATTATGGGATAACATGAAAAGACTAAATTTAAGAACCACTGGGATAGAGGAAGGCATAGATTGCAAACCAAAAGAATGAACAGGGCTGGGGTCGTGGCTCAGCGGTAGAGCGCTTGACTAGTGCGTGCGTGGCCGTGTTCGATCCTCAGCACCACGTAAAAATAAATGCATTGTGTACAACTAAAAGCAAATAAAATAACTATATATATAAAAAAAGAATGAACAATCTATTCAATGAAATAGTATCAGAAAATTTTCCAAACATGAAGAATGAAATGGACCATAATATACAAGAGGCTTACAGAACAGCAAATGTACAAAATCACAACAGATCCACATCAAGTTTGTTATGATGAAAATGCCTAGCATACAGAATATGGAGATGATTTTAAAAGACACAAGACAAAGGAATCAGATTACATATAGGTGGGAACTAATTAGTATCTCTTCAGAGTTCTCAACCCAGACCCTCAAAGCTTGATAATCTTGGAATAACACATACCAAGCTCTGAAAGAAAATGGATGTCAACCAAGAATCTTATATCCAGCAAAATTAAGCTTCCGATTTGATGATGAAATGAAAATGTTTCATGATAAACAAAAGTTAAAAGAAGTTATAACTAGAAAGCCTGCACTACAGAACATCCTCAGAAAAATATTCCATGAGAAGAAAATGAAAATCAGCAAAGGGAGGTAAAACCAATCAAAGGAGAAACCAAGTCAAGTTAAATACCAAAAACAAACAAAATGGCTGGGAATACAAATCATGTCTCAATAATAACCCTGAATGTTAATGTCTTAAACTCATCGATAAAAAGAGATAGACTGGCAGATTGGATTTAACAAAAAAGACCCATCAATATGCTGCCTACAAGAGGCTCATCTCATAAGAAAAGACATCCACAGACTGAAGGTGAATCACATGGACTGTGGAAACAAACAGGGGTTTCCATCTTCATATCAAATAAAGTACATGTCAAGCCAAAGTCAATCAAAAGGGATAAAGAAGGCCATTTCATACTGCTAAGGAAGCCATATATCAACAAGACATACCAATTATAAATATATATGCCCCAAATAAATGAGCATCTATGTTCATCAAACAAACTCTTCTCAAGTTCAAGAGCCAAATAGACCACAGCACAATAATACTGCATGACATTAATACACCTCTTTCACCACTGGATAGATCTTGCAAACAAATGTTAAATAAAGAAACTATAGAACTCAATAATATAATCAGTAATTTATACTTGACAAGCATATATAGAATATTTCATCCATCAATGAGTGAATACACTTTCTTTTCAGCAGCACATGAATCCTTCTCTAAAATAGACCATGTATTATGCCACAAAGAAACTCTTAGCAAATTTAAAAAATAGAGATACTACTCTGCATTGCAATTGTATCAGACCATAATGGAATGAAATTAGAAATCAATGATAAAAAAAAAATAGAAGCCACTCCAACACCTGGAGACTAAATAATATGATATCAAATGAACAATGGATAACAGAAGACATTAGGGAGGAGATAGAAAAAAATTCTTAGAGGTAAATAAGAACACTGATACAATATATCAAAATCTCTGGGACACTATGAAGACAGTGGTAAGAGGACAGTTCATTGAATTAAGCTCATTCCTTAAAAGAATAAAAAAACAACAAAAATTTGACCTAACATTACATCTCAAATTCCTAGGAAAAGATGAACAAATCAACACCAAAAGTAGTACAAGACAGAAAATAATTAAATCAGGGCTGAAATCAGTGAAATTGAAACAAAAGATAATTAGAAACTATTTTGAAAATTTGTACTCCAATAAAAAAGAAAATATCAAAGACATTGAAAAATTTCTAGAGTCATATGATTTACCCAAACCAAATCAGTATGATATATACAAGTTAAATAGATCAATTTCAATCAATGAAAGAAGAAAACATCAAAAGCCTATCAACCAAGAAAAGTCCAGGACCAGACAAATTCACAGCTGAGTTATATAAAATCTTCAAAAAAGAACTAATACCAATACTCCTCAAATTATTCCATGAAATAGAAAAAGAGGGAGCACTTCCAAACTCATTCTATGAGGCCAATCTCACCCTGATACCAAAACCAGACAAAGAGACACCAGGAAAAAAAAACTTTAGAAAAATATCTCTAATGAACATAGACGTCAAAATTCTCAATAAAATTCTGGCAAATCGAATACAAAAACATATCAAAAAGATAGTGCATCACTATCAAGTGGGGATCATCCCAGGGATGCAAGGTTGGTCAAACATATAGAAATCAATAAATGTAATTCATCACAACACATAGACTTAAAGAATCATATACGATCATCTCAATAGATGCACAAAAAGCATTTGACAAAATATAGCACCATTTTATGTTCAAAACACTAGAAAAACTAGGGATAACAGGAACATATCTCAACATCATAAAAGCTATCTATGCTAAGCCCCAGGACAACATCATTCTAAATGGAGAAACATTGAAAGCATTCCCTCTAAATACTGGAACAAGACAGGGATGCCCTCTTTATCACTTCTATTTGACATAGTTCTTGAAATTCTAGTCAGATCAGTTAGACAGATGAATAAATTAAAGGGATATGAATAGGAAAAAAAGAAGTCAGTCTATCACTATTTACTGACAACATGATTCCATACCTACAGGATCCAAAAAATTCCATTACACAACTTCTAGAACTAATAAATGAATTCAGAAAAGTAGCACAATATAAAATCAACACTCGTAAATCAAAGGCATTTTTGTATATGAGTGACAAATCCTCTGAAATGGAATGGAAATGAGGAAAACAACCCCATTTATAATAACCTCAAAAAAAAAAAAAAAAAAAAAAAAAAACCTTGGGAATCAACAAAAGAGGTGAAAGACCTCTACAATGAAACTACAGAACACTAAAGAAAGAAATTCAGAGTGATCCAAGATGGTGGATTAGAGGAAGCCGCTCTTCAGGGCTGCTCCGTGGAAAGAATCCAACAAAGCATATAAATAGACTGAAAATGCTAAACTCCTGGATGGTTTGAATACTGCAACCAGAGAGCGAGCAAGACAAGCTGACAGCAGCGCCTAGTGCCACCTGGCTTCAGCAGCACCACCTGGATCACAGGTGGTGCAGTACAAAGCCAGAGCTGGGAGACTGCAACACAGATAAAATCCACACTCAGCACGTCCATGACCTTTAGCAGTGAAACCAGCGAAAACAGTGCGATCAGGGCTGGGAAACTGCAGGAGACTGCGGGGTGACAACGCCAGTTCAAATCCACACTGGGCCGGACATAAACCTCAGCAGTAAAGCCGGAGAGAAAGCAACTCAGGGACCAGCAAACAGGCAAGGAGGAACCCGTGACTGGGAGGACCGTCAACAGCCAGCAGGGGAACGCATATCTGAGTCCAGCATGATGACCCCCTGTGACCCTTCAACTGAGGAAGAACACTGAGAGTAGACACCATCTGGATGGATTGATTTTCAGGGCCAGCCACACAAAGCCCCATCCCTAGCATCACTCCTCGATAACCAGGTACACAGACTTGACTCTGCCAACAAATTCTCTGTACCAGCCAGGGCGGATCTGCTGGACAGCTAATTTAACAAGCTGAGAGAGGAAGAGAAAAGGCTGCCTAATTGAGACACGTGGGTCCAATTCTGGGTTTTTGTTTTGTTTTGTTTTGTTTTATTTCTTTTCTTTTTTTCTTCTTTCTCATTTTCTTTTCCTCTTTTCTTTCTCTTCTTCTTTCCCTCTTTCTTTTCTTCTTCCCCTCATCTTTCTTATCTACACCCTGCCCCTACATTCTCAACAGAGACAAAAACAAGTTGTACACAAGGACTAGGAATTTTAGAACTGGGGCAACTGAATAGTACATCAAAGGGGTGTTTTATATAGTCTCCTCTCTATCTCTCTCTTGACTCACCCAGTCTTCTCTCTTTCACTAATTCTTACTTCTCAGACATTTTCTAATTTCTCTCAACATTTGCATAAGCTTAGCTGAAATATACATCAGTCTTCACACTAAATTGTTCACTACAATTCCTTTCCTCTCTCTTCTGCTATTAAACTACTTCTATAGATTTCTATTCTTACAATTCCTAAGGGGGGGGGGAAGCAATATCCTTCCCTCCTTCCTCCTAAGCATATCATCTTTGTATCCAATATCTGAAATTATAAACCCCATTACAATCACTCAGAGTATTTTGGAGACAATATCTAAATTCTCTAACTCTGTACATTGTAACCAAATTGTGATTAACTGAATATAAAATGTCTGGTTTTAAGGTGTAAAGTATATATAAGGGGAGCTGTTAGCATTGTACAGCATTGTACAGCAGGAATCATTAGGCCTTAAGGTAAAAACAAAAAAGTCAAGGTTCCACAGTGCTAAAAGAAAAAACACATGAGCAATATGAAAAAAAAAAAAAAAAAAGGGAAGAAAATGTCCCAAACAAATCAACATACCTCCTTAGCAGATTCCTTGGCAAACACAGTAAATCGATAATGTCAAAAGGTCAGGAAATACTATCCAAATGTTTATGGAGCTCAAGGACAAATTCAAGAAGGAGGTGAGAGCAAATTCAGGTATAAAAAATCACTTTGACAAAGAACTTTTAAACAAACACAAGAAGCAAAAGACAGTCAATGATAGAGGTCATCTAAGGAGAAACCAAACAGAAATTCTGGAAATGCCAAAGAAGCAATAAACCAAATTAAATGCTGAAGCAGGTGAGCATCACCAATAGATTAGACCTTTGGAAGAAAGAGACCTCAGATAATGAAAACAGCATGGTTTTGGCACCAAAACAGATGGGTGGACCAATGGTACAGAATTGAGGACACAGAGACTAATACATATAATTTCAGCTATCTTATACTAGACAAAGGCGCCAAAAATGTACAGTGGAGAAAGGATAGCCTCTTCAACAAATGGTGCTGGGAAAACTGGAAATCCATATGCAACAAAATGAAATTAAACCCATATCTCTCACCATGCACAAAATTCAATTCAAAGTGGATCAAGGACCTAGGAATTAGACCAGACATAATACGCCTAATAGAAGAAAAAGTAAGCTCCAATTTCCAACATGTCGGATTAGGCCCCAAGTTCCTTAATAAGAATCCTGTAGCACAAGAATTAGTTTCAAGAATTAATGAATGGATACATTCAAACTAAAAAGCTTCTTCTCAGCAAAAGAAACAATCAGTGAGGTGAATAGAGAGCTAACTGAGAACAAATATTTAATACATGCACATCAGAGAGAGCAAGGATTTCTAGAATATATGAAGAACTCAAAAAATTTAACACCAAAAAAAAAAAAAAAAAAAAAAAAACCCAATCAATAAATGGGCCAAGGAACTGAACAGACACTTCTCAGAAGAAGATATACAATAAATCAACAAATGCATGAAAAAATGCTCAACATCACTGGCAATTAGAGAGATGCAAATCAAAACTACCCTAAGATTTTATTTCACTCCAGTCAGAATGACAGCTATTAAGAACACAAACAACAATAAATGTTGGAGAGGATGTGGGGAAAAAGGCACACTCATACATTGCTGGTGGGACTGCAAAATGTTGCAACCATTATAGAAAGCAGTATGGATATTTCTTGGAAAACTGGGAATGTAACCACGCTATGACACAGCCATCCCACTCCTGGGTCTATTCCCAAAGGTCTTAAAAACAGCATACTACAGAGACAGAGCCACAACAATGTTTATAGCAGCCCAATTCACAATAGCTAGGTTGTGGAACCAACCTAGATGTCCCTCAGTAGATGAGTGGATTAAGAAAATGTGGTATATATACACAATGGAATTTTACTCAGCAATGAAAGAAAATAATGGCATTCACAGGCAAATAGGTGAAGTTGAAGAATATGATGTTAAGTGAAGTTAGTCAATCTCAAAAATCCCAATACAAAACATTTTCTCTGATATAAGGAGGCAGATTCACAGTGGTGTTGGGTGTCGGGGTACATAGGAGGATTAGAGGAACACTAGAATGGTCAAAGGGGAGGGAGGAGAAGGTAGGGAGCAAGGGGGGATGGAGGGGGAAAAAAAGGAAAGGTGATATAATAAGATGGATATCATTATCCTAAATGCATGTTTGAAGACTTGAATAGTATGAATATACGTTGTATTCAAACAGTGTTATGTAAAAAGAGGCTCTATATGTGTATTATGAACTATAATGCATTCTACTATTACAGATACAACAACTTTGAATAAAAATAAAATAAAATAAAATAAAATAAAACAATGAAAAAAAAAAAAAAAGAGCAGCTACAAATCTGAAAATGACTGGTTTGAACCTCCCAGGCCAGGCCAGCTGCCTGCATCAAGGCCAGCAACCATCCTACCCAACCTTGGGTCCTGCACAGCAGTGGACCTGGAACACAGTACAGCTGAGTCTCAAGCTATGAGTGGCAGGTTTGCCCCTGAGGCTCACCTTGTAAGAGGCTGTTGCAAGTCATTAACCTACCCAGAAAAAATAAAAACTTTTTTTTTTTTTTAAACAGGAAAAATCAGGTGACTTCCCTGACCTTGTGTAATAGAAGTAAATATCACTTGCTCTCCCTTTTCTTTTTCTTCATTTTGTAAAGGGAAGTATTTTGTCAAAAAATGTAAAGAAATATTAGGGGCAATTCAGTGACTATTCTCTTGTCCATAAAGATATCAAGAATATCACATTTTCTACTGTGCTCTTTATATGTAATATGAAAGGAACTGCACTCAAAAAGCATGTATAACAAATTAAATTAAATTAATTTAAAAAAAGAAAGAAAGAAATTCAACATAATGGAAAAATCTTCCCTGTTCTTGGATAAGCAGAATTAATATTGTCAAAATGACCATACTACCAAAAGCACTGTATAGATTTAATGCAATTCCAATCAAAATCCCAATGACATTCCTCACAGAAATAGAAAAAGC
The DNA here is from genome assembly GCA_025594165.1 of Tamias sibiricus. NCBI lineage: Eukaryota > Metazoa > Chordata > Mammalia > Rodentia > Sciuridae > Tamias > Tamias sibiricus. The sequence continues at coordinate 59,347,931 of CM046661.1, forward strand.
AATCGTGAAATTTATTTGGAAAAATAACATACCCAGAATAGCCAAAGCAATTCTTAGCAGGAATAGTGAAGCAGGTGGCATCACTCTACCAGATCTTAAACTATACTACAGAGCTATAGTAACAAAATCAGCATGGTACTGGCACCAAAATAGACTTGTAGACCAATGGTACAGAATATAAGACACAGAGACAAACCCACATAATTACAGTTATCTTATATTTGACAGAGGTGCCAAAAACATACATTGGAGAAAAGATAGCCTCTTCAACAAATGGTGCTGGGAAAACTGGAAGTACATATGCAACAAAATGAAACTAAACCCCTGTCACCATGCACAAAACTCAACTCAAAGTGAATCAAGGACCTGGGAATTAGACAAGAGACTGTAAGCCTAGTAGAAGAAAAAGTAGGCCCACATCTTGATCATGTCTGATTAGGCTCCTACTTCCTTACCAAGTACTCCTGGCATATTCATACATGTACCTCTAACATAATTTTATCTGATGAACCCAACCTAATTCTATCCTAAGATTGGGAGTCATAAAGTTAAAAAAAAAAAAAAAAAAAAAAAAAAACCACTTTATGTCTGTTTTACTAAGATATTTATTTGGCCTGACCAAACTTTGGGGAAAATCTTGTTTGGAATTCCTGCCTATGCTTTGAACTCACACAGACCTGGCTCTCCTTGACCAGGTAACAACCCTCCCTAAAAACCTAATGGTGCCTCATAAACTTTGATGTGGAGTCTGACTTTACTCCCTACCTTGGAATGCAATTTCTATTTGCCCTTGTACTGTGTATGTCTGAACCCTAGCTGAAGTTCCCAAGAATTTTTTGTAACTGTTTGAGCTATAAAAACCTTGTCTTGCCGGAGAGCGGTGCTGATCCCTAGCCCAGTGTTTGGGAGGGGCAGCCTCTGGCCAGCACATTTTGTGTACACAAATATAAGCTTGCTTTAATTTGATTTAAAATTAGAGCTGGTGGTCTTTTCTTTGCATCTTGGATCAACATTTTAGTTTAATTCCCCAGTACCTTCCTTTTTCTTTCTCTCCTCCCTCACCTTGATCTCCTTTCTCTACCATTTTATTTCCCAAGATTCCTTATTTTTTTTTTCTTTCTAGCTTCCACGTATGAAAGAAAACATATGAGCTATGACTTTTGGACTTATTTCACTCAGCATGATGCTCTTCAGTTCCATTTTTCTACAGAGGACATGATTTCATTCTTTGTTCTTGAATAAAACTCCAACTCCATTGGTTTTTATATATCATATATTCATTGTCATTCATTTGGCTACTGTGGATTGTGCTGCTACAAACATGGGTAGGCATGTATTTCTATAGGGTATGCATTTATCTCTATAGTATACTGACTTCAGTTCTTTGGAATAAATACCAAAGAGTGGTATACCTGGATTACATAATGGTTCCAACCCCAGTATTTTGAGGAAATTCCAAACTGATTTCCATACTGCCTGTATGTTTTAGTCAGCTTTTGCAAGGATGTAATCAACATGACTGACAAAACAATGTAGAGGAGGAAAAGTTTATTTTGGCTCGTTGTTTCAGGGGTTCAGTACATGGCTGGCCAACTGCACAGCTTGGGGCTCAAGGTGAGGCAGAATATTGTGGTTGAGAGGCATGAGAGGAAAGCACCTTAGGACCTGACAATAAGGAAACAGACCTCTCTGCTCACCAAGGACAAAACGTGAAATCTAAGGTTTCACCACCAGTGACCTACTTCCTCCTGCCACAACCTACCTGCCCATAATTGCCACCCATCTGAACAAGCCTTTGGAGAGAACATCACCATGCAATGTGCTCCAGGAATTATCTGCCCAACTGGATTTCAGTCTTGCTTTGGTCTTATTCTTTCCTTATATGTCCCCCCCCACTTTTTTTTTATGAATGGAAATGTTTACTCTATACCTTTTATACTAGACAGGTGTAAGTCACTTTTGATTTTTACAGGAGCTCATGATCCAAACTTGCTGTGAGTATCAGAAGAGATTGTGGACTTGAACTTTTGGGAAATCTTGAACTGTTGAGATTATGGGGACTCTTGCAAAATGTATTTTGCATTGTGAGATGGTCATAAGCTTTTGACGGCCTGGGGCAGAATGTTATGGGTTGGATATGAGGTGTCCCCCAAAAGCTAATGTGTAAGACAATGCAAGAAGGTTTAGAGAAGAAATGATTAGGTTATGCGAGCCTTAAATCAATTAGTAAATTAATCTTCTGTTGGGATTAACTGAGTGTTAACTAATGCTTGGGTAGGGTGTGGCTGGCCAAAGCCGGTCCCTGGGGTACATATTTTGTATCTGGAGTGGAGTCTCCCTCTCTCTCTGCTTTCTGATCATCAAATGGGCTGCTTCCTTCTGGCCACATTCTTCCACCATGATGTTCAGCCTCACCTGGAGTACCTGGGGAGTGGAGCCAGATGTCTGTGGACTGAGAGCTCTGAAACCATGAGCCCTGAAATAAACTTTTCCACCTTAAAATTGTTCTTATCAGGTATTTTAATTACAGCAGTGAAAAAGATGACTAAATCACCAGCTAATCCATCATGAATTCATGCACTGATTAAAGATTTCATAACCTGATCACTTCTCCTTTAATCATTCTTACAGTGTTTCACACATGAACTTTTAGAGACACCACATATCCCAACTCTACCACTGTACTAATTTAGATTCCCACCAGCAGTGTATAAGAACTCCCTTTCCCCCACTTCCTTACCAGCATTAACTCTGAATTGTGTTCTTGATGATTACACTCTAACCAGGGTGAGAAAAATTCTCAGTGTTGTTTTAATTAGCATTTTCCTGATGGCTAAAGATGTTGAACATTTTTTTCATATACTTGGCCATTTGTACTTCTTTAGACAAATGTCTATATTAGTTACTATGCCCATTCATTGACTGGGTGATTTGGATTTGTTTGCTTGTTTGGGGGGGGGGTGTTAAGGTTTTTTGAGTTCTTCATATGCTCTATGTATTAAGCCTCTTTTGGAAGAGTAGCTGGCAAATATATTAGTCCATTATTTAGGCTCTACCTTCATGCCTTTAATTAATTGTTTTGCTCTTCTATTGATTCTTGGTATTATTTTCTGAGCTTTAGGAATCCTATTCAGAAAATCCTTCTCTGCACCTATATGTTGGAGAGTTTCTCCTATGTTTTCTTTTGGTAGTTGCAAAGTTTCTCATCTAATTCCTAGGTCTCTGACCCATTTTGAGTTCACTTTTCTGCAGGATGAGAGGGATCTCCTTTCATTTTTCTATATATGGAAATGTTTTCTCAGGAAAATTGTTTTAAAATTTTTTCTTTTCTCCAACATGTGTTTTTGGCACATTTGTCAAAGATGATTGTATCTGTGTGTATTTGTCTCTGTATCTTCTATTCTATTGGTCTACATGTCTTCTATGACAGTTCCAAATGTTTTTTGTTACTTTAACACTGCGGAGTAATTTGAAAAATAGTATTGTGATTCCTCCAGGAAAGCTCTTCATGATTAGAATCACTGTAACTATACGGAGTCATTTTTTTCTTCCATATTAATTTTAGGCTATTTTTTCTAGTTTTGTGAAGAATGTCATTGGTATATTCATACAAATTGCATTGAATCTGTAGATTTCTTTTAGTAAAATTGCCATGATAACAATGTTAATTCTGCCTATCTGTGACCATGGAAGTTCTTTTCATCTTCTAGTATCTTCATCTATTCATTTTTCACTGTCGTGTAATTTTCCTTGTGAAAGCCTTTTATCACTTTTATTACATTTATTCTTATGTTTATCATTTTTGTTGAACTTATTGTGAATGTGATGATTTTCTTGGTTTCTTTTTCACAGATTCATTATTGGTATGTGGAAAAGCTGTTGATTTTTGTATCCTTATTTTGTATCATACTACTTTACTAAATTTGTTTACCTGCTCTGGAATTCTTCTAGGTATATGTCCACATCATCTCCAAACAGGGACAATTTGAGTTCTTTTTTTTATTTCTATCACTTTTGTTGCATTTCTAGTCTCACTTAATTCTAAGAATTTTTAATATCTCCTCTAATCTCTCTGATGACACATTCATCACTTAAAAATGTATTTCATGTGGTGGCCTTGATGTTGATTTTGAATTATTACATCATGATCTAATAAGATTCAAGGAATCATTTCAACATTCTTATATTTGCTAAAACTTGCTTTCTGGCCTAAAATATGATCAATTTTTTACAAAGTCCCATATGAACATGAAAAGAAATTATTCTGCTGTTATTGGATGTGAAGTATTCTGTAGATGTTTGTTAAGTGCATTTGATCTATCATATGTTTTGATTCTGTAGTATCTGTTATGCCTGAATGACTTATTAGTGATAGAGCTATTGAAATCATCCAGAATTGTTTTATTAGCACCAGTCTGAGGCTTTATGTCTATTAATGTTTATTTTATCTAATTAGGTTCACCAATGTTTGGGGCATAAAAACATTATCATTATACCTTCTTGTTGGATTTCCATCAATATTTAGTGATCTACTTTGTCTCTTCTAACAAATTTTGGCTTGAAGCCTACTTTGTTGGATACGGCACCTCTTCTCATCCAGGTTATATTTGCATTTTCCATTTTTTTTAACCTTTTAGCTTATGAATGTCTTTGCTTATGAGCCAAACAGAGCATACAGTTGAATCTTGCTTTTTAATATAATCTTTTAGTGTATGTCTTTTAATTGAAGAATTTAGACCATTTACTTTCAGTGTTATGATAGAGTGGTCATATTTCTAATGTTTAATTCAATTCTAATTCTCATTTGCCTATCTGCTTTTCTAATGAGACTGACTTCTCCTTGTTATTTTCTGATTTTCTAACCTCTCTTTGTTCTTTTATCTTCTTCTGTGTGGAGGATGCCTTTAAATATCTTTTTCAAGTCTTGCTTAGCAGTTATGAATTCCTTTAGTTTCTACTTATGTTAGAAGGTTTTCATTTCATCTTTGATTCTTAAGGACAGCTTTGCAGGATAGAGAATTTTGGTGAGCAGCTGTTTTTTTTTTTTTTTTTTTTCAAGAATTGCAATATATCACTCCAAGACCTACTAAGATTCATACTGTAGCATGAAAGACCCAAATACACAAAGCAATCCTCAGAAAAAAAATTCAATGCTGGAAGTACAACAGATCCATATTAACCAAATAGGATGGTATTGGCCTAAAAACAGACACATACGCCTGTGCAGTGAAATATGGGACTACCACAGAAATCCATATGGAGGTTTTTAAAAAAATAAAAATAGAATTACCATGTGATTCAACTTAAGGAAATGAAGTCAACATATAGAAGATAAACCTGCTTACCTATATTTAGTACAATACCATTCACAGTAGCCAAGGTATAGAAACAGTCTAGGGGATCATCAACAGATGAACATAAAAAAATATGACAAGTATAGACAATGGAGTATTATTCATCCAGATAAAAATGAAATTCTATCATTTGCATAAATGATAGAATTAAATGTTTATGGCTAGAGAACAACATGTTAAGCAAAATAAAGGAGACACAGAAAGACAAGTATTGCATATTTTCTTATATGTGGAAACTTAAGAAAAATGAAAAAAAAAAAAAACCTGAAAGAGATGAGGGACTGCTTAAGAAGGCATAGAAGATCAGAGGGAGGTAGCAAGAGAGGAAGACAAGAGAGACTAGTAGGAAGGGTGGTTAGGATTAAAGCATGAAATATGCATGTATGAAAATCTTGCAGTTAATCCCATTTGATTTGAATAATTATATGAGTTAATATTTATAATAAAGCAATTAAAATAGATAAATATAAAGGAAATGTAAAAATTATGTTTTCATCACTACCTATTTTTCTTTTTTCATTATGATCTAATCGTTATACTTGGGTATGTCTTCTTTCTCTTCTATGTCAATAATTTAAGCCACAGCAATTCTATGATTCACTACATCATGTTGAAATGATGTTTAATTTGCAAATGTACTTTGTAGTCTTAATTTCATATACCTCTAATTTTATTTCATTCCATTCCCTTCTTCTGATACTCTCTTGATAAGTTAAGGGTTGCGCTTTTTAATGATCATTTTCCTGAACTAGCTTTCAAATTCTATAATAATTTAATTTTAAAATCATATATTTTCTCTAATCTATGGATGTTTTCTGTTTATCTTATTCTGACTTTTTTTTCTTAGAACCCAGTACACTATGCTGGGTACATGTGGGAAATTACTCGGGACTTCTTTAAATGGTGTTAGTAAAGCAGGAATGAATTGTTGCAATAATACCTGAGTGAATTCCAAAAGAAAAGACTATTTTATCTGAAGACAGAGAAGCAAATCTATCCAATAAAAAACTAACTTTATAATCCTTATAACTTGGATTTTTAAAAAACGTGACTACAAGACAATTGCCATAGGCATGGTGATTATAGAAAAAATTTAGAGGGTTCATGGGAATATTTGTAATGGCATATAGAAATGGGAAGTCAAGTTGGGACAGTAGAAACATCAGGCATTATGACAGTATAGGAAAGGAAAGATTACTAAATGGAATAAAGTATGCAATTGGGTCCAATTGTGCTTGAGTATAATATAGAAAAATTCTAAATTTGGTATCAATGTTTTCCATTTCCTTAAAACATACATACCTCAAGTAAAGAAAATTTAATTATTATCAACTACAAACTGCCATTTACCTTGCAATTTTGTGTACAGCATTCTCCAGAGCCACATGTTGCTGAACCTTTTAATTTACATGTTGAAGGATCACAGCAATCTTTATGTGTACAATTCTGTAAAGAAATACTAGGTGTTATGAATCATATATAATTGAGTACCATCAAATAAAACTGCAACACAAAACTTTACAAACTATTTTTTCACATTTGTAGTTTTAGTATTCCCATGTTTATATGAGATTCACAGCAATCAACATTTCATTTAGAATTTTGTTAATGTGTTGTTCCTCTACATTAAATATAATTTGAACAATATCACTATGAAGCCAAAACTTAGAGCAATATTATGAAGTACTTTATTAACTATCATTTTCTTTAAGTATTTGTATATTCTTGCATTTATTTTATTTTATTTTTTGTACTGGAGATTTAACCCAAGGGTGGTTTACCACAGAGTAAAAAACTGGGGAATCTAAATAAAATGGATGAATTATATCAGTATTGATTTTCTGGTGATGATATGCTATGGTTCTATAAAATATTAAGATAGGGGAAACTGGATCAAATGTGCAAGTGGTCTTTGTATTATTTCTTACAACTCCATGTGAATCTATAATTTTTTAAAAATTTATTTGCCTTAGTTGTACACAATGCATTTATTTTTATGTGGTGCTGAGGATCGAACCCGGGCCGCACATGTGCTAGGCGAGTGCCCTACCGCTGAGCCACATCCCAGCCCCTCTATAAATTTTTTTAAATCTAAAATTAAAACAGTAATTCAGAGGATTCGGACTAGTGATGAGGATGTTTTAGGAATATACATCTAATTACTGTGCTTATAATTTCCTTTTTACTTATGCACATATTATATTAAAAGAATGTCATGTTTAAATAAGTCTAAAATAGCTTTAGTTAGTAAAATAAATTTATAAGCATCAAAAATTCTAAAAAAAATAAATGAAATTAATTATTCAATTGCTTAGTCACATAAGGCCATTTTAAGTGCTCATTAACCATAGATGGCTAGTATTGGGCAACTCAGATATTGAACAGCATAGATGAACATTTCCATCACTACATAAATTCTATTGATCAGCACGCCTTAGAAGGCTTATGAATGGTTGTTTAATTGTATCTAAAGCTTTTAATTTTTTTATTGGCTCTATTATTATTTCTTTCCTTTTTTTTTTTTTTTTTTTCTTTTGTTACTGGAGATTGAACCCAGGGATGCTTAACCACTAAGCCACATCCCCATCCCTTTTATTTTTTTATTTTGAGAAAAGGTCTTGCTAACTTGCTTGGGGCCTTGATAAACTGCTGAGGCTGGCTTTGAACTTGCAATACTCCTGCCTGAGCCTCCCAAGCCACTGGGATTACAAATGTGTGCCATTGAACCCAGCTTATTTCTTTTACTGTAGTACATAAGACTGGTTTATTTTTAAATATTAAATCATGTTTACATTCTTGAAATAATCCCATATTTATCTTGAAATATGCATTTTGTATTTCTACATTTAGGTTCATGAGTGAGTCTGGCTTTATATATATATATTTTTTTTCTTTTTTCTTTCCTTACAATGAACTTCACAAGTTTTTTTTTTTTTTTTTTTTTGTATCAAGTTTATACTGGCTTCATAAAATGAATAGAGAATTGTTTGTGAAAACAATTGAATTATTCTTTTAATATTAGAAATAATTTACTAGAGAAGTAATTTGATGTATTTTAAATATGGATTTAAAATATTTAAAATATTGATATTACTATTTTAGTGGTTATAAGAAAATTCAGATTTGCTGTTTTATCATTGGGTTGAAATTTGCAAATTTTACCATTCCAGCCAATTTTCAATATTTATTAAATATTCAATTTATTAATATAAAATGTCTCATCATATACTCTCTGGCCGTAGGTATTGAGTTGTTTTCTCTTTTTCAGTCATGATATTGGCTGTTAATGGTTTTACTTATTTGTCTTCATTAAATTTTTCTGAATTTTTTCTTTTTTCAGTTCAAAGGAACCAGATTTTCTCTTCAGGTCCTCTATTTCATAATTGTGGCATAAGTCAAATTTTGCTCATTTTGTTGTTGTTCTATTTTTATTAGATTAAATTTGATCTTTCCTGACACTCTGAATGAACATTTACTTTACTGGGTTTTCTGCCTTTCCCCCCTTTTCTAATATGAACATTTAAATGTATAAATTTCCATTGAAATAAAATACATACAATAAGTTTCGGCCTGATTATATCCTCCAAAGATTTGACTTGGCTAAAGACCGAGGGCCAGCTGGAAGTAATTGGAACAGAATACTGAAATATTTAATGATTTATTATTTCCAAAAAATTTTCAATAAAAGAATACCAGCATACACTCAGTCTCTTACTGTATAGTTTTAATCCCTTGAAAATTTTCAAGACAAAATGGATATTTTAAAAAATTCTATGTTTAAAAATAATGAGAAAGCCCAATGTGGTGATACATGCCTGTGATACCAATGACTTGTAAGGATGAGGTAGCAGGATTGCATGTTTAAGGCCAGCCTCAGCATCTTTGTGAGACTTCAAGCAATTTAGTGAGAACCTGTCACACACACACACAAAAAAAAAAAAAAAAGAAAAAAGAAAAAAGAAAAAATGAAAAGAAAAGGGGTGGGGGACTGGGGTATATCTTAGTGATAAAGTACCTCTGTGTTCAATCCCTGATACAGAAAAAAATAAAGAGAGAGAGAAGAAAATGAATACACATGTGGCAAAAGAAGGAAAAACATCCTGTTATATCAGAAAATGAAAAAATGACAAAAGCAAGCATCCATTCTTGGGGAGAAAAACTCATCGAATTAAGAATAGAAGAGGTAAAGGGTGTTTACAAGCAAAATCAAAACAAATTCTGGGAGCAATATGGCAACACACAGGCACTAAACAAAGAAAGAATGTAAAAATCTGCAAGAAAGAAGTGCCAAATCACATTTAATGGAGAACCCAAAAGCCTAACAAAAAACATCTCAGCAGAGGACCTAAAGACCAGAAAGGCACGGAATGCTGTATTTTAATTCCAGAAAGAAAATAACTACCAAGCAAAATTACCACACTCAGCAAGACTGATCTTTAGAATTGAAAGATAAATACCTTTCCAGATAAGCATAAAATAAGAGAATCCATGACCATTAAAGCAGTATACCAGGGCTGGGTTTGTGGCTCAGTGATAGAGCCTTTGCCTAGCATCTGTGAGACACTGGATTGGATTCTCAGAACCACATAAAAATAAATCAATAAAATAAAAGTCCATTAATATCTAAAAAAAATTACAAAAAAAAAAAAAACAGTATTAAATGGATGCTTAAGAGAATCCTATGTCCAGAAGAAAGATAAGCATAATCATGAGCTTGTGCAAAAATACATTCCACTGGAAAGGTGGAGATGCAAATGAGAATTAGGAAAGAACAAAAATTATCAGTACAGTAAAATACCAAACCTCAAAGATAAAAGAGGAAGAAATGAAAAAAGAATATTCAAAACAACCAAAAGAAAATCAACAAAATGACAGGAACAAGTCCATAAACTTCAATAATAACTGTAAATATATAATATGATATTAATTCTCCAATTAAAAGACACAGACTGACCAGATGGATTATAAAATAAGAACCAAAAACATTCTGGCCAGGCGTGGTGGTGCACGCCTGTAATCCCAGCACTTTGGGAGGCTGAGGCAGGAGGATCGTGAGTTCAAAGCCAGCCTCAGCAATGGTGAGGCACTTAGCAACTCAGTGAGACCCTGCCTCTAAATAAAAATACAAAAAAGGTCTGGGGATGTGACCCAGTGGTCGAGTGTCCCTGAGTTCAATCCCCAGTAAAAACACACACACACACACACACACACACACACACACACAACACACACACACAAATTCTGTCTACTGGAAATTCACTTCACCTGTAACTACCTACACAGACTGAAAGTGAAATGATAAAAAATTATATTATAAGCAAATGGAATCTGAAAGCAAGCAGCAATAGTTAACATCCAAAAAATAGATTTTAATACAAATAAAATGGTAAGAGGACAAAGAATGCCAGTATATATTTACCAAAGGAACAATTCATCAAGATAAAATTATTAGAAATACATATGAACTAAACATTGTAGCACCCAATTTTATAAAATAAACACTACTAACAGAGAGATTGGCTCCCAAACAATAACAATATTAGGGAACTTTATTGTCACACTCACCAACACATAGAGAATATAGGCAAAAAAAATGAACAAGAAACTTTAGAGTTAAATTATTAAATATAGATTTAAAAACTTAACAGACAAATAATGGCTACAGAATGAACATTATTTTCATTAGTACATGGAAATTTTTCTAGAATAGAAAATATATTAGGTCACAAAGCAAGCCTTAACATTTAACAATTGAAATAAGATTCTGAATCTTCTCTAATCACCATAGTATAAAACTACAAATCAATGGCAAGCAAAACTGTAGAAATTATACAAATATATAGCAATTGAATAGCACACTTTTGCATGTATAGTGGATCATTGACAAAGGTATTTCTCCATCATTTACTAATAGCAATTCAAAAGTTTCTGTTCTTAATCTAAGGTTTTTGATCCATTTTTAATTGAATTCTGTGAGACAAGAATATCTACTTTTCCAGCAGCATTTGCTAGGGCCTCGCTTCAACATATGTATTTTTTTGGCACTTTTGTCAAGAATCAGATAACTGTATCTGTGTTGTTTTCTCTCTGTGTCTTCTATTTTATTTCATTGGCCTACTAGTCTGTTTTTATGCCAGTAACATGCTATATTATTATTATTATTATTATTATTATTATTATTATTTTATTCTCTGTAGTAGAATTTGAAATTGATATTGTAGGGCTTCCAACTGTAATCTTTTTGCTCAGGATTGCTTGGCTCATATATAGGCAGATGCAATGACTTCCTGAATAGGTGTCCTAAATTTAATAGGTCTTCTGTAGCTCAAGAAATAATACCAAGAGAGCATGGTAGCAAGTACCTGTAATCCCAGTAACTCAGGAGGCTGAAGCAGGAGGATCACAATTTTGAGACCATCCTGGGCAAAATAGCAATGCCCTAAACAAGCTAGTAAAACCCTGTTTTAAAATTAAAAAAAAAGGGGGGGGGGGAGGGATATGAATGTGGCTCAGTGGTGAAATGCCCCTGGGTTTAATCCCTAGAATCAAATACTAATACTACTACTACTAATAATAATTAATTATAATACCAAGAATCAATAAGTGGTGTGGAATCAAATTGAAAGGCATCTATACAACAAAGGAAAGAACAATATGAAAAGAGCCTAAAGAATGAGACAAAAAATACCTGGCAGAGGATTAATATCAAGAATATCAAAATTACTCAAAAATTTCAGTACCAAATATATATATGTATGTATATATATGCAAGTATATACATATATATACATATGTGTGTTATATATAAATTTAACAAATGATCAAATTAACTAAGTAGAAAATTTTTCAGTAAATGGACAAATGAACTAAACAAACATTTTTTAAAAGAACTACAAATGGCTAATAATTTTTGAAATAAAATCAAGCTTCTTTAGACATGATGGAAATGAATATCGAAACTACACTGAAATGCATTCTCACTTCAGTCAGAATGATAAGTTCAAGGGTACAAACAAAAATACATTCTGGCAAAGAGTAGGGGGAAAGGAAATCTTATACTCCATGTAAAATTTATGTAGCCACTGTGGAAATCAATACAGAGGTTCCTCAAAAAACTGAAAATGAAGCCACCATAAGATCCACTTATGCACTCTCAGTATTTATGAAAAGAATTAAAGGCAGCATAGTTTAGAGATACACACATATCCATGTTTATAGCAGCACAATTCACAATAGCCTTCTTTTGGAAGAATTTTATTTCTTCTTCAATTCTGAAAGATAGCTTTGCTGAATATGGTAATTTAAGTTGGCAGTTATTTTCTTTCATGGCTTTTTTTGTTCGTTTGTTTTGGTACTGAGGATTGAACTCAGGGGCACTCGAACATTGGGCCACATCCCCAGCCCTTTTTTGTATTTTTATTAGAGACAGGGTCTCACTGAGTTGCTAAGTGCCTTGCCATTGCTGAGGCTGGCTTTGAACTCATGATCCTCCTGCCTCAGCCTCCCAAGTGCTGGGATTACAGGCGTGCGCCACCATGCCCGGCTTCTTTCATGGCTTTAAATACATAATTTCATATCCTCCTGACCTTCAGAGTTACATCTCATAAATCTGCTAGTATTCTGAGGGGTTTACCTTTATAAATAACTTGGTGTTTCTCTCTTGCAAATTTTCTTCCATATTTTCAATTGTTGCATTATAATTATACATAATGGTGGGATTGTGTTACATTTTCATACATGTACATGATATAGCAATAAAGATTTAGCCAATATTGTTTCCCGGTGTTTTCCCTTTCCCTCTACTCCTCTTTCCTGCTAGTCACTTTACTCCACCTACTGATCTCCCTTTGATTTTCATGAGAATCCCCACCCCCAGCCTTTCTTTTCCTTTTCTTATCTTTCACAAATGAGAGAAAACATACACCACTTGACTATCTGAGTTTGGTTTACTTCACTTAATATCATAGCTTCAATTTCCACCCATTTTCCTGCAAATGACATAATCTCATTCTCCTTAATGGCTGAATAAAACCCCATTGTGCACATATACATCATTTTCTTTATACGTTCATCTATTAACAGACACTTAGGTTGATTCCGTGGTTTCGTTATTGTGAATTATGTTGCTAAAAACAAGGGTATGCATGTATTACTAGATATAATGATGCTAATTCTTTTGGATAAGTACTGAGGAGTGGTACACCTGGGTCATGTGGTAGATCAATTCCATCTCTTTGGGAAACCTCTATACTGATGTCCATACAGGTGGTACTATTTTTTTAACTATTTATTTATTTGCTTTAGTTGTACACAATGCATTTATTTTTACGTGGTGCTGGGGCTCGAACCCGGGCCGTGCTCTTGCTAGGTGAGCGCTCTACCGCTGAGCCACAACCTCAGCCCCACATGATGTACTAATTTACAATCCTACCAGCAGCATATATGTGTTCTTTTCTCCCTACATTCTCATCAAGTTTTATTGTTACTCCTATTTTTGTTGATTGCCATTCTTACTGGAATGAGTTAAAATCTCATTCTAGTTTCGATTTGCATTTTTCTATTTGCTAAAGATGTTGAACATTTAAAAAAAATATTTTTAGTTGTTAATGGACATTTATTTACTTATTCATTTATTTATATGTGATGCTGGGAATGGAACCCAGTGCTTCACACATACTAGGCCAGTGCTCTACCACTGAGCTACAACCCCAGTCCAAAGATGTTGAACATTTTTAATATACTTATTTGCCATGTGAATTTCTTCTTTTTAGAAATGTCTGTTTAGTTAATTTGCTTACTGGTTTATTGGATTTATTTGTGTGGATAAGTTTTTTTGAGTTCTTTATATAATATGGATATTAATCTTTTATTGAAAAAGTAGCTGGCAATGACTTTTCCCCTATTCTGTAGGCTGTCTATTCACACTCTTTCTTTTGCTATGAAAACAAATTTTAATTTTATGTCATGCCATTTATTTATTCTTGGCACTATTTCCTGAGGTTCAGTAGGACTATTGAGGAAGTCACTGCTAAGCCTGTGTTCTACAGTGTTGTTTTGTGTTCTTTTTTTTTTTTTCCCTAGGAGTTGCATTGTTGTTGGTCTAATTCCTAGGTCTTTGCCCGATTTTGAGTTCATGTTTGTGCAATGTGAGAGATAAAGTACCTCATTCATTCTCTACATGTGGATATCCAAGCAACATCTAGTTTAAAACTCTCTTTTCTCTTGTTGTATGTGGTTGTCACCATTGTCAAGGATAAGTTGACGATATCTGTGCGTTTTGTTTCTGTTTCTGTTCCTTCTGTTCTATTCCATTGGTCTGCATGTCTGCTCATATGCCAGTATGATCCTCTTTTTCTTACTATAACCCAGAATAATTTGAAGTTGGGCATTGTAGTGTTTCCATCATTGCTGTTTATGCTTAGAATTACTTTGGTTGTTCTTGATTTTTTATTCTTCCATATAAATTTTAAGACTTACTTTGCTAGTTCCATGAAGAATGTCATTGGTATTTTGATGGGAATTCCACTGACTCTGTAGATTATTTTTGATAATATGGCCATTTTACATCATTAATTCTGTCTGTCTATGAACATGGAAGGTCTTTCCATCCTCTAGTGTCTTCTTATATTCTTTTTTCAGTGTTCTGTAATTTTCATTTTAAAGGTCATTCACCTCTTTGATTAGATTTATTCCTAAATTGTTTTCTTTAATGTTTTGTTTTTAAAAGTCTACTGTGAATGGAATTGTCTTTCTGATTCATTTTTCATAGGATTTGTTTAGGTACATAGAAAAACTATTGATATTTGTTTGTAGATTTTGAATCCCTACTTTTTACTGAATTTATCAGTTCTAAATGTCTTGTTGTAGTCAGCTTTTTTGCCAATATGAACAAAAGATCTGACAAGAACAATTTTAGAGAAGGAAAAGTTTATTTGACACTCATTAATCAGAGATCTTAGTCTATAGACAGCTGATTCTGCTCCTTTGGGCCCAAAGTGAGGCAGAAGCCCATGATGGAAGAGAGTGACAGAGGAAAGCTGTCCAGGACATGGCAAATCAAAAAGCAGAGAGACTCTATTCATCAAAGACAAACTAGAAATCCTAAAGGCCTGCCCCCAGTGACCAGTTTCCTCCAGCACATTCTACCTGCCTACTCTTACCACCTAATTAATCCATATCATTGGATTAACCCACTGATTAGGTTAAAGCTCTCATAACCTAATCCTTCTACCTCTGAAAATTCTTCTACCATCTAACATGTGAGTTTTTGGGAGACACTTCATATCTAAACTGTAACAAATCTTATGGTGGAGTTTTTTAGGGTCTCCTAAATATAGGATCTTAACAAAAGGGCATAATTTGACTTCCTTTCCTATTTGTATCCTTTCATTTCTTTCTCTATCCTAATTACTTTGGCTGAAATTTCAAATACCTTGTTGAATGGAAGTGAGGAGTTTAGAGCCTTGTCTCATTCGTGTGATTTAGAAAAAATGCTTTTAGTTTTTCCCCATTTAGTATGAGGTTGGCTTTAGGTGTGTTATATATCACCATTATGATATTGAGGTTTTCACAAAAAATTTGTGCTGAATTTTGTGAAAATATTTGTATGCATCTATTGGATGGTTGTGTGATCTTTGTCCTTGATTTATGTGGTGAATTATATGTATTGATTTGTGTATGTGGAACCATTCTTGCATCTCTGGAATGAAGCCAACTTGATCATGATGATCTTCTTAATGTGTGATTGAATATGGTATGCAGGTATTTTACTAAGGATTTTTATATCTGTGTTCCTAAAAGATATTGGTCCTTAATGTTTCCTTACCTACTTTTCTACAGGGTGAGTGATACAGGGTTCACAAAATGAGTTTGGAAGTAATTCTCCCATTCCTATTTCATGGAACAATTCTTAAAAGTTCTGGTATAATTCCTTAAAGGTCTGGTATTATTTAGAACCTGGTTCTAGGTTTTTCTTTGTTGGAAGACATTTTGTTACTGCTTCAATTTCATAGTTTGCTATAGGTTTCTTTAAGTTTTCTATATTTTCATGGTTCAACTTTAGTATGTACTATGTGTCTAAAAATGAGTCCATGTCTTCTAAATTCTCCATTTTATTGGAATATAAGTTTTCAAAATAGCTCCTAATGACCCTGTAGGTTTCACTGTTTTTCCCTCTGTTGATTGTCTGTTTTCAATATCGATTTCTGCTCTAATATTTGTCTACTTTTCTGTTTAGGTTGGATTTTTGTTTGGTAGTCTTTTTGCAGTTTTCTAAGGCAGAGGCTTAGATCATTAATTGTAGATCTTTCTTCATTTCTAGTGTACATTTATTCAATATGACCAAATTTATTTTTAGTCCTGTTTTCAATCCCTGCCAAGCAGTTATTTGTATTTAGAACTGGTGCTGATTTTTGTATGTTGATTTTGTATTGTACAATTTACTGAATTGATTTCTTAGTTCTAATGCTTTCTTGTGGAATTGTTAGCATTTTCTACATACATTCATATCATCTGCAAATAGACAGAATTTAATTCTTCCTCTTGAAAATGTGTGCCTTTGATTGCTCTTTTTTTCTGATTGTTCTTGCTAGAAATTACAGTACTACATTAAGTAGAAACAGCGTCAATAGAGATGATCATTTGGTTTTATTTATCATTCTGTTAATGTGATATGTAACATGCACTAATTTACATATGCTGTCATTCATGTCATGGATAAACACCACTGAGTCACATTTTATAATCATTCCAATGTGTTAACATATATGTATTATATGTAATATTTAATTATATGAATTAAATATTTAATTTTATACATTTAAATGAAATTTTGAATCTGTACTCACAAAAGATATTGGTCTATAATCTTCTCTTCTTGAGTTGTTATTTGTTCTTTTCATTTATATATGATAGTAGAGTCTATTTTGACATAATTTACACAAACATGGAGTATATTTTATTCTAATCAGGATCCCAGTCTTTTGAAGGTACACGATGTTGAGATTCACTGTGGTGTATTCATATATGTACATAGGAAAATTGTGTCAGATTCATCCATTTCACTGTATTTCCTATTCCTGTCTTCTTATAGTGTCTGTCTGGCTTAGGTCAAGGTGATGCTGTCCATGACTTTAGATGCTGAAGTGTTGGGAAATATCAGTGGCCCAGACACTGTGAGGCTGAGTGCTGCATAAGTACTCAAGAATGGTATGATGTGGCTGGAACTTGGGTTCTGGGGAACAAGAAATTTTGTAATAATGGCTCCACTTCCCTGGGAGGCAAGGAATCTCAGCAGTTCAGACTATGGATAATTACTCCAAATACAGAAAGACAGGACACTGTCTATTTAACCCACGGATCAGGGATGCACAGCTCAGAACAGCCTGTTTTTCTGGTCAGAAGTGTGCGACATCAGCTCTGATATTTAACAGTTACTCTTTCAGGCCTAGACTCTAAGAAGCCAGTATCAATGAAAAGCAGTAACTTGAATGTGGGAGATAAGTGCTTCCTGGGTAGCTTGTTCCTGGGAGGCCCAAGAGATGCAGCACCTAGCTGGGAAAATTGCACACTACTATGCAATGGTGGTAGAACAATAGAGATGATGTAACTACTGGGTACCAAAGCAGCATGCACTGTTTCAGTGACTCTGGTTTCAAGATGCCACATTGCTCTAGTATCGCATTATGAGGAACAGACCACAATGTGGGTTCATGGACTGAAGTGTTGCAGGATTATCCTGTATCAACACCTGAAGGTGTTGGAAGCAGTGGTGTGAGCCAGTGGAAGGAAGAGTTACTCATGGTTCTGAGATGATACCAAGTGGTATTATTTTGTAGCAGAGACAAGGAATTTCCTTATGGTCGTACTCCACAGGGTTTTTACCACTTACCTCCTTTTTATAGGGGGTAACAGTCATTAGGCAGCTTTGATTTGCCAGCTTGCTGATGCCCCTCTGTTATCTTCCATCTTTGGGTGTGATTTTAGATTTATATTTTTATATTTTTGACAAGTAACAGGCTTAATTTGAGGATGTTTTAATTGATGTCATTTGAAAATCGAACAATTTTTCTGTATATATTATGAAGTACACTTTTGCTGTTCTATTGGATACAGTCTATTTTCTTTGGAAGTCTTGTAGACCTCTCTTACTGCTGTTGTTAAGAGCATATTGTTCAGCCACTTAGATAGTCTCTGTGCTCATTAAATTTTTAGCTGATACACTAAATAATGTCTGAAGGCAAACATTATTTAATAAACCTATTCATTCTCTTCCACAAATATAATTCAGACATGTAAAGATTTCCACCTTCCCAAAAATATGTCCTTTTAAAATCTTTTTTTTTCCTTTCTTAGTATTATTTGCAAATATACGAAGTTGAGAAAATTTTGAAAAAAATTTCTACTGACCTTTGAAGTGCCACAATCACATTGTTCATTACCTTCCAATATTCCATTGCCACATATTAGCCTTTGTGCTTGTATCTGAATGGGTGTATCAAAAGGATTATTCTCAAGACAGGTGAGGCCATGTTTTGAGATCAATTTCTTAAAATTATCCACACTACAAGTACTAAATTCCTTTATACCCACAGAATACCTAAAATACAAAAATATGGGTATGACATAAATCATTGCTGTATATCTCTACAGTTTTCATGCTTTGGAGAAAAATTTCAAGATCATTCATTATTCTTTGTGGAAAAAAATAAGTATACTTTTAAAAACATCAGTTATATTGCTAATGCTTTAGCAAAATTTTATAATTCCACCAAGAAAAAAATAATATATTCTAAATATTCTCTGTCATAAATGAGAACTAGTGTAGGTGACCCCTCAATATCTATAAGGGATTTTTCCTAGGACCCCTTGTACTCCAGACTCAAATAACAAAATCCACAAATGTGACAATCCCTTAAATCTATATAAATATATACGTTAACATATGCATATAAATAAAATCTCCTATGACCTTGGAGTTCTTAAACACAAGAACTATGTCATTCTTATTTCTCTTTCTAGTGCCGAACAGTTAAATTTTTAACTTTTGGCCTCAATATTTAATATATTTTTATACATTTAATTCCATTTTTTGCTGTTTCTGTAAATGTAAGAATTTTAGTGTTAATATTAAGAGCATATTTTTGCCCTTCATAATTACAAATTTTCAAATAAAAATTGGTTATAGATTTCACATTGAGAAAATGTGGCACAGACTTATTTTCCCTGATTCTCCTCAGTAAGTATAAACTCTGAAAATAATGCAAGAATCTAAGAAGAATTCGGAAAAATCAACTGATAGGTAAACATGTTTGGACTCATAGGACATAGTACCTGGGTATCTTATATCTCCCCCACCCAATAAGAGATGATCCAGGTTTAATGTTTTCAGAACCACAACCTGGCAACAAAAGGTAGCTCAGATACATTCCCTCTATCCCAAGAACAAATGCAAATACCACTGAAAGCACAAGGTAATCCTGGCACCACCAGAAAGGGAGATCAATTAGAATTACTGCTTATCCACTATGGGTGAGATTGTACATTAATTAGTATAACTACTAGAGAAAACATTGCGGTTCTTCAGATAACAAAAAATAGAACAACCATAAGATTCAGAAAGCTCACTACTGGGTTCATACCCAAAGTAAATTAAATTAATGTGTCAAAAGACACCAGCATGGTATTCATAATAGAAGGAAGATCAGCAGAATAGAGTAAGTGGATCATGGGATGTGAGGAGAGAAGAGAAAGGAAAGGAACTAGGGTGAGATGGATCAAATTATGTTATGTGCATGTTTGTGCATGAATATGGCATAATGAATCCCACTACTCCATATAACCATATGTTTCAATAAAAATAATAATGATGATAACAATAATAATACCTGCACTCCCGTGTTTATTGAAGCACTATTCTCTACTGACCAAGATATAGAATCAACCTAAACATTAATCAATAGATGAAGAGGTAAATAAAATGTAGCATATTTTTTGCAATGGAATATTATTCAGCTATGGGAAGCATGAAATTCTGTCATTTACAATGGAGGACATAAGTCAGGCATAGAAAGGCAAACACCACGTCATCTTATTCATAAGTAGAATTTAAAAAAAATTGATCTCATAGAAGTTCAGAGTAGAATAGTGGTTACCAGAGGCTGGGAGTATAGACGAAAGAGGAGATAGCAAAAGGTTTATTAATAAATACAATTTTATAGTTTGATAGAAAGAATAAGTTCTGGTCCTGTCTGGAATGAAAGGGTGAATATAATGAAAAACAATGGATTAATATATCTCAAAACAGAAGAGAGGATTTTGAGTGCATTCACCATCAACAAATCATAGAAGTCTAGGATGATGGATATGCCAATTATCAGAGTTGAACAATGTCCAATATAGGCAGGAAACAAAGCATCACAATGTACCTCATAGATCTGTACAAACACTGAGTGTCAATCAAAAGTAATAATAACATAAATATCAAGAAGAAAACACAAAATGTAAAAAGTACCAATGAAAATGTTGGGGTGGATGTACTGTTGTACTCTGTTGGTGAAAACTAAAACTAGTGTAACCATTATTGTAAATAGTATAGAAGTTCCCCCAAAAATTAAAAACAGAACTACCATAAGACACAGAAATCCCACTACTGGGCATATATCCAAAGTAAATGAAATTGGTTTGCTGAAGAGATATCTGCACTCACATATTTATTGCAGAACTATTCAAAATAGCCAAGAACATACAGAATCAACCTGTGTTCAATGGATGCATAAATAAAAAAATATGTCATATGTATATCAGAATACTGCTCAGCCATAGAATAGAAAACAAAATGTCATTGGAATTTTAATGTGGATTGCATTAAACCTGTAAACTGTTTGGATATTAAAGACATTTTAATGAGAATTTTAATGAGCAATGACTGTCTTTCCATTTATTTGTGTCTTCTTCAAATTTTTTCACCAATGTATTGTAGTTTTCAGTATCTAGATCTCTCACAATAACTAAAATTTAAAAATTTACATTGCTTGATTATAAAGGTGTCCCTGAACTGGTCACAAGAAAAAAAGTACAAACCAGATTCTAGCAAACAGGAAAGAGGAAGAGTTTCCCCAGGCATAGAGAAGCCTGACAGCATATTGCCTATTTTGTAAGTGTTCTATTTACATTTGAAAAAGAAAGTTAATTTTAAAGTTGTCTTGGGTAGTGTTCTATAATTGCCAATCACTTTAATTTGATTAATAGAAATATAATACTAACCAAACACAAAAAGAAAAAAGAAATATAACAAAGAACATTATCTTACACTGCTTTTGGTGTCATTGTGCATGTTTCTCCTATGCAATAGCAGTGGGCACTATCTTCATAATTCAATCCAACATTAACTCCTACTATCTGAACAATAGCGACAGCAAATGACTCCCAGGACAAACCCTCTGAATACTAAACATGAAGAAAAAAGAAAAAAAACTTTTATTAAGAATTATGATCAATTATAAAATAAAGTAATATTAACTGTAATGAAAAATTAGTATGTTTAAAGCTCATTTTTAAACTTATTAATGTATTCAAGGCCCCTGTGTAGATGTAATTTATGGTAGAGTTATATAAACTTTTCAATGGTAGGTTTATTAAACATGAATTGTCGAGAGCCATCCATGGGCTATGTGTGGACAACATTGGCATCGCAGCCTAGTGAATAGGAGAACCTGGTGTCTAGAAACTTCCAGTGAAAATTTCCTCTGGCCAAGACCACCCAGCCACATTGTGAGCCCTATTCAGCTCTGCCCCAGGTCCCACACAGCATGGGAGATGGGGTGACCTGCTGCAGCCACACAGCCTCTCAGAGATGGGTATGACCTACCAAGAAGCCAATCAACCTGCTGACTGCCAGACATTGCTAAGCAAGACTCTACCCCTGAAATCTTATCCCTGCCTTTGATGTGCCCCCTTAAATAAACCACAGGAGACATTTTTTAGTTGTCCAGCTCCAGCTCCTGTGTGGCCTTAACCTATCAGGTGCTCCATCCTTTAAAACTTTAATTCTGACTCTATCTTTGGTTCTTTACCAATTATTTCAGTCTTTAAGTTCTTCAGAGGCTTATTCCTCTGAGCTGGCAAAAGTTCCCTGGTGAGGTGCTGGCCACCCAATGATAATGAATGAGTTAAAACAATAATTAAATTTAATTTCAAAATACAATTAATTACTGACAACCAAAGCGATCCCAGCAAATACAATGACATCAAGCATCACATTGGCATTACTTCTTTAATATTTTATTTGAATAATCAGTTCTACATTCCTTCTGTAGTAGGCAGCTTTTAAAATGGGTCTCAATCATGCTTGCCCCATGGTATTCACATCCTGTGTAATTCCAATAGATTGAATATAGTCAAGATTTCATTAATGCATCAGACATTTCATTCCATCCTCAAAGAAGAGTTAGTTATTTCATTTTCTGGAAGGCTGTTGAATCCATGCAAGTCCTCCTTTACCATCCTAGCTTTTGATTAAAATTAGGTAAGAAAGAAATGGAGTACAAGAAATATTTTTTACCAAACTTTGCACACTCTATTTCTTCTACCTCCAAAAGAGAAAATATTGTTCACTTTTGATTGGTAAAAAATAACAACTGGCTAAGATCCCAAGGGGAAAAAATGATAAATTAGATACATAAAATGAGTACAAACACTAGAAAAGAGAGCAAAGGGGATTCCAAATTCACCCTTCTATATTCTATAGATCATGTGACTAAGATACTGAAGATTATGTCTCCTATATTTTTGTCATCAAATTATTGACAGTTATAAGGAAGAAGAGATTTTCTTCTCATATACTGTTGCTTTTGTCAGCCTTGCCCAACCAGCAGCATTTTGCCTCTAAAGTAGAAGTAATGCCAGTAATTTCACTTAAATTTAGGATCAAGTTTCACAGCTCCAGCTTCTTCCAGTACTATCATAACCAATGCAATCATAGGTTTTAAAAGTAGCAGTAGCTGGAGGCATCACTTCTGCCTCCACTGGCAATCTTGAAAAAACCCACAGGTAACATCATAATCAATGAGAAAAAATGAAAGCTCTCCTCAGATCAGATACAAGGCAGGGATATCCACATTCACCAGTTCTCTTCAACATAGTGCTGGAAATAAAAGCAAGAGCAATCAGACAAGGAAAAGAAATAAAACCCATCCAATGTGGGTTTCAAGGTGACAGCAAGGTGGAGCAAGGTGGTTGCTCCATGGTGTGAAACCAAGGAAATAGATAGGAAGCTTCTCATCAAGGTGGGTGAACAAAAAATCGGGCAGAGAACTTCACTGGAATTTAATACTGAACAATAAAGAAGATTGGGGACTCAGGAGGTTGGATATAATAAAATAAGGAAGAAATCTCCAGTGCTACCTCCACTCCCACAGCAGGAAGCAACAGCCAGAGCAGTCCCTTCACAAGCAAAGTAAAGGGATAAGGGAGAATTAAAGGAACCCATATTTTTAGGAAGCCTGTGTTATGTCTGGATAAGGAGAGTTTAGAGATCAAGGACACTGCCCAACTGAACTGAAAGGCATGGTACACAACATTCTTGTGCAGGAAAGAAGCTGCATCTCTCCCAGCTGTGTGAGCAGGACACAGGAAGGAACCATTTTGCATGGGGGATGGCAACTAGGCCAGCCAATTCCTAGCAAACCTGTGTTTGGCCTGAAATACAGGCCTGGCAAAATCACAATGCAGGACATACAGTGTGCCTATGTAACCAGGAGAAAATCTAATATGGAAAGGGGTTTACATAGGAGAATATTGATTGTGGAAACCCACCCTGCTTCTGCCCTTCCAATCCAATATAGTTGCTTGCAGGACAATCTGGGGGAGGTGTTCCTGGGTGGGAAGTTGAAAAGGCAGGGACAGGAGAGATTGGGTTTGAAGACTGAACCCAAGACCAGGGAATGTGGGATCCACAGGTGACAGAGCAGCCTAAGAATTGACTCCTTCACATGAGTGGAACCCAGGGTAGATCCCTAGTCTTCCAGTGTGAACCAGCAATTTCTAGGCCTTAGAGGTGCACTGATTTAATATCTCCAAACCAATTGGCATTCATCAAATAGCCTGGAGCCTACAGAAACCTAAACCACCTCCAGGAGTTCTGCCTATGAGATGACCTCTCTCACTCTAGCAACCCCACCCTAAGGGGGAGCAAACCTCAAATTCCAGACAAGCCCATGTAGCACTGTTAAGAAACGAAGCTGAGAATCTTTTGAACTCCAAAAACACACACACACACACACACACACACACACACACACACACACAAAATAAAAAATTTAAAAAAATCTTTAACTTTTCATCGAGATCATTTTTTCTTTCTTTCTTCTTTTTTCTGTTTGTGACCTTAATGATTCATGGACATATGCACATATGCATATTTTTTCCTCATTTCTAGCATATTTAAAGTCAGTTAGTTTTCATGGACCTGTATTTTGAGGAGAAGGATGTTTGATTATTATTTTTTTTATTTTTAATTTTTAAACTTTTTACTTTATGTTTTGTTGCTCACTTATGTTTCCCTTGATTCTCTTTCTCTCTTTTCTTCTGCTAACAATCTCTACTATTCTTTCACTATAGCTTTAATTTTTACTTCTATCTTCTCTCCTCCTTCCTCATAATCATCACAACCTACATCACTGCAGTTCTCTCCCTATTCACCATTTGTAATTGTAAACACTTTTGCAAATTCACTGTTTTATTGTAGGCAATAACTCATCTTGTCATTTCTGTTTATTGTGACAATTAACATAGTAGATGTCATAGCAGAAACTATTTGGTTTAATGCTGTATATTGTTTGCATTGGTTGTTGTTATTATTTGTGCCCCCCCCCCCCAAATGGTGAGGTACTGGAAACCTTCAGGGACACTATAAGTTCACAAGGTAGAAACACTAATACCTCAGATACACACTGGTAGATGAGTAGACACACAAACAACATGAAAAAGCAAAAGAGAAAATCATCCCAAACAAATCAAGATGATCCATGACAGAATTTATTGACACCACACTGAAAGAAATGTCAGAGAATGGTGTTTAGAATGTACATATTTAAACTGATATTCTAAGTAAAAGATGGTATAAGGAGTGAAATGAGAGAAAAAAACACAGGAAGTGAAAGATCACTTCAATAAAGATCACTTTAATAAAGTGATCTTTAAATAAAGATCTTTTTTCTTTAATTAAGTTCACTTTAATAATAATATGATTCTGAAAAAAAATCAAGAAGAAATACTTGAAATAAAGGAAACAAGAAACCAAATTAAAAATTGATTGGAAAGCATCTCCAGTAGATTAGATCACTTGGAAGACAGTGTTTTAGGCAATGAAGACAAAACATATGAACTTGAAAATAAAGTTGACCATGGAGAAAAGATGTTGAAGATCATGAGCATAAATTTAAAAAAAAACAAAACAAAACAAAAACAAATGACATGAAAAGACAAAATTTAGGATTTACCTAAATAGATGTTGTCTCAGAAATAGAAACCAAATGAATGCACAATCATTTCAATGAAATAATACCCAAAATTCCCCCAAACCTAAAAAATGAGATATAAAATAAACTGCAGGAGGCTTACTGGACCCCAAATATGAAAAATTACAAAACACACACACAAAGGCAAATTATTATGAAAATGCCTACCATAAGAGAATAAGGATAGAATTTCTGATGGACCCCAATGAAAAACAACAGGTCACATTTAGAGGGAATGTGGATCTCACATTCTCACATTATGGTTCTCAGCTGATTTCTCAACCCAGACACTCAAAGTTAAGATGTCTTGGAATAATATATACCAAGCTCTGAATGAAAATGGATGCCAGCCAAGAATAGTACACCAAGCAAAATTAAGCTATAGAATTGAGGATGAAATAAAAATCTTCCATGATAAAAAAAAAAAAAAAAAAATTTAAAAGAATTCACAACTAGAAAGGCTGCACTATAAAACATCCCTAATAAAATATTACATGAAGAAATGAAACATAAAAATGAAAACCATAAAAGGGAAGAAGTACACTAGAATAGTCAACCAAAAAAGAAACTAATTCAAATTAAAAACCAAAAATAAACTCAAAATGACATAGAATAAAAATCATTTTTCAACAAAAAACATTGACAAGTAAATGGCCTAAACACATCAATCAAAAGACATGGACTGACAGATTGGATTAAAAAACAAGATGCAACAATATGCTGTCTCCAAAAAACTCATCTCAAAGTTAACGACATCCATAGACTGAATGAAAACGATTGGAAAAAACATATAATTCACATGGATCTTGTAAACAAACAGGGGTTTCTATCCTCACATCAGATAAAGTGGACTTCAAGTCAACGTTAATCAGAAGAGAAAAAGAAGGACATTTTATAGTGCAGCTATCAGTGGGACGGGTATGC
Source organism: Tamias sibiricus (assembly GCA_025594165.1). Taxonomy (NCBI): domain Eukaryota; kingdom Metazoa; phylum Chordata; class Mammalia; order Rodentia; family Sciuridae; genus Tamias; species Tamias sibiricus. Next base: position 59,374,725 of record CM046661.1, read on the forward strand.
AGTGCAACCAGGGCACTGTGCACTCTGGAGAGAGAGGTCCCTTAATTGGGAAATAGTAAGGGAGAGAGAGGGTGCAACAGTTTGGAGACTAACAGAGAGACCAGGAATTGGGAAATCTTCACACAAGATAGGGAGGTAGGACCTGGTGCTTAAGTCATACGAGCAGGCCCAAAAAGAGACCCTCGATAGGCAGTCTCCCTTTAGGGACTTGCGCGTGCCACACCTCAGTTCCAGGTGCCCTGCACCAGGACCAGCCTTCCTACCCTGGTTACCTTCACCATCCTAAGGGCAGAGATATCAGCTAACAACAGTCAACCCCACCTATGGATGAGATGGGAAGCAGGAAGGATACTGATCTCCAACCAAAACAATCAACAATCCTGATAAGTTCCCCTGACATTTAAAATTATTTTTTATTTTTTTAAAAAATATTTATTTATTTATTTATTGTTTTCTTTTTCTTTTCCCCTTCTATTCTCCCACCCTCACATCCCCAACATAAGTGAAACCAAGTCCTTTGCATAAATTAGGATTTTGAGGACTGGGACATCTGAATAGTACATTATAGCTGTGTTGCATAGTCCTTTTTTTCCCTTCAAATTTTTACTATTTTAACATCCTTTGTTTTCCTTAATATATATGTGTGTCTGTTTCATGTACTCTACTGTCTTCCCACATACTTGTCTCCCCCAAATTATTTCCTGTCTATTTTCATGCTACTAACCCTCTGCTTTAGATTTCTCTTTCACACTTCCTAAGATATAATAACTCATATCCTGCCTCCTCATCATTCCTCGTCCACCGTCAGAAACTGTGAACCCATTTACAAACCTACTGATTATATTGTAGACAAAAATTCAACATTTCTGTATATTGTAACCAAACTGTAAATGCCTTAATAGCAATGAATTGTTTCATAGGTGGTATATTGTTTATACTGGGATATGTTAACATTGTTCTTCCCCACAAAACAGAGTTATTAGAAGCCTACAGAAACACTATAAGCCTATAGGGTAAAAATGTTGACCCTCAGACCCACAGTGCCAGAAGGGAAGACACACAAGCAACATGAAAAGACAAGGGAGGAAAGTGACCCAAACAATCAAAACACCACATAATTAGAATCCATGGCCAGCACAGCAGAAGAAATTACAGAGAAGTAGTTCAGGATGTACATAATTAAAATATTCTGTGAGTTAAAGGATGATATAAGAGAACAAATACAGGCAGCAAAAGATCATTTCAACAAAGAGCTACATAAACAAATACAGGAAGCAAAAGATTACTTCAATAGGGAGATAGGTTCTAAAAACAAAAAAACCAAAAAACCCAAACAAACAGAAATTCTTGAAATGAAAGAAACAATCAACAAAATTAAATTTCAATTGAAAGCATCACCAACAGAGTAGACCACCTGGAACATAGGACCTCAGACAATAAAGACAAAATATATAATCTTGAAAAGAATGTAGACCACATAGTGAAAATGGTAAGAAGCCATGAGCAGAACATTCAAGAAATATGGGATGGCATAAAAAGACCAAATTTAAGAATTATTGGGATAGAGGAAAGACATAGAGTTCCAAACCAAAGGAATGAAAAATCTATTCAATGAAATAATATCAGATAATTTTCCAAACATAAAAAAAGAATTGGAAAACTAAATGCAAGGAGCTTACAGGATGCCAAATGCACAAAATCACAACAGATCCACACCAAGGCACATTATAATGAAAATACCTAACATATAAAATAAGGAGATAATATTAAAAGCCATGAGAGAAAGGAATCAGTTTATATATAGGGGGGGACCAATTAGGATAACTGCATATTTTTCAACCCAGTCCCTAAAAGCAAGAAGATCCTGGAACAACATATACCAAGCTCTGAAAGAAAATGGATACCAACCAAGAATCTTGTATCCAGCCAAATTAATCTTTAGATTTTTTTTTTTTTTTTTTTTTTTTTTTTGGTACTGGGGATTGAACTCAGGGGCACACAAACACTGGGCCACATCCCCAGGCCTTTTTTGTATTTTATTAGAGACAGGGTCTCACTGGGTTGCTAAGTGCCTCGCCATTGCTGAGGTTGGCTTTGAACTCGCGATCCTCCTGCCTCAGCCTCCCAAGTGCTGGGATTACAGGCTTGCACCACTGCGCCCAGCTAAACTTTAGATTTGATGATGAAATAAAAACCTTCCACGATAAACAAAAGTTAAAAAGAATTTACAACTAGAAAAACTGTACTACAATACATCCTTGGCAAAATATTCCATGAAGAGGAAACAAAAAATAACAATGAAAATCAGCAGAGGGAAGTATCACACTAAAGGAAAAACTAAGTAAAGGAGAAACCAAGTCAAGTTAAATAACAAAAATAAACAAAAATGGCTGGGAATACAATTCGTGTCTCAATAATAACCCTGAATGTTAATGGCCTAAACTCACCAATCAAAAGACATAGGCTAACCGACTGGATTAAAAATTAAAAAAAAAAAAAAAAAAATAGGCCCAATAATATGCTGCCTCCAGGAGACTCATAGGAAAAGACATACCCAGACTGAAGGTGAAATGTTGGGAAGAATCATACCACTCACATATACTGCAGAAGCAAGCAGGGGTTTCTATCTCACATAAAGTAGACTTTAAGCTAAAGTTAATGAAAAGGGATAAAGAAGGACATTTCATAATGCTCAAGGGAAGCATACACTTACAAGACATAACAATTATAAATATATATGCCCCAAACAAAAAAGCATCTATGTTCATCAAACAAATTTTTCTCACGTTCAGGAGTCAAGTTGTGGTGACATTAACACACCTCTATCACCACTGGATAGATCTTCCAAACAAAAGCTGAACAAAGAAATTATACAGCTCAATAATACAATTAATAGGTTAGACTTAACTGACATAGATAGTATATGTCATCCTTTAACAAATGAATACACTTTCTTCTCAGCACCATGTGGATCCTTCTCTAAAATAGACCACATATTATGCCACAAAGCAACTCTTAGCAAATACAAAATAGTAGAGATACTACCCTGAATTTTATCAGATCATAATTGAATGAAATTAGATATCAATGACAAAATAAAAAATAAAAATTACTCCAACACCTGGAGACTAAATAATATGCTACTGAATGAACAATGGGTTGCAGAAGACATCAAGGAGGAGATTAAAAAATTCTTAGAGGTAAATGAGAACACTGATACATCAAAATCTCTGGGACACTATGAAGGAAATACTAAGAGTAAAGTTCATTGAATGGAGTTCATTCACTAAAAGAATAAAAAGTAAACAAATAAATGACCTAACATTACATCTCAAAGCCCTAGAAAAAGAACAACAAGTTAACACCAAAAGCAGTAGAGGACAGGAATTAATTAAAATCAGAGCTGAAATGAATGAAATTGAAACAAAAGAAACAAATGAAAAAATTGACAAAACAAAAAGTTGGTGTTTGAAAAAATAAAAGTGACAGACCCTTTGCAATGCTAATGAAGAGAAGGAGAGAAAAAACTGAAATTACTAATATACATGATGAAAAAGGTAATATCACAACAGAACTATAGAAATACATATAATTAGAAATTATTTTGAAAATTGTACTTAAATAAAATAGAAAATATTGAAGGCATCAATTGAGTCATATGATTTGCCCAAGTTGATTCAGGTTGATATATACAATTTAAACAGGCCAATATCAAGTGATGAAATAAAGGATGTCATCAGAAGCCTACCAACAAAGAAAAGCTCAGGACCTGATGGATACACAGAAGAATTCTACAAGACCTTTAAGGAAGAACTAATACCAATAATTTTCAATATATTTCAGAAAATAGAAAAAGAGGGAGCTCTTCCAGACTCATTCTATGAGGCTAATATCATTTGATTCAAAAACAAGGAAAAGACACATCAAAGAAAGAAAAATTCAGACCAATATCTGTAATGAAGATAGATGTAAAAATTCTCAATAAAATTCTGGCAAATTGAATACAAAATCATATCAAAAAGAGTGCAACACAATCAAGTGGGATTCATCCCAGGGATGCAAGGATGGTTCAACATACGGAAATCAATAAATGTAACATCAATAGACTTAAAGATAAAAATCATACAATCATATCAAAAGACACAGAAAAAGCATTCGACAAGATACAGCACCCCTCCATGTTCAAAACACTAGAATTTTATTGTATTTTTGAGTTCTGTAGTTTCTTTGTTCAGCTTTTGTTTGGAAGATCTATCCAGTGGTGAAAGGGGTGTGTTAAAGTCACCCAGAATTATTGTGTACCAGACCTTAAATTATACTACAGAGCAATAGTAACAAAAACAGCATGGTGTTGGCACCAAACTAGGCTGGTAGACCAATGGTACAGAATAGAAGACACAGAGACTAATGCTTATAATTTCAGTTATCTTATATTAGACAAAGGAGCCAAAAATATACATTGGAGAAAAGATAGCCTCTTCAACAAATGGTGCTGGGAAAACTGGAAATCCATATGCAAGAAAATGAAATTAAACCTCTATCTCTCATCATGCACAAAATTCAACTCAAAGTGGATCAAGGATCTAGGAATTAGACAAGGGACACCACACCTAATAGAAGAAAAAGTAAGCTCTAATCTCCAACATGTTGGATTAGGCCCCAAGTTCCTTAATAAGAATCCTGTAGCACAAGAATTAATATCAAGAATCAATAAATGGGATAGATTTAAATTACAAAGCTTCTTCTCAGCAAAAGAAACAATCAGTGAGGTGAATAGAGAGCCTACTAATTGGGAACAAATTTTTACCACATGTATGTCAGATAGAGCACTAATCTCTATAATATATAAAGAGCTCAAAAATCTTAACACCAATAAAAAAAAAATAGTAACCCAATCAATAAATGGGCCAAGGAACTGAACAGACACTTCTCAGAAGAAGATATACAATCAATCAACAAATACATGAAAAAATGTTCAACATCTCTGACAATTAGAGAAATGCAAATCAAAACCACTCTAAGATTTCATCTCACACCCGTCAGAATGGCAGCTATTAAGAACACAAACAACAATAAATGTTGGCGAGGATGTGGAGGAAAAGGCACGCTCATACATTGTTGGTGGGACTGCAAAATGGTGCAGCCAATATGGAAAGCAGTATGGAGATACCTTGGGAAAACTTGGATTAGATCCACCTTCTGACCCAGCTATCCTACTCCTTGGTCTTTACCCAAAGGTCTTAAAAACAGCATACTACAGGGACCCAGCCACATCAATGTTTATAGCAGCACAATGCACAATAGCTAAACTGTGGAACCAACCCAGATGCCCAGTAGATGAATGGATAAAGAAAATGTGGTATATACACACAATGGAGTATTACTCAGCAATACGAGAGAATAAAATCATGGCATTCACAGGTAAATGAATGGAGTTAGAGAATATAATGCTAAGTGAAGTTAGCCAATCCCAAAAAGCCAAATGCCAAATGTTTTCTCAGATATAAGGAGACTGATTCACAGTTGGGTTGGGATGGGGAGCATAGGAGGATTAGAGGAACACTAGAATGGCCAATGGGGAGGAAAGGGAAGGGAGGAGGCAAAAGGGTCAAGAAAAAAAAAAAAAATGGTAGAATGAGATGGATATCATTACCCTAAGTGCATGTATGAAGTCACAAATGGTGTGAATATACTTTGTATAAGAGATATGTAAAAATGTGCTCTACAAGTATAATATGAAATGTAATACATTCTGCTGTCATTTCTAACAACTTAGAATAAAAAAATAAATTTGAAAAAAAATTTAAAAAAAGAATACAAACAACAATAAGTGTTGGCAAGGATGTGGGGGAAAAGGCACACTCATACTTTGCTGGTGGGACTGTAAATTGGTGCAGTTGATCTCGAAAGCAGTATGGAGATTCCTTAGAAAACTGGAATAGAACCACCATTTGGTCCAGCTATCCCTCTCCTCGGTTTATATACAAAGTACTTAAAATCAGCATACTATAGTAATGCAGCCAAATCAATGTTTATAGCAGCTCAATTCACAATAGCTAAACTATGGAAGCAACCTAGATGCCCTTCAATACATGAATGGACAAAGAAACTGTGGTATGTATACACATAATGGAATATCACTCAGCATTAAAAGAGAATAAAATTATGGCATGTGCAGGTAAATAGATGGTGTTTCAGAATATCATGCTAAGTGAAGCAAGCCAATCCCCAAAAAAACAAAAGGCCAAATGTTCTCTCTGATAAGTGGATACTGATCCATAATGTGACGGGTGGGTGTGGGAAAAATGGAGGAACTTTGGGCAAAGAAGAGAGAGGGGAGGGCTGGGGCTATGGGGGCAGGAAAGATGGTGCAATGAGATGGTCATTATTACCCTAAGTACATGTATGACTGCACATATGATGTGACACTACATCTTGTACAACCAGAGAAATGAAAAGTTTTGCTGCAATTTTGTACAATGAATCAAAATGCATTCTGCTTTCATATATACCTAATTAAAATAAATAAATAAATTTGTCACTCAAAAAAGAATACAAGTAACAATAAATGTTGGCGAGGATGTGGGGGAAAAGGTACACTCATACATTACTGATGGGACTGCAAATTGGTGCAACCACTATGTAAAGCAGTATAGAGATTCCTGAGAAAACTTGGAATGGAACCACCATTTAACCCGCTGTCCCACTCCTCAGTTTATACCCAAAGAACTTAAAATCAGCATGCTACAGTGATGTAGCCACATCAATGTTTATAGCAGCTCAAGTGACAATAGCCAAGCTATGGAACCAAACTATGTTCCTTGAACAGATAAATGGATAAAAAAAAAGTGATACATATACATAATGGAACATTACTTGGCCATAAAGAAGAATGAAATTATGGCATTTGCTGGAAAATGGATGGAAATGGATATTATCATTCTGAGTGAAATAAGCTAATCTGAAAAAAACAATGACCAAATATTCTCTCTGATATGAGTATGCTGACTCACAATAGGTGGGCAAGATGTAGGAGTGGCAGTTGACTGGATTGGATGGAGGGGGAATGGGGGAATTAAACGGGGGGATCAGAATGGGAAAGATAGTAGAATAAATTGAACCTAGCTGTCCTATGTTCATATATGATTACACAACCAGTGTAACTTCACATCAAGTACAACCATAAGAATGGGAAATTATATTCAATATATGTATGATATGTCAAAATACATTCTACTATGATGCATAACTAAAAAGAACAAATTCAAAATTCAGACCTAAAACAAACAAACAAAAAAACATTACTTTCAATGGCACCAATAATCCAAACATGTACTGACGGGTTCTTCTCAAATCCTGGTTGAGAGATAACCAAAGCAAAGATGAAGAAATAAAAACAAGTGCTTAGGAAGTGTCAGATTATTCTTTAACCATAGTAAAAACATAATCTCATAACTGGCTTTAGACTTAACTAATCAATCAATATTTCTTTTATAGCAAAGGTAGCATGGACACACCAGAATAAATTCTAAGCTTATCTAACCTGTCAGTGACAAGTTGCTGCTTTGTGCATACCACTAGAATGTACAAATAGGTCCACATATCAATCATGGTGCAAATATCTTTTTCTGATGTACCCTCAATGTAATTCCCCTAATTTTTATATGGTTCAGTTGTACAAGGTATGTGACCCTGTTGTAAGAAATTATTCTTATAATAGAAATATTCAATAGTAGATCTTTAGCACAAATTCTGCTCCTCCCAAACATAAGAATTTAATGTAATAATATACTAAATACCTTTAAAAATAACAGATTTTTAAATAAAAGTATGTAATGTATACCAAAAAATAAAATAGAAAATCAATAAGTTAAAAAAGTGAACATGAAATGGCAATGGTTACATAATGGTTACAATTAATATTGATGCATAGCATACTAATGTTCAAAAAGTTAAATTTGAAAATTTCACTTACAAAGACCAAACATGCTTTAAAAAAAAAAATGTGATATTGAGAAGCAGTTGGACTTTCCAATATTATCTTTGTAAAGCCATGTTTAAAGTTTAATTTTAGAGTTCCTAAGTACTAATATAAAAGCTATACAAGATTGTGTAAATATAAGCAATATGTTTATTCATGCTTTAAAATACTATGGAAATTTTCAACATAAAAATAGTGGAAGGAAATTAGATAATGATTACATACCAGAGCAATTCCTGCATCATAATTATCATCACATATTTTTCCTTGAAATGTGCTACCTACGGAGGCAGAATGTTTCACAAAGCTAAAAAAACAAAAAGTTTACTCATAAGTGTATTTAAAGTAGTGTTACTAAAGAGAATAGGTTTCACAGCAGAAAATATTATTGAATATTTACTGTGTCAAACAACATGCTACTCTCAATTACACTAGATAAAATTTTTTCCAAGTTTTAATGTTAAAACATTTCAATATATCAATTTTGAATTTAATAAACATCTAGAAATATAAAGGGTGAGACAATAATAATTTATGCAAAATGTCATTGCACTACTGTTATAGTTTTCTTTCTGGTTGACTCTATACTTGCAGTCTAAAAATTCAATTTTCTCTGACCTAATTTTTAACTTATTCAATAAAGATCAATAGATATTTTTACATTAGATCCTAGGCAGTTTGAAAATTTAATATATTTATTTCATTAGAAAATAAAATATAAGAATTAATTAGGTAAGTGACAGGAATGTAGAGATATGATAAAGGTAGTAAAAGTTTATAAACCAAAGGAAATCAAAGAAATTGTAACATTTGTAATTGTTATTTTAGTTATTTCAATTCCTTTTATGCGATTTTACTTCTTTTCATTACTGTTGGGTTTTTAAATTTTATTGTGACAGAAATAACATGCAATCTCTCTTCTTAACAAAATATCGAGACATTACAATATCGTACAATATTGTACATCAGATCTTTGGTAGTTTTATGTTTTTCGATAAAAATTTTAAGCTTTATCTCATATTAGCTTGAGGACAAATACTTTAGCTTACATTATTTTCTATCCCATGACATCCATCAAATTAGCAAAAAAAAATATATGCAAAACATGCTTACTTTCCATGATTAACATATAACATCACCTTGGTTTGTCCCTTTAGTATTATGAAATGCAAAACACTGTACTTACGAAAATAAGTATGAATGAAATGTTATTTTGAAATTTAAAGTTGTCATGTTTCCATTGTAAAAATCTAAGTAACACATTCTCAGGAGGTCCTACAGTAGAAATTTTGTTTTTATTTGACCAGATATCAATGGAAGATAGTATGATAGACAGTTTTAACTGGGAAAGCATCTAAGGGTCAAAGATAAATGAGAAATTTTAAATAAATTTGAACATTCTATTAAACCTTTATAAAAGCATATTTAATATGGTATTTTGGTTACAGAGCACAGCAAGCTACTAATATACATTAATTCATATTATCTATATTTTTAAAAAACATATGAATGATTTTTTAAAAACTTACATTGTTAACAAGGCCAATGATATGAATGATCTTCTGTGTTACAGTCTTTATGTCAGAGCCCATATAATCAAACTGGAAAAGATAAATTATTTTTTAAAATGAGTTTATGTCTAGGTTCATTTATGAATATGACACAGTGAATCCCTCTATTATGTATAATGCACCAACAAATTTTTTTAAAAAAAACTGGTGAATATAATTAATATATCACATCCCTTCCAACTGAAATCTGGAAAATAATGATACATCCTTAATAACAAAAAAAAATCAATAACATAATTGTGGCAATGTTTAATGCTCTTAACATTTGGAACAAGATGGTAACCAAGGTGCTAGAGCTATTATATTCTCATACAGATATTAATTTGAACAGCTATTCATGTACCAATCTACCTTCACAAGAAGACGAAGAAGCCAGGTAAGAGACCACAGTGTCTGCTTTTAGTATATAATAAAGATGAGAGAAGAGTCAGGAACAGTGGTGCACACCTGTAATACCAGCGGCTTGGGCAGCTGAGGCAGGAGGATCACAAATTCAAAGCCAGCCTCACCAAAGCAAGGTGCTAAACAACTAACTCAGTGAGATCCTGTCTCAAAATAAATTCAAAACAGGGCTATAGATGTGGCTCAGTGGTCGAGTGCACCTGAGTCTAATACCAGGTACCAAAAAAAGAAAAAGTGAGAGAAGAGATAAAAATATTCATAAACGTATTTGAAAATCTCAACACTTCTTTCAACAATTACTAGGACACTTAAACAAAAACAGCAAGGATTTAGGAAAAAACACAGCAACACCATGAACCTACGGTACCAATTCAACACTGCACTTAAAAATAGCAGAATAAAAATTCAAAATAATTCAGATTATACAGAAGGGCTTCTTTGACCACAATGAAAACAAAATAAAAAGAAAAACAATAGGAAAAACATCCAAATAATTGGAAACTAAATAACATACTTTTTAATAATAATCCAAGGACCAAATTGAAAGTATCAAAGAAAAATTTAAAGTATACAAGTCAGCAAAATGAAATGAAAATAGAACATCAAAATTTGTGGGACACAGCAGTTCTACTAAGACAATTAGTAGAATTCAATATATACATTTTCTAATATTAGCATTTATGTGGAATCATTTATTATATGAAGATATATAATTGCTTCAAATTATTTTTAGCACATGATTTAAAAATATAAGATCACATTTAATTAAAAAAAAAAAAAACTCCCAAAACAAATTTTTAAAAAAAATCTGTCTTTATCATCTCTAATTGTTATAAGACACTTCTATGAAATTAAATGACCTTGGGTATATTACTATATTTTTTATTTGATTTATATTATGTGCTAGTATCACTTTATGTAATAGCATCTGTTTTCATTTAAAATAACCAGTAAATTATTTTAATGTTTGATATAAACAATACTCTTATTTATTTTTTATACAGTGCTTTCTAACTTATCATACATGTTTATTTTTCATATGAACTTTATTTCCATTTTGCCAGGAACATTTAACATGAGATTTACCCTCAATAAAAACTTAAATGCACAGTATAGTGTGGCTAACTCTAGGCACTATCTTATACAACTTGTCTCTAGAACTTACTCTTTTTGCGTAACTAAAACTTTATACCCACTGAACAACAACTCTCTGTTCCCCTCAATTTCCACAGTCCCTGGAAACCATCATTCTCTTGTTTCTTAGAGCTTGATTATATTAAACACTTCATATAATTGGAATCACACAGTATTTGTCCTTCTGTGACTGTTTATTTAAACTAACATAAGGTTGTCCAGGCTTCATCATTTTTGTCACATAATACAGATGTCCTTCTTCTTAAAACTGAATAATATTTCATTGCATGTACATACCACATTTTTTATCTAGTCATATGCTAATGGATATTTATGTTGTTTTCATATCTTGGCTATTGTGGAAAAAATACTTCAATGAGCATATCAATTCCAGAGAATACACATATCACTTTGAGATCCTGATTTCAATTCATTTGAATGCATATGCAGAACTGTGAGCAACACATCATGGGGTAATTCGATTTAAAAATTTTTAAGGAAACCTCTCCAAACTGTTTTCTGTTTCCATTGTACCGTGGATCTTTTTGCTTCTTGTCTCTATGAACAATTTCTTTCCTTTTTAACTCTCTTTTCTTTCTTTGGCATTTGCCAGCCTAACAGGTATGAGGTGAGATATCATTTAGATTTACATTCTTGTGAGAATTAGTGATATTGGCCACCTCTTTGCATACCTTGACAATTTGCATGTCCTCCTGCCTCAGGAATGAAGGTTTTCTTACTTTCAGGAGCCTGTAATCTCTTCTTGTCTTAGCTGTGTGACCATGTCAGTTTTGCTAGTGCTCTTGGCGAGGTAAAACAGAAATTGAACCGCCAAGTGGTTCACTACACATCTGGGGATATTGGAGTCATAATCCACTCTTCCTCCCCTCCTTGAAGAGGAAAAGCCTCAAAGAAAGTGTTGCACTGAAGTGTCATTGGCATCAAAATGTATTCCTCTTTCCACTCTTAAGTGAGAAGCTTCAGTTCAATGCCTTTTCTAAGCCATACTGGTTTGTCTTGGCTTCAAGCAAATGGCCATAACCCTTACTGTCCTCAGGCCTCTGGACTATGTCAGTGCTTTCAACACTCTGTGTGAGCTGGGCCAGGAGTCAGTCCCTCAGGGAGCACACTGAAAGACCAGCACTATTGGATATTTACCACACTCATCCCAGCAGCCCAGCCTCCTCCTAACAGGAAGGCATTATAATCCCTCTTGATTCTGAGCCTTGATAGTGCAGGAGAATGGCCAAGGCAGGTAAAGTTAAATTCTTCTATTTACCTGTTTCTGTGGAACTTATCTGAGGTTTGTGCTCATCTGGGGTGCTTTTTTGGACTGGGTTCTGGAATTTTCATAAAGGCATTCTGTTACTTATATAATTGTTCAATTTGTTGGGGGTAAAGAGGTCTGGAACTTCCTATGTTGCCATCTCATATATGTCAACTTTCTTATCTCCAAAATGTTAATATTTTTATTACCTTTATAAATTAACTTGGGAAAAATTTATTTCTTTCTGTTATCAGTTTTTTTTTTCCTAACTAATAGCAATGAATCCCTTTCAATTTTTATGTTTCCTTGTGTGTATTTCAGGAATGTTGTAAAAAATTTCCTATATAGGATTTTACATTTTCTTATTAAGTATATTTCTATGATTTTCTATTTTATTACTGTTGTTAAAAGAAAATCTTCATACTGTTTACATATTTCATATTGGTTACTATTTTAATAGTGTCAAACCAATTACATTTCTCATGGAAAAAAAAGAAAACTATTTTAGATAAACTTCTGTTAATTTGTAGTTGGTTTCTGTAAAAGTTGATTTTTTGTATTTATTTTTAAATCTGGGGAAATCTGTCCTTTTGCTCTAGTGATCATTTTAATAGAATTCTCTTAACTACCCTTTTTTAACTCCTGTGCCTCATTTCCAAATGTATAGTATGAAGATTCTCACTGCTCTACACCTACAGGAACATTTAGAATTATCAGTCTTATTAAATCTGTAGAATTATTTCATTATGGTTGTTTTCACTTCTAAAGAAAAGCACATCACACACAAAATACACACAAGCCAAAAGTGCACAGCTCAGTTAATCATTATAAAGAAAGCAAATGTGTGTAACCACCCTGCACATCAAGGAATACCAGGATCTTAATCTGTGCCTTAGGACTCTTCCCAGACACTATTTTCCCTCTGTCCTCTCCCTGACTTGAAGATGTCAGTATTAATTCTTTTGGAGATTTAGAAATGAAATTATATTGTAAATCAAAAATTTCCTTTATGATTGGCTTCTGCTACTATTTTTAAATTAAATCAAGTGCTCTTTAAACCATCAATTGAAAAGATCATATGACTTTTCCTTTTATTCAATTATATGAATTAGTATTGAAGTTATTCCACCTTCTTTAGTGTGTGTGTGTGTGTGTGTATGTGTGTGTACCATTCCGTTTGTGAATGCTTGTTGGTGATTTATACATTTATGTGAATGAGTATTATGAATCTCTAGTTTATCTTATAAAACAAGCTGTAATCAGTTTCATATCTACCTACTACTATTTGTATAAGATATGATTGACCCCTAAAATCGTACTAGAATTCACAATAAAACCATTAGAACTTGGAAGTTTTCAATTTAGAAACTTTTAAAAAAAATTATATGGCTGGGATGTAACTCAATAGGAAGCATTTGTATCACATGTCTGAGGCCTTGGATTTGATTCCCCAACACTGGAAAAAAAAAATGTTTTCGAATTTAAAATATAAAATTTGTATTTATTTTAAAATACATCTTATAGTTATTCACTATCAGCTCTTGTAAACTGTAATTTTCAAGGATTCTTCCCATCATATCTAAATCTTCAAGTTTTCCCCCAAAAAAGAATTGCTTATTATAAGCCTTGACATTCTTTAAGACTATAGGATTTGTACTGATTTTCCTGTTTTAATTTCTTATATTTTTTTATATAAAAGGATAGATTTCTTGACTAATCTCACCATAGATTTATCAATTTTATTAGTTTTCTACTGTACCAAACTTCAGGTTGTAAATTATTCTATTTTTTCTATATCCATAATTTGAGCTCCTAACCTTATTTCCTGTATTCTACTTTCTTTTGGTTTAACTTGCTCTTTTGTTTCTACTGTCTTGCCATAAATGTCTTGATTATTTATTTTCAGTATTCCTATTTTCCCAGTATACATACTTAATGGCCAATGAAATCTTTAACTGAGCACATGAAATTGTATTAACACTGGATACATATTTTTTCTAATTTCTACTCTTTTTTCTGATAATGGGTTATTAAGAAGCTTAATTGGGGCTGGAGTTGTGGCTCAGTCATGTATAACTAAAATGAACCAATAAAAAACGTAGCCAACAAGTTTCAGGAAATAAGATGCTACATCTTGTGAAAGTAACAGAGGTCCTATCTATATACAAAAGAGATTAACGAAAAAAAGTTTACACATAATTTTTAAAAATGGATCAATTAAAATGCAAAAGAAATGGATGAAATTCTTCACAGTATCACTGAATTCAAATTAAAACTAAATGTCAAATAATTTTAAAATAATAATGTATAAAATAGGACATACCAGATTTTTATCCACAACAATATTCATTGCAAGATACCGAGGGAGTAACGATGAAACATAATTAATTCTCTGAAAAACACACAACATGAATCCTGAGGAACTTAGGAAGCTTTACATTGCACTGAAATTACATCGATAATGTGTTACTGCTAACTATAGTATCAGGCTGCTCACGAATACAAAATTTAGATACTATTCAGAGAATTCCAGTTCAAAAAGTGCTGTGATTAGCAAGAATTTTCAGTTAGACTTCCCAAGCTATACAGCAATTTAGGCATCTTATTTGCATAATAATTAAAATGAAACTGTAGGTTTATAATCTAGAGAATTATTTTTCTTATCCTTGTGATAATTATCCTACTAACCATTTTCTACTACCAATTTTTAAGAAACTACTTTTAGTTTAGAAAAAAAAAAATTACTGAAGTTTACAATCAGTGGCAGTTCACTAGAGCCTGTTGTGTTTGTTATTTGTGGAAAGTTTATAGGTCTTTGTGAAGCAAAAATTCATCACTTTGTTTTACATGTACCTTATAAAAACCAGTAAAATTTTCCATTTTGAATTCTCTTGAAACCAAAACTTATGTTTTCATCTAAATCATCTATAATGGAGGAAACCACATATTTTATATTACTTATGTGTAAGTCCATGTATGAAAATTAATGTTTTCAGTCCTATACTCACATCTCCCTATTTTCAAGATTGCTAAACTTGTATTTAATGACAAGCATAACAAAGAAAACATTTCATTCTCTAATGATTTTAACAGTCATGCAAGTCCTTCATGAAAAAGTAAAATATGATAAGATTTGCAAGCCACAAATTCAGCTCCAAAAGCATTTTTATTTTCACAAAATTATATGAAATAAGTGGAAATAAAAGAATTAACACTTACATCTGGAGTTTTTCTGCCTTCATACGGTGATTCTTCCCACTCAGCAAAAATGACTCTTTTTCCCGAATGAGGAATATTAATCTGATTACTTTTTTCTTCATAAACCATGTGTATAAATCCTGATAGAGCATCAATTGGTTCAATTCCATATGAAACATCATTTAACTGTATTATTCCCCTGAATGTTAAAATAATCAAAGAAAGTGTGAATTGATTTTATCAAAACTATAAGATTCTAATGAGAAATGTTGGCCAGAATTATTATTATTATTAATTTCATTAATAATATTAATATTTATATTAATATTATTATTATTATTAATTTATTAAAAACAAAGTGAACTTTGTTTTTCTACTTTATTTCTTTGGTCTTTGAGGTTTTATATCAGAAACGGACTACAACATCACAATGTATGTTGCTTTCTGTTACAATTTTTTTTTATTACTTTACCAAAAGTACATAGTGGCATGGATTTGTATTCTTACACAGGTGAGGACCCCCTTCTAGTGTATAGATTTTCTGAGCCAGTTTGCAGAGTCTGTTAGTCTTGAGCCCTTTTCTCTGATACATTAACTCTCCTCTGATACCTAATGCCCTAAATCATTTGTTCATGTGGGCTGAACTTAAGTTACTTCATGTCTAAGAATGACTGCATGCAGAACCAAACTGTCTATTGGTCTCAGGCATTGTACAATTGTCAATTATTGTAGAAAATTAAGAAACAGGACAAAAACAGAATTTGGGAAAACTAAAAAAGTTATGGAGAGACCAATTAACGCTCCCTATACTCCAGACTGGTCAAAGTCACAAGCAGCAGATCCTTTCAGTATCAACAAAGCCTCTCATCAGGAAGCAATGCTGCTAGGGTACCAATGCGGTTTTATTAGTTATTCTGATTCATCCTTAGGGAATTGAAATATAAAGGTGATTATAGAATAAACAAACATATGTAGAGGATTAATTTGTAATTGAAATAGTGGTGAATTGAATATCTTTAAATCATCAACAACCTGAGTCCTGAACAAGTGTTGAGTGTCACAAGAGAATTTACAAAACCTGCAACATATCCATTATAATTGCAATCCATCTGAAAAAAAGAAAAATACACAAAGAGAAAAACAAGTGGATAACTTATTTTCAAAATGCACTCCCCAGTATGTCATTCATATTTATTCTTTTATCTATCTTAGTGTTTTAATACGATCATCAATTACTCAATGAACTTGTATAACATAGAAATAAGCAAGAGTCCAGAATATTCAATCTCAGTAAATGTACAAACTAATATTGTAGTGATTTCAAAATATTCATATTTTTTTAAAAATCCAAAATAATAAACCTGTAAGGAAAAAAAAGATCCTAAGGCTTACCTGAGGAAATAAAGGTTCAGAATGTTGAATGTCATTTTTGTCATAAAAATAAATAAGAGATGATGGAGATAAAAATGATCTAGGCAAAAATCACAAAAACATATTCAATTGAAACAGAAAAATTAGAAAAAATATTCTTCATATACAAATTGTCTATGTATTGAGGAATTCAAAGTACTGCCAATCAACTGGGTATATACTATTCTCCAAATATTTTCAACTAGAGTTATAGTACTAAAATGAAGGTTAATGAAAAACAAATCATTAAACATATCAAAGTAAAATCATACAGGCCCCATTTTCATAGAACTTTCAAATCTTTATCATTAATTGATTTCATATGTTACTCTTGATTCTCAAAATTAAAATGTAGCATTAGGACCAAATTTTTAAAAATTTGCTTTGTCTCACTACAAATTCATATAAACTAAGCTTTAGCTATGTGCCAAATTCATTTAGATATTGGCCAATTTTTTTCTTTGATTCCTCTCAGTAATCATTCAAAAACTAATCAGCACTCCTATCAATCATTCCACAAAAATCTCCATGTGCCCATCCTCACTCCTTCACTTCCAGAGGATTACTTCTTTTATTTAAAGCAGTCCTGTATACCTGTGATACAGATACCATTCTATTCCATATACTAAATTTACAAACTCTTTCTGCCCGACAATTTCAAGCTCTTCCTGTCTATGGGCTTTTTACCCCAATGGTAATTTAAAATTCATTTTCAAGTCATTACCATCCTAAAAAACTCTCCCTTGGCCCTTTGCCCTATATTTTTCAATTCTTAACAAATTTTATCAAAAGAATAGTTGTTATGGTTTGGATGTGAGGTGTCCCCAGAAAGCTCATGTATGAGACAATCCAAAGAAGGCTTAGAAGTGAAATGATCAGGTTTTTAGAGCCTTAAACCCAATCAGTGGATTAATCCCAAGATAGGGATTAACTGTGTTAACTGTAGGAAGGTAGGGTGTGCCAGAAGGTGGGAGGTCTTTGGGTTCATGGCTTTGGGATATATTTGTCCCTGTTCACTGGAGTGTTCTCTCTCTCTCTCCCTCCATGCCCCCTTCCTGATGGTCATGTCTGAGCTGTTTTCCTCCCCCACACTCTTCTGTCTTGATGGTCTGCCTCATCTCAGGCCCCCTAGAATGGAGCCAGTTGTCTATTACTGAGATCTCAGAAAGGTGAGCCTCCAAGTAAACTTGTCCACCTTAAAATTTTTCTTATCAGGTCTTTTGGTCACAACAGTGAAAAAGCTGACTAAATCAGTAGTCTACACACCTATACTCCACTTTGTCAACTATTATTCACCCTGAGACGTCTCTGTAAAATATCCATAACCATGTTATAGGTCAAGTCCAAAAGATTTAAAATGCATTCCCATATTCAACTTCTGGCTTCTATTTGAAAATTATGACCACTCATTCCAATCACTTAATTTCTATTCATTTCATTCTTCTGCTTCTCTTTTTACTTCACTGGCTGCTCCAGTTTCATCTTCCACATTGGTTACATTTTTTTCTACCTACCCAGAAATATTGGTCTTCCTCTAGGCTTAGACTTCAGCCACTAATCTGTTCATAAACATAACTCTTGCTAAACATATCAATATAGCTAAATTATCATTTACTGGTTAATCTATATCCCTATGCCTATATTCATCAGTCCAGTGGGAAAAATCCACTTGGATATGTTATAAGCACTAAAATCCAAACTCACCCCTTCCTCATACAAATATCTCCCTTGTTCATATCCCTCATTTAATTATATCATAAGCTATCCTTATAGCTATATATGGATATATAGAGATATATATGGATATCTATATATACACATATATATAGATATATATGGATAGCTTATATATGATATAAGCTATTTGAGCAACAACTAAATTATACCTGAGGTTCCCCACCATTTCTCATTCTAACAGATCTGTCTTGAGGTCCACTGAGGTTTTCTTTGCAGTGCTATAATTGATGATGCACCATTACCACTCACCTAAACTATTACAGTCATGTTATTATTCACCCTACCTTTGGTTTGTCACCCCTATAAGACTCATACCAGTACAGGAGTAAAGCTATTTTTGTCTCCCAATGTCCTCAACCACACACCCACATTATTTTTCAGAATCTGTTACTCTATCCTTCAGAAAAATATATATCATTTAGTAATTCACATTGACTTTTTACATATTAAATAAAAAAAACAACTCTGCATCACATGTCCTTATTTTGCAAATGATTTTCTCTCTCCATGGAATATCCCCCTGTCCTACTCCTGTTCTTCACATAGTTGCTATATATCTTCTCTCAATGGACAAGTCATCTCTTACCTTTTTCCAACAAGGTTTCTTTGATTTCCAAAGAATTCTACTTATACATTTATCATAATAAAATAGTATGATAAAATTTTTCTCTAGTAATATATCTCCTTGGATTATACATTTGTTTAACTGTGTGCAGTATTTTATTCTCCTGTTTCTGCCTAGGACTTTGCCCAATACCCAATATAAAATAGGTATCAATATATTTAAATTGAAATGGTTCTAATCATAACTAATTTTTATAATCGAGAAAACAAAGAATTAAAACTTGAAAAGATTAAATAATTACTTACTGCTTCTTAAGATGGATAAAATATGGTTTTCCTTCTATTGTAATGATATAAGCAATCTATAACAAGAGTGTCCAAAAATTTCAATAAGACTTGTAGATAACATATGCTAAATTATGTATTTTTATAAATACTTATGTTTTAATAATATGTAACATTTTATTTGCTTCCCTGTGTGGATATCTGAGGTTTCAGGATTCTGAACCAGTATTAAAGCACCCATTATTTTGCATCCTTACTCACATTTCTGGGGGAACACTTAACTGATGTTAATTACTCTTTTGACTTAGACCCCATCAGATCACCCATGCCAAAGACAAATTTCATGATTCACCTCACTCACATTACCTTAATCTTGTCTTGGGGGAAATTCAGTTTTTGTTATCCCCTTAAATTTCATACTTGTGTATTCTTATCCCTAAAGTCCTTCATCTTCAAAGAAAGTCTCACACATATTCATACACATCAAAATGTTCTGCTGTGAAACTATTCTAATCTGTCAGCTCTGCCTTCTGCAGTAGCTTTGTCACATTAAAGGCAACTTAACAGAATTTAAGGTATATAAAAATATTATTCCCAAATCAGTAGATAGAGGGAAGGGAACAGGGGGAAAGAGAAGAGGGGAGAGAAAGTAGAAATACTGGGGATTTAATTCGAGTAAATTATATTCCATGCTTTTATAATTATGTCAAAGGAATCCTAAAGTAATGTATAACTAAAAAAAAAAAATTATATATGTGTATATAATAACAATATAACATAATAATAATATAATCCCCAATTACTCTATTTTCTGGATCGTGTTTTGCATCTGTTGATGAAATCTTTTCAGGAACAGTGGTGTGAAGAAAGCTTTTATGAGACTCTAAAAACAAAAGTAAGTGGTTTTATTTTAGTACCTGTGATTTTACATTATTCATTGCTAAGCCTAATTCTGCATTTCTTTCTTTACATTAGCAGCTATTTTTAAACAATCTACACATCTCTTCCTTTCTGCCATTTTTTCTAGTCCTTCTTATCTCCACATTTCTAAACCCTTTCTTGTCAATATCTCAAGTTTTCTTCTCTTTCTCTCACACAGCACACACACACACACACACACACACACACACACACACAATTCAGCAGTTTGACAGCTAGACAAAGTACTTAGTACCAAATTAGTGACAAGAGCAGAAATGAGAAAACAAACTGATTAAGAAAGTGAGGTCATTTGCTGGAAAGCATGTAGATTATCAGGTGTAGGAATGATCTGCAATTTCCTATACAGCGGGTGGAGGACAGCAGCTGCCAAAGCAGAAAATCCTTGAGTTTCTTCATGGTGATTAGCAGAATTTTGTAGGGGATGGTGGGGGGAGGGGTGGCGACACATTATTGTCCATTTTTCAGATAAGAACACTGTCCCAGAGAAGTGAAAATATTCTCTGCCAGAAGCAGCCTTTCTGGTTTCTTTTTGGTGTAAGCAAGAGGCAAGGAGAAATCGCCTGGGAGATCATGGAACCAGAGTGAAGTCTGGGCCGGGATCTGGGATGGGAAGGGAGAGTCCACTAAGTGAACACAGTCCACACTGAGAAGCCCAGACTGGGAGAAGGGATCAAGTGTGCGCACTCACTGCGGCCTGCGTGCAGCCCACCAAGTCCGGCGAGAAGCACCAGAAGAAGGAACATGGCTCCGCTGTCATGGAGCCCGTCTGTGTAACAGCAGTTGGGGCGTTGAGGCGTTGAGGCAAGTGCAGGAGCAGCTCGCGCCAGGCAGTTGCACACACCAGGTGCCACACAGGATGGCGATTCCCTGAGAACAAAAAGAAGGAGAGCTGTGCAGAAGGACACTATGGGGGTGGTTCATGCTCGCTGCTAGTGGGCCCCAAGGTAGCCTCCCATTACGTTCCTATACATCCACACTGTTGTGCTAGAACCAGACAAAATACATGTTTGAAAAAACAAACAAACAAACAAAATGTGGCAAAGGCTGTGACTCCTTGAATTTCATGGTTAGATACATCATTATAGGGTAGCTATTGAAGGCAGGACACTCCATAAAATAACCCCTGATCAAATAATAGATTTACAAAAATATCTTTTGCAATATCCCAAGTGAATAGCCCTATACTCTGTAATCCCTCCGTTTTTATTTTAATTAGCCCTTTAGAAGTTCTGCCTGTATTAGAAGCAGAACCCTTTTGATTTCTTGGAGTTCCTAAGCCTCATTCTTTTGCAAGCCCTAGCTCACATCATAATAAGTAATACAACTATACCCTTGCCTTACCTATATTTTGCTATATAAAAAAAGCAGAAAACATGTTTATGAATTGAATTTGAAATTGCTTGGTCATTATGCAAATCTAAGGGAGGTTATTAGCAGAAAAACAGTAGCAAATCAACTTTAAAAGAAGCCAAGTAACCAAGAAATAAAGACCTAATAGATGGAATTAAGCAAATGGGCACAATTGCTTAATGAATTACACATTGAAAAACACAGAAAAGAACAGGGAAACATAAAAAATAGAACACAAAAATATAATTAAGAGATAAGGAAAACTGAAATATAATTATCAATATCCAGATAATACCATTTGCAAAAGGAGAAAAAATCAAAATAGAAGGAACTATTTAAAGATATAATAGGAAAACTTTCTATAGCTTTAAAATATAAAAGAATAGGAAGAGAGCAAAAAGATTCAGAGATTACAAAGTGGGCATTGAAAAAACTAAATGAAAATAAAAAAGGCATGAAATTTTAAGTGACAGCAAAGAAAAGTTCTAAAGTCTTCCAGAGGAAAAGAGCAGTTCACCTATTGAAGCCAGAATAAGACAGGCAGTCAATATATGTAGGTAAATCAAGTCAGGTTGGATCAAGGAGGCCAATTTTGGGTCTGGGAAGTTGGAAACCAGCCCTGAGGAATTGAAATGTTGATTCCTTCAGAGCCCTTCTTCCACCCCTATCAGGATAACCTCACCTACTGCAACCTGTTGCTAAGGTACCTTTTCCAGGAATTGCCCCTCCCTACAGGGAGTTGGAAAAGTTGTTAATTAATGTCTTCTGGGCTGCTTCCTGCCTGGGTCACTCCACCTTGGCCCCTCCAGCCCATCTGCATCTCACCTTTTGGCCATCCCATCAGGCCATCTCCTGGTCCTAGTCAGGTACAGAGGAAGGAGAGAGATAAGAGGGAAGAAAGCAGAAAAATAAAGAAAGTCTAGGATGTATAAAAGAGGCAGGACACCCTCACTTCTTGGGATACCAGGATACCAGCTTTGGTATTCCTGGTATTACTACTATATATATATATATATATATATATATATATATATATATATATATATATACACATATATACTACCATATTACTATATATATATATATATAAACTTGTTGATAGACCTTTATTTTTTATTTATACTTTGTGCTGAGAATTAAACCCAGTGCCTCACACATGCCAGGCAAGTGCACTAACGCTGAGCCCCAGCCCCAGCCCTATGTTACTACTTTTTAAATAAACTCTACTTTATATATTTGTCTGGGCATGCTTCTCTAATGTTCAGACTTCAACTTGAGAGGAAGCAGAACTCCTCATGGATAACTGGTAGTATCAGGAGAAAGTCCCTGGGAGCAAGTGTGAAAGCTGTCTGTGCCTAAGGAGAGGAATGTGGTTAAGGAGCTCACAATAATGTCATGGCTGTAGCTTGTGTGTGCGTGTGACCTGCTCTCACACATGCATACGAGGCACACTGCAATAATCTTATGCTATCACAAAAATTTGGTGGGGTTATTTTTTTTGTGGTGTAGCCAAAAGCTTGGTCCTTTGTCCCCATTGCCAATTTAATAACAAGGACATGGTTTTGAGAAAAAGGAAAGAGGTGGTTTATTGCTTTGCTAGTTAGGGAGAAGCACAGGGAACTCCTGTCCCAGAAGCTGTGATTCTCTCCAAAAGGGAGAACAGAGGTTTTTAAAGAATCCATTCAAAGGCTACATTCTAGGTGTTCCTTGTAAGGGGATTGTGATTTACTTGCTAATTTGGGGGACAGAGAAGAGGAAAAAAAAACACTCCATTTTAAGATAAGCCTCAGAGGCACTGCAGCAAGGGCTATATTCAAAGCATGAAGTTACATTCCTGTTACATTGGGAGAGGGGCAGGTGTTGCTGGGTAATGGAACCCAGGCCCTCACACATGCTAAGCACATATTCTACCACCAAGCCACCCTTACACACACACACGCAGTAAAAACATGTTTTACACAAGCATTTAGAGCAGTGGACTAGGAGAATAAATTCCAGGGCTGCTCTATTGGAAAGTTAGTAATGGTGTTGTTTTTAGAAACAACATTTACATTGGAGAGTGACACCTGATCAGTGAATTTAGAGGAGGAACAATAGGGATATTGTTAGAAAAATGCAGGATAGACAGACTCATGCTGGAACCGTCGTATAGGAAAAGGGAAAGGGGTTTATTGAATTACCAAAAGAAACACGTGGGGGGATGGGGATGAACCGCGCGCGGGAGCCCGGAGCGAGCTGGAACAGAGCGGGAACAGAGAGCGATTTCAGTCTGGGGCTGGCTTTAAATAGAGTAGGGGTCATAAAACCCCCTTGGAGTGAGTCCTTGCCCTATAGGCTATCAGAGGTCGGGGGGGGGGTGGTAGTGGACAGGGCATTTGCTGGACAGGTTTTCTGGTCACGCTGAGGATCTTGGGAGGTGTAGTTTTTAACAAAGCACCTGGGGAGGTGTGGCCTCCTGCCAGGAATCCAACAGATATGGCTATTGGTTTCTGTTTCTGTGGCCTTGGAGGCCTTTGAAGGTGACAACTGAAGCAACTTAGTGTCTAAAGGTGACTCAGAAACCTGGTCTGGGTCCAGCTTTTGTTCAGGACAAAGAAGCCCATCTGAGATACCTGACCAGTTCCCTGCAGTCACAAGGCCTGGCAGCCCAAATCTGCCCAGCCCAGTGTCCCTGCCAGAGTTT
Source organism: Tamias sibiricus (assembly GCA_025594165.1). Lineage (NCBI taxonomy): Eukaryota > Metazoa > Chordata > Mammalia > Rodentia > Sciuridae > Tamias > Tamias sibiricus. Next base: position 59,399,249 of record CM046661.1, read on the forward strand.
GGGATGATGTTCCCAGTGCTGGGTCCTCCGAGTGAATGCAGCAGGGCCTCTTCCCCACAATGTGAGGGCGAAAGAGGAGACAGGGCAGAAGGGGCAGAGAATAGAAGCAGTGAGAAATCCAACAACAATCAAGGTCTCAGTAACAGCAGTGCAGTGGTAGCAGCAGGGGCACGAACCAAAGCAAACACCTCCCCAAGGGCCAGTTCTTGGAGACCCTGATGAAGCAGCTCTCCCTCCAGTGCTCTAAGGGAAGAGATGGGATTATTGCTGACCTAAAAATGCTGACTAGCTGACACATCCAGGGCTATGGCCCATGTGCAAATCTTATATTATACATGAAACTGGGGAATGTTGTGCCAGTAATCATTTAATATATGCCAAATTTTAAGCATCTACTCTAAGCTGCACATCTTCACCTTGATGGCTAAGGAATTTCCCTAAGAAAATTGAGCTGGTTTTACAGAGCAGGGTTGTTGCAGGTGGACTTTGACCAGGATCACAGCCTTTGCAGAGCAGTCCTTGTAAAGGTTCTGAGGAAGCAACAATTAGTTCCTGTGAAAGAAACCAGCCAGGAAGGGAGCCACAAGCATAGCTAAACTGGGGGCCCGAACTTGCATCTCTTTCCCTTCTGACCCTCTGGGAAAACAGACGTTCTTTCCCATTAAATTCCAGAGCATCTAATTTTTTTTCTTAACCCGCACATAAAACAAAACCTCAAATAATCAAGAGCACACATTTTTGACCCAGTGAAGGCTCAAAATAAAACTCAACAACACAATTCATTTCCATTAGCTGTGGTGTTCAGAGGTGGCTTTTCAAAACCACGTATGCTGGTGAAGCCAGAATTACACAGGCAGTCAGTAGAGATAGGTAAATCAAATCAGGTGGGATCAGAGAAGCCAATTTTCAGTGAGTCCCAGGAAGGTGGAGACAGTCCCCTGAGGGATTAAATGTTAATTCCTTCAGAGCCCTTCCTCCACCCATATCAAGAATCTGCCCCTACCCTAAACTGTTGCTAAGGTAACCTGTCCCAGGGGTTGCTCCTCCCTACAGGGAGCTATGAAGTTGTTAATTAATGTGTCCTGGGCTGCTCCATCCTGCCCTTCCCCCTTCAGCCCACCTGTTTCCTACCTTTTGGCCATCCCTTGGAGCATTTCTGGGCCTGGTCACATAAGCATGAAGGAGAGAGATAAGGAGAAGAGAGCAGGAGAACAAAGGAAGCCTAGGACATAAAAAAAGACAGACCTGCCTCGCTTCTTGGGATACCAGGATGCCTGCAATGGCCCCCTTCTCCCTCCAAGAAGAAGTCAATGTTATCCCTTTAAAAAAAAAAAACCCTGCTTTATATGCTTGCCTCAGCATGCTCCTCTAATGTTCCAATTTCAACATTTTGGGCTGCAGAACTGGGACATTCATCAAAACCATTTTCCAGGAAAGCTTCCATGAACTGCACTGTTTGGGGGTGGGGAGAAGGTGAACCTCAGTGTGGGGAATGAACAATGAGGGCAGCAGGGACAGACAGATCATAGAAGGGGATTTGTGACATTGGGGAGAAGGTTCTATAGCACAACCTTCTCCTGCTAGCCTAGGGAATTTATTCTGAGAAGTGCATGTGAAGTGTGGTGGCCATTGTTATATCTAGATTGGCAAGGTGTCAGTTTCTCTGTAGCTTGTAACTTTAAATTATTTAAGGTTATGCTGCACTAGTATTCCTTAGAGGAAATTGTCCTTAAAGCTAGGAAAGGGAGTACACATATTTTTGCTAAGGCTATTAAATAGAAGCAATGGAGTCTCTTAGGCAAATATGGTAAGTGTTCAGACTGCTTTCCTTGTTTGAATGATTATTCATGCTTAGAGCACTGTATATTATCTGTCCTGTTTCAAGAAAATTTAACATTTGTAAAAGAAACCAACTTCCCCATTTGTTGGAGTCCAGGCAGAAGCTGAGCCTCCAGGCAGAAGGCCACACCTCCCCAGGTACCTTGTGAAAAACTACGGCTCCCAGGATCCTCAGTGTGACCAAAAAACCTGACCAGCAAGTCCCTTGTCCACTACCCCTACCACCCCCCTGACCTCTGCTGGCCTATAGGACAAGGACTCACTTCAGGGGGGCTCTCTGACCCCCCACTCTATTTAAGCCACCCCCGGACTGAAATCACTCTCTGTTCGCGCTTGCCCCTGTTCCCATCCGTTCCCCATTTTTCTCTTTTTCTCCCCCTTCCACGCGTGGCCCCTAATAAACTTCCCTTTTATTAAAATGGCATTCCCTGCGTAAGAAACTTTGCCTAAATTCTAACACCATTTCAAGTTGTCTGTTAGCTATCCGAGCTGTATACTTTAGTCATTTGTATATCTCTTCATACTGGAGTGGTTTCTCCTTTTGTATTGACTGACACAGTGTCCTGATTTCAAGGTTATTTTGTACTTGTCTTAATAACTTGAGTATAATAAAAACTGCTTAAAAATAAAAAGAAATTAAAAGTACCGGTGCACGCCTGTAATCCCAGCACTTGGGAGGCTGAGGCAGGAGGATCGTGAGTTCAAAGCCAGCCTCAGCAATGGAGAGGCACTTAGTAACTCAGTGAGACCCTGTCTCTAATAAAATACAAAAAAAAAAAAAAAAAAAAAATGGGCTGGGTGTTGGATTCTAGGCAGAGGCTGCACCTCCCAGGCAGAAAGCCACACCTCCCCAGGTGCCTTGTGAAAAACTACAGCTCCCAGGATCCTCAGCGTGACCAAAAAACCTGACCAGCAAGTCCCTTGTCCACTACCCCTACCCACCCCCTGACCTCTGCTGGCCTATAGGACAAGGACTCACTCCAAGGGGGTTTTATGGCCCCTACTCTATTTAAGCCAGCCCCGGACTGAACTCTGCCCTTGTTCCTGCAGCCTTTTGTTCCTGCTCTCCGTTCCTGCCTGTCCCTATTCCCCTCCATCCCTTCCCTCCCCCCCCCTTCCCTTCCCTTCCTTTCCCTACCCTTGCCCATGTGGCACCCCAATAAACCCTTTTATTTCACTAACACGGTGTTCCCAGCTAAGTTAACTATGTTTCAGCAGTTTTCTAACACTGGGGATGTGGCCCAGTGGTCAAGTGCCCCTGAATTCAATCCCTGGTACCAAAAAAAAAAAAAAAAAAAAAAAAAAGTACCATGTGATGTATATGTATCTTGTACAATGATTAAGCTAATTAAAATATCCACTCGTGTGTGTGTGTGTGTGTGTGTGTGTGTGTGTGTAGTGAGAACACTGAGAAGCAGCACATTTAAGCACACAACAGAGTGTTACTCCCTGTAGGGACCTGGTTGTAGGTTAGATGTCCATAATTTACTCATCCTGCAACCCTAAAGCTTTGTACACTTTGGGCAACAGCTCCTGTTTTACCAAAACCCCAAGCTCCTGGCAACCACCATCCTGCTCTCGGCTTCTGGACAGCCACTGGTTTTGATTCCACAGTTCATTGAGGTCACATAGCATGACCTTCTACATTTGCTTATTTCACTTAGAATAATGTCTCCTAAGCTCATTACTGTTTCAAATGACAAGATTTCCTGCATTTGGAAGGCTGAATAATGTTCTGGCTTTCAAATGGTTGACATGTTTTTGTATGTGGACATAATCTTGAAACAACAGTGAAAAAAATCAGTGAGATTTTTTCAGAAGTGATTTACGAAACATTATTTTTATTTATTTTAGTACCAGTGATTGAACCCAGGGGTGGTTAACACTGAGCCATATCCCAGCCCTTTTTGTATTTCTTTTTTTAAATTTTGAGACACTTTCTCGCTAAGTTATTTGGGGCCTTGCAAAATTGCTGAGGCTGGCTTTCAACTTGGAATCCTTCTGCTTCAACCTCCCGATCTTGAAAACAGAATAGAAATTCCTAAGAAAACTTGGAATGAAACAACCATTTGACCTAGTTATTCAACTCCTTGGCATATACCCAAAGTACTTAAAATCAGCATACCATAGTGATGTAGCCACATCAATATTTATAGAAGCTCAATTCATAATAACTAAGCTATGGATCAACAGATGAATGGATAAAGAAAATTACACACACACACACACACACACACACACAGAGGAATATTATGCATCCATAAAAAATGAAATTATTACATTATTACATTTGCCAATCCCCAAAAACAAAGGTTGAGTGTTCTCTGATATGTGGATGTGAATGCACAATAACGGGGTGGGAGGGAACAATAGAAAGTCATTGGATTAGACAAAGGGGAATGAAGGGAAGAGAGAAGGGATGAGAAAAGGAAAGACGGTAGAATGAATCAGACATAACTTACTTTCCTATGTTCATGTATGAACACATGACCAGTGTAAATCCACATCATGTACAACCAAAAATATGGGAAGTTATACTTCATGTATGTGAAATGTGTCAAATGCCTTCTACTGTCATGTCTAACTAAAAAGAACATATAAAAAATTTAAAAAGCCATCTGCACGAGGCTTGGGGCCTATCCTGGAGCACAAGATGGGCAGTACATGGAGCAGAGGTGTCCGACTGGCCAATAAGCATAAGAGGAATCGTGCTGTCTATGTGACAGTAGGTGTGTTTTTGCACATAGTCACTTGCCTGCCTGCTGGGCCCCATTTTGCACTGTCATGACAGTCTGCACGAGCTTACTGGGCTCATGTGTCCCCGCTGTCGTGTATGGGAGAGTTGTTCCTCTGTAAGGGAGTGGGGGCATCAGAAGTCCTTCCACTGTGGGTGGGGACCAGGAGTCCTTGCGGCCTAGGAAACCTCCTTGGTACCAGTGACTGTTGCAGTGGTCAGGCAGAGTCTTCTGGGCTACCAAGACACCTGAAGGGACTGAATCAGGCTGGGATAGGAGCACCATTGGGTGGTGTGGTGGGACATGGTTTCCGCAGTATCTTAGATCCAATAGTCCCAAGGGTGTGGCAAGTGTCCCAGCAAGGATGCAGGGGTGGTGACAGCTGCCACATCTCATCTGTGTCAGGGTTCCACAGGGATGATAGCAGCTGGCTACCTGGCTGTGTGACAGGGTGTTGGCCACTGTAAGTCCAGCATGTGGATCACTATACCTGACAGCTGAAGATTGGGAGCATGTTGTGCAGTCACAAACACACACCTGTCCCTTTCTTCCCATTTTTCCAGAGGGAATGGGGCTTGTGCCCTCTGTTGCAGGTGCTGTGGACCCACCTCTGATCCTTACCCTGCCTTCTCCATTTCGTGATCCCAAGGGGGAAGCAATATGGGTCTTTGCAGTTCAGGGTCCTGCAGAGGTCACAGCCAGGTGGTGGTCACAGTGATGCAGTAGGCAGCAGAGACACCAGACTACCATGCACCATGAGGCACCTAGAAGAGCATGTCCCTACTGGTCCACAGGAGGTGGCTATGAGTGTCAAAGTCAGAGTTGTGCATTTTCCTGTGTTTCTTGGTTAAAAAACACAAGAATGTTGGACTCACCTTATGTTTGGATTTGGAATGACAAGGAAATCCATTGAAAAGCAAACATAAAACCATCAGCTGCAAAATGAAACACATTTATCCCACTCCTTGAGTTATAGGCAAAGGGCTTAAAATCAGCATACTACAGTGATGCAGCCACATCAATTTTTACAGCAGCTCAGCTCACAATAGGTAAACTGTGGAAGCAACCTAGGTACCCTCAAACAGAGGAAATGGATAAAGAAAATGTGGTATATATACACAATGGAATATTACTCTCCCATAAAAAAGAATGAAATGATGACATTTGTCCAGAAAAGGATGGAGCTGGAGAATATCTTGCTCAACAAAATAAGCCAATCCCAAAGAGCCAAAGACTGAATGTTTTCTTTGATTTGTGGATGCTAGTCACAATGAGAGGGGAGGGTGGCTAGGGAGGAGAAGAACTGCTTTGGATTAGAGAGAGGGAGTGAAGGGAGGAGAGGTGGTATGGGATTAGGAGGGATAGTAGAATGAATCAGACATTATGACCCTATGTGCATATGTAATTACACAACCAGTGTAATTCTATATCACGTACAATTGGGAAGAATTAAAAGTTATACTAAATTTATGTATGATGTATCAGAATGTATTCTACTGTCATATAAATCTAATTAGAACAAATAAATGAAACAATGAATCACAGCTTATCTAACCCCTTTCCATTACCCTGGACTCCTGTAGATTCACTGCAGAGACCATTCTCATTGTTCTCAGGGTTCAATGGATTCTTCTCATCCCAGGATGCATTTCTATTTGAATACGAACAACATCACATGTTCCAATTTAGATATGAGATATCCTCATAAGCTCATGGATGAGACAATTCAAGAAATATTAGAGGTGAAAAGATTAGGTTATATGAAACTTAACCAATCATTGCCTTAATCCATTGATATGGATTAACGGGACAATGATTATAGCCAGGTAGGGTTTGGCATAAAGAAGTAGGTCAATGGCAGCATGCATGTGGGATGTATATTTTGTGCCTGTGGAGTCCAATTAGCACTCCCCCACCTTGTGGCAATATCCTGAGGTTCTTCCTTCCACCACACTCTTTTGCCACAATTCTTTGCTTCAACTTGGCCTGGAGTTCTGGAGTCAGCTGACTCTGGACTGACTTGTGAAACCATGAGCCAAATAAACATTGCCTCCTCTAACTGTTCTTGTCAGGTCTTTTGATCATAGTGGCAAAAAAGCAGACTAGAATAGAAATGGTTACCAAGAGATGAGTTCCTTACTGTGACTAATCTGATCATCTGGTTCAGTAATGTCTAGCTCCTTTGGGAATTTGGGGTGGAAGTTTCAAAAGTTTAGAGATGCGATTTGGAAAAGCTTTCATCATCATAAGCAGCATTTTAGGTGTGATTTTGGTGTGAGCTCAGAAGACCAGCATACTAAAGGATTGTCAATGTTGAAAATTGTGCTCATGAGGTTGCTGAGGAGAAGGAGTACTCTATTGGAAATGGAACTAGTGGTCATTCATGTTACATTCTGGCAAATTCATTGTCATTTTACATTTTACACATGTCCTGACACTGTGTGGCTGAGTTTAGAGGTGATGTCCTAATTATTCTAATGAAAACAAATGGCATTCAGGCAGTGGTATGGATAGTACTAGCATCTTTTATCCAAACTACTATGAAAATGAGCAGCAGGTAACAGAGGGTAAACTTGAGTTTGGCCAGAAAAGGTGCAGTAAAACTGGGTCTCAGGAACTTGTGGTTATTGAAGAATTACAAGAACTAAGGATATGCCCAATGTTTTATTCCAAGACATCAGGAGATATGGCTTGAGGGCATCTCATGAATTGGAAACACTATAGCCAACTCAGGCTCCAAGTATATAAAAGTGAAACTTTCTTTGAGAAGAGAACATGGGGACACCCTGCTGGCACAGGGGTCTAGAAAGTGGTTTTGCCATGCTCAGTCAATCAGGCACTCAAAGGCTTCCACAGCCCTGGTCCCCAGATCCTTGGCTACTGCTTGATGGTGGCAGACCTTGGCTTCAACCACAGGGTGCTGGTTCTCCAGGAATGCAGGATGCTGAAGTTAGGAGGTCATGGATGCTTCCACCAAGATTTAAAATAAAGGCCTGGCAGTTCAACGAATAACAAGGTCAGAATCCATGTAAGTAGGCCTGACAGGGTAATGTGGGAAGCTTTGAGATGGAAGCTGAAGCTGCCATAGAGACCCCTGGGAATAAGAGATGCCAGTACTGTGGATCATGTGCCAAGGAATGTTGCTGGATAAGGATTGGGTGAGGCTATGGGAGAGGCCATAGGACGAGGCTACCCAAGTGATTTGGAACACACTAGGTACAACCCTGTGCCCCCATGCTGGACACAGAGATATAAGACTTGTGGGCCCAGCTGGGTTTTAGTCTTGATTTGGTCCCATCTCTTCTTTCTATGTGCCTATTTCTCCCTTTTGGAATGGGAATGTTTACTCTGTGCCACTGTATATTGGAGATTATACATATATGCTGATTTTGATTTTGATAGGAACTCACAACCAAGAGTTTGGCTTGACACTCAGAAGAGACTTTTGACTTGAAGTCTTGGGCAATGATGGAACTGTTTGATTAGAAGGACTCTTTGAGGGTGCACTGAGTGTAGTATGCATGGTGAGATGGACATAACCTTTTTGGGACCAGGCAAGGTATGTGATGGTTTGGAGATTAGGTGTACCTCAAAAGCTCGTTTGAGCTAATGGAGGAATGTTCAGAGGTGAGATGATGTAATGATGAGCATGACGCAATCAATAGATAAATCCTTTGGGTGGATTAATAGTTAGAAAGGACCACTGTCCTGGGTTGTAACTGTGGCAATGTGGGGCATGGCTGGAAGGTGGAGGCCACTAGTAGCATGCCCTTGGAGATAAATTTTTGCCATTTGCTCCTTCTTACTCTGCTTTGTGGCTGCCATGAGGTAAGCAGCCTCCCTTCAACATGTCCTTGTGCCCTAATGTTCTGCTTCACCTCTGGCCCAGCAACGGGGCTGGCTGCCCTTGGACTGACACCTCTGAGACATGAAATGTTGTGCATCACCTAGGGCCCAGAGCAATGCAGTCAGCCAAACATGGACTGAGATCTCTGGAAAATGTGATCTAGGCAACAGGAAGAATGCTGCACACCTTCAGTATGGTTTAGAGAGCAGGATATGTATGTGCTTTGGTTAGCATGAAAGGGAATTCTTCCCAAACAAAATGTACATATTTTACCTGAAGTCATGTCAGAGTCAGGCACCATTACTGGCTCAAAAATCCTGAGGACAGTTCCAGGGGCCATTGTAATGGTTTTTTAAATTGATAGTATGGTGGGAACTATGGAGGAAAAATTGACTAGAGCTATTTGGGGGCAACTGATGGTGGTTTTGACTCTGGATGGCTACAGTCACGTCAAGTAGAGTCCATTGATATGTTTTTTGGAGCCAAGTAGAATGACTGCCTAAATATCCAAAAGGACAGCAGCCTCAGAATGACCCTCTGAAGCAGCGAGCATAGTTGTGTGGTAGGTGTGGGAGAAGAAGCAGCGCAGAGTCCTGAGGAGCGCTGAGCTCAGGCCAGGAGGGGACAGTGGGGGTGGGGGTCTCTTTACCCTGGAGGCCTTCCTTTGACCAACCGTCTTGGCCAGAGTCCTTTCTCCGTCACGCCTTCCAGGCACATGTCACAAGAACTAAATGTCCAGTTTAGTCTTTGATCTCGGAGGAGCTGGTGTGTCGCCAAGCCCCTCTGTTCCTGACTAGTGTGCACTAGTGTCTACTAGTGAGAGGCAACAGGCGCCCTCAATGGGCAGTGTTCTCAGCAATTGCGGCCAAAGATCGCGCCCAGGGCCCTCTTGGGCCATCAGGCTCCCATCAGCCGGACCCGCGAAGCTCGCCCTCCTCAAAGGGATCACCCTGCGGCACCAGCCTCTCCCATCAGCCCCGCCTGCAGGCATGTCCACCAAGATCCTGGACCTCGGGGGCCTTATGCTGCGGGCTGCGACAGAGGCCCTCTCCTGCAGGCGGCGTCCTCCTCTCTGGGGATCCTGCTGCCGGTGTCCTGGGGGTCCTTCCGCAAAAAACCTCTCTTGTCATCCAGGAACTCGGGGATGTTTGGACCCTCAAGGACCATCAGGATCCCTCCTCCTCGCGCGGGCCACTCCTCCTGCCTTCACGTCCTCAGCCAGTCCACCAGGCTGAGGGGCCCATGACACCTGCTCGCTTCCCTGTCTGTGACTCAGAGCAAGCAGAGCTCAGGGCCCCAGAACAGCGTGAAGAAGGCAAGGTCCACCAGGAGGAGGAGGTACAGGAGGAGGAGGAGGAAGAAGAGGAGCAGGGCAGTCCACAATAGAGAGAGGCAGGAGGATCTGCAAAGGGGAAGCAATACCAGCAGATCCTCTGGACACTCAGGGAGACCTCAGTGCCCTGGAGCCCAGTCCTGGGCCCCTGGAGGGAAACAGCTTTCCAGAGAGGTCCCAGGTGTCTCCCAAGAACTTGTCTTGTGGGAGCCCTGCCACCTGCGGCTCCCACTGCCCTGCTCAAGGAGCGCTCGCCCTGCTTAGGGCTGAAGCCCAGGCAGCAGTGCTGCTGGAGCCAGACCCCAGCTGCTCCTCAGTGCAGGACAAGTGGACAAAGGAGAGCCTAGCTGCATACCATCACCCCGTCTCTGCAGGCTCCCAGTCATCCAGCAAGGGAGGTCAGGGCCAAAAGCCTTCCTGGCTTTTCTCCCAGAGCTGCCCTCCACAAACTGCAGCTGCCTGGAGGCCCAAGAAAAGAAAGCAGCCCATGCCAGTGGCCCTGCCATCGTTGATACCCTGGCATCAAGATGGACTGCCTCCACCTGCAAAGCGCCCACGTTTGTCTCCAGAGGAAGACTCAGGCACCTGGATGAGGGAGGTTCAGAGGGCAAAGAGGAAGAACTTGGTGCTGTTAGGGTCCAGTTTTGCTAATTTTCCCACAAACCACAAAGAGTTGGTCAGTAATGTAATGCACAAAAGGAGTTTACTGAGCCACCTAGCGGGGGTCAAGCTCTCCTGCAGACATACAGGAAGGGAAAGCCTCAGATTATATAGCATTACTTACGTCATTGCCCGCATGGGAAATTCACCCTGAACAAAGAGAAGCCTCGGATTACCTATGTCTTTGTTGGAGCAAATAGCCCATGCACGCAAAATTCAAATAGCCCGTCTCTGGACTTAACATCCTAGCTCGCCTGGGGACAGGGGTTACTATCCTAACATTCTACCCCCTTTTCTTATTTGTCCTTTTCAAATCTTTGAAAGGGTAGAGGAAGGGCTCTGGAGGAATTAATATTTCAATCTTTCAGGCCAACAAGTCTCTAACTTTCCTGGACTCACTCAAAATTGTCTTTCCTGGTCCTACCTGATTTGATTCACCTGACTATACTGACTGCCCAACAGACAATGGCTTCATTTCCCTTGTAATTTCAGGAACTCCTTACTAATGTAAGGGAATGGGGATGATGAGTGAATCTGGCTTCTTCATGCTGAAAGTGGGCAAAGTGATGGGGCAAGTAGTTTGGAGTTTCTTTTTTTAGAAGTCAGGTCAGATTGAAGCCTGGGGAAGGTTGTAAAGTCATCAGGGATGGGAGCTTCTATTAGAGAAACAGAAAAAACATGAGTACTGAATAAATGTTTCAGCATCTGGAACATTTCAATGTATACTATGAAGATGATAATTTCTCACCAGGAGGTGTGAGGGCTGAGAAGTTGTCCCCATAATAAGGCCAGAGTGGATATGGCCTTTATTTGGGAATATAACTTTAATATCCACAGAGTTATCAGGAATGTAACACAGCATTTAACTTTTAATCTTACAGATCAGATGTCTATCTTGATAATATGGTAGTCAAGCTACTTAATATCATCTGATCCTACAAAATCTTTTCACTGGTATGACCTCTGTGTCTACTAGTAGAGAACCCTTTATTTCTGTTACTTAGGGCTAGATAATCAGACTACTGAATATTAAGCCTACCTGTGTAGGTTAGGAAGTTCTGTAGGCCTTAAGCTGACTAAAAACTTTTGACTTGGCAGTCATTTAATAGTTAAACTGTGATTCTTTTTATAGTTATCAGGCACTCTTGCCTAAGAATTTCTTTTGTAGCCTCCAGTCTTACTAATTTTGGGGGATAATATAAGTGTATATCTTAAGTTACATTTAACTATTATTTCTTAAGTGCCCAGGAATGGCTGCATTTTTGGTTTTAACTGTTTTTGCTAGGTGTTTAAAATGAAGCAAGTCAAACTGACTTCTGCCTTTATCTATTGCTAAGAATCAGCTGAATTCCCATAGGAGTAACTCTTGGGAGAACTTGAGAGCAGCTTTTCCATTATGCTAGTGCCTTCCACTAGGACGGATCCAGGTCTTGCTTGACCATGTGGCTTCCCTTGTAACCATCAGGGATGTCTTCCTTTCTCAGGACCCTCCTCTTCATAAGAAGGTCACTGTTTGGCTTTCTCTTTTCCATAGGTCTCACAACCTCAATGATTGGGAAGTTGTGTGGCCCAGAGTTGCAAAGCTCTTTAGAGAAGTTCCCTGTTTCCTGGATTCAGACTTGACTCTAAGAGCAAGAGCCAAATATTTGTTTTCAACTTAAAGTCTTGATCTTAAACATCTAGCAAATTGGTCTCACCAATCTTTTTTTTTTTTTTTTTTTTTTTTTTTTTGTACTGGGGATTGAACTCAGGGGCACCCGACCACTGGGCCACATCCCCAGCCCTTTTTTGTATTTTATTTAGAGACAGGGTCTCACTGAGTTGCTAAGTGCCTCGCCATTGCTGAGGCTGGCTTTGAACTCGCGATCCTCCTGTCTCAGCTTCCCAAAGTGCTGGGATTACAGGCGTGCGCCACCGCGCCCGGCTTGTCTCACCAATCTTAAATTGAGAGCACTGGGCTTTAACTTTAATGCTTATAACCTTACAGTCATTTAGCTGGGGTCTGTGCTCCCTATCTGTCCTGTAGGTGATGGCTTAAAGTAACTCAGGTTGTTTTCTTGAAGCAATACCTCTGCAAGACATTAACAGGCAACTTTTAGACAGTTTACAAGGAAAATACAAAATAAAATTAATAAGAGTAAAAACACATTTAGTTTGTGAACACATCTTGAATTTTGACTGAGTTATACACTATAACCCCTGTTTCTTAACAACAAGAATCACCCCTTTGATCATAACAGTAAACAAATTAAGGTTTGGCCTACTTTGGAGCCATTCTGGCATGTAGTAAGGTGGAAGGAAGAGCCTTACTTTAGGTAAGGTGAGGCTCTTTATAAACCTTAGGTCAAATGTTTCAGTTTTGAAGCTGATCTTTGCTTCTTAAATAGAATTCCACAGAGCTTCTATACATTGTTACTCAAGTTCACATGAACATTAGCTAACACAACATATTACATTTAAAATAAAACTAAAGAAAGGCTGAGAATATTTAACCTATTGTGGAAAAGTAGTAAAATGTTCTTGTGTTTTACAATATTGACTTTTAAATAGATTAGGCTCTCATGAACTTAAAAAAAATACATTTAAATTGTGTCTCAGTGTAAAAAGTAATATAAAGCTTTATATCTTATTGACAACAGGTCTAATTGTAGAACATATTTTAAATGATATAGATAAATCTCTAATGTATTATCTTTATAAGCCTAAAATTACCATACAACTCCAGTTTGGAGAACACCAACTTGAGATAATGATCTTTGAAGCTTTTACCGTGAGGCTTGTATACCTGAAAGATATAAACACATCTAGTACACAAAGAAGAAGAATAGCACCACAATTACATTAATGTTTTTATATTAATCAAGTTTATCTCTTAATGAAATAACATTATAATATTTTAAAACAATAGTTGTTTGTTTAACCACAGTTGTATAATTTTTAATTTCTTTCAGATTACTTGCTCAAAAGAAACCCAAACTTAATAAACACAATATTACAGGTAAATTAATGTTTTAGGAAATCCTTGTCCTCTTACCACATAGATTAAATCTTGGTTCATATCAGTATATTAGCATTTAACCTTAAGGAAGAAAAAACCTTAAATAGCTTTTCCTGATTGTTTTATATACTTATTTAACCAACTTACACAGGCCTTTTACATCACTTACGTAAACCCTCTTATTTACTTCATCACATAAAGACTTTCTTATCTTGAAACATTTCCTTTTCCTTCTATTGAGTATGGTTTCCATACCTATAACATTCTAATTTATTTCTCTCATGTGTTATCCCCTTTTTCTGTTCATCTTTTGAAACAATCCTTATAATAATTTGAATTTAGACAAATTATTTCATCTTACTACTATATATATTTTGTTATTTATAGCACTCCTAATTGGAACAATAGAAACCTTTGAGCCTCTGCATACACAGCAATCTTTTATAAACCTTTGTATATAAAATTACACACATCTGGTAACCATTTCATGAGAACACAATGTTTAAGTATATAAAATTATACCTGTTGAAGCTTCAACCTTTTTCAATGACAAAGCAACTTTAAAATCTCTTTTTTTAAATTTACCAACTTATGAAAATAACCAATAATGTTACCCAATGGAATTCAAGGAGTTACTTGATGGCATAATTAATAGTTAGCATTTTAACCTTGTAAATTAATCAAATGTTTAACAAAGTTGCTCACAAATGAGTAATCCCGTGTCATATCTACTTTACCAAAATATCAGACTGAACAGTACTCGTTATTTCTTCAATGCTGAAGAGACGTTCTAGGACCAAGGGATATTAGATAACATTTTATTAGTTTTTTTGACCACCTAGAGAGACTTGTGAGTTAAGTTTCATTTTAAAGGCACTTTTATTTTCATTTACACAATTTAAATTGAACACTTTTAAATAAAGTGAATTAAAGGTATTTGGATCAATTTATAAAATTTTTATGAGCTCTCATTTCTATTTGCCAATGTTTACAACACAAGTATACACACAACACATTTGCAAAGGCCTTGTAGCATTTTAAGCAATCTCCATTGCAATGGTACAGATGTTTAAAAACTCCATAGCTAAATAGGACTGATCAGAAAAACGTTAACCTACATGTATAGGATTAAAATCATGAGCTCAAATATGTATATATACATATATATATGATTAAAAATATATATAGGATTAAAATCATGAGCTCAAATATATATATATATATATATATAAATCATGAGCTCAAGTATGTATATATATAAGTACAATTGCATATATATATATTAAAAAAAAATGAGAGTCTTTAGAAAAATGACTAGCCGTTAATGTAAGCCCAGGTAAAAAGACACTTTTATCTTTTTTTTTTTTTTTTTTTTCTGGGGCTTAAGCTTGCTTGCTTCCTCATTTGCATTTCAATGCCAGTCCAGGCTGAGGTCTGAAAGGGTGGGGAAACTGTTATTCCTTTCTTTTCTTTTCTTTCTTTCTTTCTTTCTTTTTTTTTTTTTTTTTTTTTTTTTGTAGCAGAATCTTCAGAAACTTCTTGTCTAAGGCATTTAACCTTTTTTTTTTTAAGTTGGTAACCAGACAAGTCTAGATAAAATTATGATACCTTAGTTTTTATTAATTATTTTATCTCTGACAAATCAACTTTCAACTGCAAGATTGTACTATATTTTAGAAAACCATTAAAGACCAGATTGTTATAGTAAAAACATCATCTTTTTAGACACATTTACATCTATAGGTGACCCATTTAATCAAGATCATTTCTAAGAAACAGTCTATAAGTATATTATTGCCTATGTCTTAAGGGGCCAGAAATAGATACAAACAAAAAAAACCCACGATGACAGACAAACAGAGAGAATCCCCAAACCATGGCAACGGACAGAAACCTTTAAAACAGACCAGATAGGGGAAATTTCTCCAAGTTCCCAATTCCCACTTAATCATGGCTCTTACTCCAGTTGTGTCACCAAGGTCCCCACAAAGGAACCAGATGCTCATACAAATGGGAACCAGAAGTGTAAAATAAGGGTCTCTGTGTGGTGACTTTTCTGCATTTAGTTTTCTCTTTCTCAAAGTAGACAAAGGTGGAGCATTCCCTGCAGTGCAGGGAAGGAAGGCGGGAGTTCTCCAAAGCAAAAGGGGCTTTGGCAGCTGCTGTAAGTCCCTCAGTCCCTCCCCTTACTTAAAGGAATAGCTCCTCTGGTTTGGTTGGATCTTAGGCACATTTACTAGTCTCCTAACTTCCCATTAGTCTGCTTTCAAAAGTTCACCTTATATCCTCAGCATGGGAGTACAATTGCGTGGAGTGCCAGGCCTGCCCAAGAAAGTGAAGAGGGGGCTGCTCTGGAGTGCTAAAATTTGTAATGGAAAGTTCAGCTCCTGTCCCCAAAGCCAATTAATGCCAATTAAATAATGAGGATAGTCTTGAGAAAAAAGAAAAGAAGGTTTATTGCTTTGCTAGCAAAGGAGAAACACAGGGGCTTCCTGTCCCAAAGGCTGTGACTCTCTTGGCCAGGAAAGACAAAGGGTTTTGATGGATTTTTTTTTTTTTAAGAGTTACTTTCCAATAGGGGTTCCCAGGGTGCCCAGGTGACTGCTAGGATTCACTTGTTAATTTGGGAGATATTCATTTCGTAGATCCCCAGCAGTAATTTCCCTCCTGCAGTGTGTGTGCTCAAGGCAGCCAACTAGGAAGAAAGAGATAATATTGTCTCTCTAATTCTGCTTAGTATAAGGGGGAAAGGTTTGTCAAAGTTCTTTAAAACATAGCTCAAAGGAGTATCAGGCTTACTTGTCTCATCACCCATTTTGTCGTTCAATTTTCTTATATTTATATCAGAGAAGAAACACAATGAAAAAGCAGACCAGAAAGAATGAAAGAAAGGCTGTAAAAGTCACACACACAAACCCAGCAACCACACAAATTCTCAAGGCAGCCTCATGTTCACTCGGACTGGTCCTCCAATCACTCTCTCTCTCACATACACTCTCTTCCAGATCTGGATCCTTACTTGGCACCAATCCAAACAGCGTCCACCTGGACTGCTGGTGATCAACAAGCTCTAGGACGTACTGCACGATGCTGACCCATCTTCTGCCCTAGGCAGAGGTCCACCTAGCGAACACCAGATGGGAACTCCCCCAGATGAGAACATAAAATCCCCCCAGAACAGATGAGAGCCCCACTCTCCCAGAGGAGGGTGGCCAAACCTCTTGCTGTGGTCTTCCAGAGTCAGAAACTCCCAATACCATTGGCTGCTTGTCAGTTCAAGGGAAAGTGATGCTGGGCGAGCCCCCAGATGTTAGGGTCCAGTTTCACTAATTTTCCCATGAACCACAAAGAGCCAGACAGTAATGTAATACACAAACAGAGTTTATTGAGCCAGCTAGCTGGGGGTCAAGCTCTCCTGCAGACATGAAGGAAGCACAAGAACCCGAACAAAGGAAAGCCTCAGATTATATAGCATTACCTATGTCATTGCCCGCATGCGAAATTCACCCTGAACAAAGAGAAGCCTCGGGTTACCTATGTACTTATTGGAGCAAACAGCCCATGCGCGCGAAATTCAAATAGCCCACCTTGGGGCTTAACATCCTAGCTCGCCTGGGAACCAGGGTTTCTATCCTAACATTCTAGCCCACCTGGGGGCCTCCATTACTATGTAACAGTGCATGATGCAGAGGTCTCAGAGGGCAAAAGAGAGGCTCTGGAGGACTGCACCACTACTCAGTCTCTCCATTCTTTGTTCCCACCTTCAGGCCCTGCCTGGAATGCTGGCTCACTCACCTCACCCCACCCACTGACCCCTCCCAGACCCCAACTATCCTTGCCATCAACCAGTTGGAGATCCAGCCTGCTGGTCCCCTCAACCTATTTGTCCCCCCACCTTCGTCCTCACCAAATAAAGGTGAGGGGGACATCCCAAGTTCAATTTCTCTGCCTCCTCCCACTAGCCCTCTTTCTCCATTTAGGCCCAGTCCTGATGTTGGAGTTACCCCTAATGTGTTTCACCAACCCACCCACCTGGCAAGACCTGTGACACCTCCCAATTCCCACCTTCCCACTCCTCATATCCAGGTCCCTTTCTTCTCCAAGCCTACCTATTGCACATTGGAATCCCCAACCCCCATGTGTGTTGATTCTCCCCCCTTCCTCCTCCTCCTTCTTCCTCTCCTCCTCCTCCCCCCTCTCCTCCTCCTCCTTTTATTCCTCCTTCTCCTTCTTCTTTTTCTCCTCCTCCTTCTCCTTCTTATCCTCCTTCTCCTCCTTCTTTTCATCCTCCTCCTCCTTATCCTCCTCCTCCTCTTTCTTTTACTCCTCCTCCTTCTTTTTCTCCTCCTCCTCTTTCTTTTTCTCCTCCTCCTTCTCCCTCTCTTCCTCTCCTCCTTTTACTCCTCCTCCACCCTCTTCCCTCCTCCTCCTCCTTCTACTTTACCATGTCCACCTTTTTCTTTTGCTCCTCCTCCTTCTTCTTTTCCTCCTCCTCATCCCTCTTCTTTTTCTCCTCCTCCTCCTCCCTCTTCTCTTCCTCCTCCTCCTCCTCCTTCTTCTTCTCCTCCTCCTCCTTCTTTCCTCCTCCTCTTCCTTCTTTTTCTCCTCCTCTTTCTCCTCCTAATGCTCATTCTTCTTTGGCTGCTCCTCCTGCTCCTCCTCTTCCTCCTTCTCCTCATTCCTTCCCAAGACCTACTTTAGTTCCTCCCACACACAACCCTAATAGCCAGGGCCAGAACTCCACTCCTCCAACCACCATAGCCAACTCATCTGCTCCCCTTATCTGGAATCTCACTGTGCTGCCTGAGGACATGGCCATGGACACTACTCTCCCATGATGGCAGTGATTTTTTCCATCTTCTCCTGTTTCTACTGACAGCTCCTGCCCACACCCCAAAGTCCATGGCCATAGGCAGCACAGGCATCCAGCAAAAAGGAGCAGTGTTCCCTGTCCCCCCAACCCCTCAGGTCTCCCAATCCAACTCCAATCTGTCCCATTCCCTTTTCCCACAACCCATCCCTCAGCCTGCATCTGGGAGCCTTTGTGGGCATAAACAAAGGAAAGCCTCTCTTCAGAATGCCCTCATGGGTATTGTGCCAGTTAGGGACCATTCACTGACCTCCATCCTGGCACCAAAGGCCTCTGCACTACCAACTGCCCAGGCTTCCACCAAGGAGCCCATGGATATTAATCCTCCTTCATCCCAAGTTCTCATACTGACTTAATTTGGTAAGCATGGCAGACATGTTGACAGCTATTTATATACTGTAGGCCTGGTGCAACATGTTTGGGATATAATTTCTTCTTGATATTTCTTCCCAATGTTACTTTTGAGGTGAAATGTGCTTTGCAAAACTTGACTTTTGACATAATAGCTGAATATATAATCATTAATGAGGCAGCACATGCACGCGCGTGCAAGGGCACACACACACAAATAGAAATGTTACAGTTTTCGTCTCTAAACTTCAGATGCAGGCAAACTTGAAAATTTTCTAAAACTATAAAGGAGATGAAAGATATGCAATAAGTATATGAACTGTGTGGCCCTGGACTTGAATCAAGCATGGAGGATGAAAACAGGACAACTAACAAATTGGGCTATAGATTGAAGGAAAGTATTGTGTCAATGTTAATTTCCTGAATTTAGGAGTTTTCCATGGTTTTGAGAGAGAATGTGTTGTCTTGGACAATTCACACCAGAGTAAAGGCATTAAGTGTACAGAGGAATATGAGACACATATATTCTTTTCAAACTGTTCAAAAATGTTGAATTAGGGAAAGAGGCAGTGATAAAGTATATGTGGCAAACTGTGAAAAGTCTGTGACTCCTCCTAGAAACTCCAAATAACTCTCATGGAGAGGCAGTAAATAAATTTTGTCCAGGCATTTTAAGTGATCTTTCTTCACCCACTACCAAGAAATGTTTTTCATTCATTTGCGAATACACTTCAATATTTTCATGTATAGATGAATCTTTCAACTATTATAAGGTAGATCTGTCTCCCTCATTAATGGTGTGTTAAAATCTTTAAAAGCTGTTTTGTTCAACAAGATTGGTTAGATCAATTCAATTAAGAAAGGGCACATAGAAATTCTCTTAACATTCTTATGATATTTCTAAAGATTGAAAATCCTGCAGAATAACAAATATTTAAAATTACTATAAAGAGTAAATAACAGTGTATTGGAACTGATGTAAGAATGAATGCAGGTTGTGTTTGCATAGAAAGCAGAATTGGGCTTTACAGGAGGAAATGGGACCAGTCCAGAAACAGGGCAGCAATTAAGTTATGTAATTCATCAAGAGTCTGATAGCACCATGACTTTGATCATAGAACTGTTCCATGATGTGTGCTCTCATGAGAACCCTGAGGTGCCCATTTACACGACTCTGTACACTATGCTTTGCTTTGCTTCACAATCTTTATATTGAAGAAGCTGGAGTAGAGTAGCTTTCTAATTCTCAATAAATAATAATAATAATAATAATAATAATAATAATAATAATTTAATCTCAATTGGAGGAAGACCTTTCTAAGATGTGGGGCATGAGAAGTCACACTGGGTCTGGCCTTGTGATACTCAAGTGGGGTGTTTGTCATCTAATATAGCAGTTGTCCTTGGGGAGGATCAGTATTCAGGGGTCAGTACCAAGCAGCAGATGACTCAGCCCATTACAGGTTGAAAGCAGAGCATTGCAGCACCAAGAGAATAAGGACATTTCTCTTTCACATCCACTCTGCAATAGCTTTCATTTTCAATAGGAGTACTTAAGTAGGACTGATTGCATAGTCTTCCAAATGTAATGTCCAGTTTTTCTTTCTCTCACAAGCAATGAATTCCAATTGTAGCATAAAAATAACTATTTTACCAAGAGTTTTTATATTATGTTGAGCCTTTATAGTGTGTCATATGCTCCGTGCAAAACATCACATCATTTTCTGTAAGCTTCACAATTCTCTGAACTAGATATCATGAGCCCCATTTTACACAGTCATAAAATGAGCTTATGGAGGCTTAGTTGATTTTCTTCCCAAGACACTCAGTGGTAAGAAGTAGCAGAGGTGATTTCATATGATTTTAAATCTGATTCTAAATCCATAATGATTAACTTGTGTACTGAACAGACTCTACAATATGGACTTGCTGAAAAGAAGCTTACAAACTGCCCTATAAGGAGTTATAGGAAACTTCATTAATTAGGCATTCAAAATATGGTACCATCCATGCTGTGGTGACCACATGTGCCAACTGTTGTATTAATTCAATTAGCATCATTTTAATACCAAATAAAATAGTTACCCCACAGGCAAAGTAAAAGTTACAATGCACTAAGGTCACATCACTCAGAGTGAAATAGCATTCATTGTTGTGGTCACACATTGATGATTAGCAACTTCAGTAGGCAGATGAGTGGACAGTGACAGCATCTGTAGAATGGCAAATAATCTCAGCCATGTCCATTAGACACTAAAAGTAGTGTTGCTTTAGCTCCTATGTTTTTTGGCTGCTATATGGGTTTAGTACTTTTCTCCCAGTCTCCCAAGTCATGGTGGAAAAGCAATATTTTCATATCATAAACGGATTTCCCTGGACATTGAGCTTTCTATACTTGACCATACTTCATGATGTTGTCGCACATCATTGGTGGAAGAATGACAGACTATGCATATTACTCCAGGGAGACAGGTAGGTCATTTAGGATGGGGATAGGACTTTGGGACTCTCCTTCTTGAACTCTGGCTTGATTTACCTTATATCCTTATTGATTACACTCTGTATTTAATTCCTGTTATAAACTATAACCATGTGTATGACAGATTTTCTGAGTTTTGTGAATCCTGTAGAATCATTGAACCTGGTCTTGGGGACCCCCAAAAGAATATCTCTCTGTCTACTGTTTTCCAAATTATCCTGAAGAGAGCAGTTAGGCACAGATAGGTGGTTAATATCCCCAGAGTACAATATAAGGCACCATATTTGCATGTCTGTTCAAGGACTACATAAGTTAGAGCCACAGGGCTAGACGGCTTAACAAACAGAATACTCTAGCTAGGGCATTTTTATGCAAAAGTGGAGGGGCTAGAGGTATGTAAAAACTCACTGGATAAAAAAAGTTTAAGTTGTATTTGTAAATAGGATCAATTATCAGTAAATGCTTGATTCAACCAATATCTTTAGTTTTTTCTCTGTTGACCTTTTTGTTTTATTCTTGCTTGATTTCTTTGCTGTATGGCTGGCTGTCTATCAAAACAGAAAAATATCTGATATTATTTACACTTTGACAGAAACTGATCCATACCAACTAGTTCTGCCTTCTAGGTATTTGCTCATAACAGATTTTATCTGTAGCTGAGTCTGGGAATGCTCTGTCTCTGGTTCCAGCCACATCTAGAAATAACAAGATAATATTTTTAGGAAGGTAGAGATAAGACATTCTCTCATTACTGACAACGCTGGTTGAGAAAGTAAATTTTCTTTAATTTGAGGACAGAGTTGGGTTAGAAAGGAACAGTGGGGTATCAGGCCATTTTATTTCCTTCCCCCTTCCCTAGTTTTAGTTCATCTTATTTTATTTCTTGAATCTAAGACTCCTGCAAGCCTAGGATTCTCCCTGTAAGAGAATGTCCTCTGACCTTCATTTTCTCTTCTTGTGTGTAACCACAACCATGAGGAAGGCTACCCATAGCACTTGCTATCTCCTTGGGCACCTAGCTTGTGGATAGTGAGCTGGAGGCAGACAACTAGAGGACTGTGTGGGCACATGTGTACACGTATGTGTTTATGCACATACATGTGTACATGCATGCATGCATTCTTATCACATGTGTGCATGGAGGTGTAAGCATTTGAGCTTGTGTGTGTGTGTGTGTGTGTGTGTGTGTGTGTGTGTGTGTGTATCTGGGTGCTTATATTCATGTGTGAGTCCATGTGTGAGCTGTGTATGTGTGGATGTTTGTGTGTGCTTGTGTGTGCATGTTCATGTGTACGTATGGGAGTGTTGATGTTGATGGCAGTGCATTATAAAATGATTTTCAGTGACAACTAGAGGCTTAAATAGAACACCTCTAAATTTACAATTCAACTTCAAGATTTTAGGTATTTACTTAATTATGTGAAAACTGGAATATGCAGGAAAAAGTGTCTGCATTGATGTCACTTATAAATACTACAGAACTATCAAGAAAACAAAACTAAAATCTGGGTTTCTGGGTAAGATTATTATTAATAAAGGTCATTCATGAGAATGATTGAACACTCTAGCTCATTTACCATTCATATCCTAACAACAATCTACATCAGTCAGCATGTCACTTTCTTGCTTATGTTTTACTTGATCAATACACTTTTTATGTGTACTCCCTTTTTATTATTTTATCTTTTGGATATGCTGGTTATCTACATACAACTCAAAGTAAATGAAAAGGAACATTCCCTGGGAAGACTTGATTGAAGGATGTGCCATTTTGGTGCTGTTGTGGCTTTTGCATTTCAGATAGATTGCACATTCCACACAATAATTCATTCAGTGAATGCCTGCTATATGCATCCTTGCTATGTGCTGTTCCCTTCTGAGAGAAGTCAGGGCAGGCAGGACAGAGACTCGGGAAGTATTTTAAACTCTAGCCTGAGGAAAGCACTTTCAGATGGTGAGGAAGTGGACGCCTGCACCTCCCCTCAAGGGAAGCCAAGCAGTCAGGCATGGCTGTTAAAGCCAGCTGCAGAGGCCCATAGACCCTAGTGCAGAAACTTGCAGACCCTCCTGGCCTTGCTTTTGTAGTGTCACAGTCCAACCCTACCTTGGCACTAACTGCATTTTACTCTGGTCTTTTCTTTTTATATTAAAAAAGGAGAAGAGGAAGAAAGAAAGAAAGAAAAGAAAGAAAGAAAGAAAGAAAGAAAGAAAAAAAGAAAGAAAAGGAAAGGAAAGGAAAAGAAAGGAAAGGAAAGGAAAAGAAGGAAAGGAAAGGAAATCGTGGGTGGGAAAGGAAAGGAAAGGAAAGGAAAGGAAAAAAGGAGATTTCCTGCAGACCCTCCTGGCCTTGCTTTTGTAGTGAAACCTTGGCACTAACTGAAAGAAAAGAAAGAAAGAAAGAAAGAAAGAAAGAAAGAAAGAAAGAAAGAAAGAAAGAAAGAAAGGAAAGAAGGAAAGAAAGGAAAGGAAAGAAAAGAAAGGAAAGGAAAGGAAAGGAAAGGAAAGGAGGAAAGGAAAGAAAGGAAAGGAAAGGAAAGGAAAAGAAAAGGAAAGGAAAGGAAAGGAAAGGAAAGAAAGGAAAGGAAAGGAAAGGAAAGGAAAAGAAAGGAAAGGAACGGAAAGGAAAAGAAAAGAAAGGAAAGGAAAGGAAAAGAAAAGAAAGGAAAGGAAAAGAAAGGAAAAGCAAATAAAATTTTCTGTTGTTAAAAAATTCTTTAGGAGACTCTGCAGCCGCCACCAGCAGCAGGCCTAGGAAGGCTGCCTCTGCTAGCCTGCAAGACCCCTGTTCCGCCCACCCACTCTGCAGTCACCAGCACTGCCAGGCCCAGGAACAGGCCCCGGGCCCAGGAGGGTTGTGGCCACCCACCAGTGCGACCCACACACTGCCAGCCCACTCCGCAGCCTGGCAACCACCACCACCAGGCCCATGAGCAGGCCCCAGGCCCAGGAAGGCCGCTGCAGCCCAGAAGTGCTACTCCCTCTTAGCCCACCCACTCCTCAGCTGCCACCACTGCCACCGCCAGGCCCAGGAATGGGCCCTGGGCCCAGGAATACCACCATCGCTGGCCTGGGCAACACCCTTTGCACCTGCACACTCCACAGCCACAGCCACAGCAGGCCCATGAACAGGCCCAGGACCCTGGAAGGCCACAGTCTCCCTCAGTGTGACCCACGCTGGGCCAAACACTCCACAGTCACCAGCACCGCCAGGTCCGGAACAGGCCAAGGGCCCAGAAAGACCATAGCCTCTGACCTGGGTGACCCCCATTCCGCCTGTCCACTCCGCAGCCACCAACACTGCCAGGCCCATGAACGGGCCCCAAGCCCAGAAAGGACACAGCCTCTGAACTGTGTGACCCCATTCTGCCTGTCCACCAGGCAGTCACCACCCGCCAGCGTGATCCCGGTCCACTTTCCCACTCTGCAGGCACCACAAGCCCCAGGCCAAGGGCCCAGGAAGGCCCAGCTGCCCGCCAGTACAACCCACGCTTCGCTCGCCCACTCTGCAGGCACCACCACCACTAGGTCCAGGAACAGGCCTCGGGCCCAGGACGACCTACGCCCCCTCTCAGTTTGACCCCTGTCCTGCCAGCCCACTCTGCAGCTGCCATGACCCCCAGGCCCAATAACAAGCCCCTGGCCCCTGATGGCTGTCACAATCCTCCAGTGCGACCCATGCTCCACTCGCCCACTTTGCAGCCACCACATCCCCCAGGCTCAGGAGTAGGCCCAGGGCCCAGTAAGGCCCAGCTGCCCACCAGTGCTACACCCGATCCACTCTCATACTTCACAGCCACCAAAACTCCCAGGCCCAGGGTGAGGAAGGCCCAGCGGGCTGTCAGTGGGACCCATGCTTCCCTCTCCAACTCCAAAGCCATGGCCATGGCCAGGAGCAGGAACAGGCCTCTGGCACAGGACGGCCTAAGCCGCCTGTTAGTTTGACCCCTGTCCTGCTGCCCACTCTGCAGCCATCACCACCACCAGGTTCAGTAACAAGACCCTGGCCTCTATGGGCCACCACCACCCACCAGTGCAAACTCAGCTTCTCATGCCCACTCCACAGTCACCGCAAATATCAGGCCCAGGGCCCTAGAAGGCCCAGCAGCCCACCAGTGCAACCCCGCTCCACTTGTCTACTCTGCAGCCACTGAAACCCCAGTTAAAGGCCCAGGAAGGCCCAGCTGCCCAGCAGTGAAGAAGGAAGAGGAGGAGGAAGAAAAGGTAAAGGAGGAGAAGGAGGGAAAGAAGAAGGTGGACAAGGTAAAATAGAAAAAGGAGGAGGAGGAAAAGGGTGGAGGAGGAATAAAAGGAGAAGGAGGAAGAGGGAGAAGGAGGAGGAAGAGAAGGAGGAGGAGGGGGAGAATAAACACACATGGGGGTTGGGGATTCCAATTTGCAATAGGTAGGCTTGGAGAGGAAAGGGACCTGGATATGAGGGGTGGGGAAGTGGGAATTGGGAGGTGTCACAGGTCTTGCCAGGTGGGTGGGTTGGTGAAACACATTAGGGGTAACTCCCACACAAGGACTGGGCCTAAAGGGAGAAAGAGGGTTAGTGGGAGGAGGCAAAGGAATTGAACTTGGGATGTCCCCCTCACATTTATTTGATGAGGGGGAAGTTAGGGGGACAGATAGGTTCAGGGGCCCAGCAGGCTAGATCTCCAACTGGTTGCTGGCAAGGATAGTTGGGGTCTGGGAGGGGTCAGTGGGTGGGGTGAGTGAGCCTGCATTCCAGGCAGGGCCTGCAGGTGGGAACAAAGAATGGAGAGACTGAGTGGTGGTGCAGTCCTCCAGAGCCTCTCTTCTGCCCTCTGAGACCTCTGCATCATGCACCAAGTTCTTCCTCTTTGCCCTCTGAACCTCCCTCATCCAGGTGCCTGAGTCTTCCTCTGGAGACAAACGTGGCCGCTTAGCAGGTGGAGGCAGCCCATCTTGATGCCAGGGCATCAACGATGGCAGGGCCACTGGCATGGGCTGCTTTCTTTTCATGGGCCTCTGTTGATCCAAGATGCAAAGAAAAGACCACCAACTCCAATTTTAAATTAAAGCAAGCTTATATTGTATACACACAAAGAGAGCTGGCCAGGGCTGCCCCTCCCAAACACTGGGCTTGGGGTCAGCCCCGCTCTCAGGGAAACAAGGTTTTTATAGTTCAAAGAGTTACAAAAAATCTTGGGAACTTACAGCTAACAAGGTCAGACATGTGTAATTCAAAGAAGTAGCAAACTAATCACTTACATGGCATTGCATTCCAAGGAAAAGGGGAGTGTAGTCAAACCCCATATCAAAAGTTTATGAGGCACAGTTAGTTTTAGAGAGAGAGTTGTTATCTGGTCAAGGAAAGCCAGGCCTGAGTGAGCTCAAGGCCTGGGCATGAATGCCAGACAATAAGCTCAAGCCAAATAAGAATCCTAGCATTTCATAGAAAACTGAAGTGGGTTTTTCATAACTTTTTGACAGGATGGCTCCCAGTCTTAAGATGGAATTAGGCTGGTTTATCATCCCCCCCCCCCTTTTTTTTTCTTTTCAAATCTTTGAAAGGGAGTAATCATATAGGGCTAATTTTTTTTTTTTTTTTTTTTTTTTTTTTTTTATGGCACCGGGGATTGAACTCAGGGGCACTCGACCACTGGGCCACATCCCCAGCCCTTTTTTGTATTTTATTTAGAGACAGGGTCTCACTGAGTTGCTAAGTGCCTTGCCATTGCTGAGGCTGGCTTTGAACTAGCGATCCTCCTGCCTCAGCCTCCCAAGTGCTGGGATTACAGGCATGTGCCACCCGCGCCCGGCTTCATATAAGCTAATTTTATCAATGGTACATAATAGAATTAAATTACAGCCCAATAAACCGGAGCATATAATTAATAACACATGGGACAATAACTAGTAAGAGAAGCATACAAATTATAGGACCTAAGAGAGAAGTTAACCATGGAAACAAATCTCCCAAGCCTAACCAATAATTACTCGTTTTAATTTTGTTAATCTCCTGTCTTATCTCATCTACCTGTTGTTGGATAATGTTAGAATAATCTGTAATATTAAAACAGCACATGCCTGGGAATTGTTGGCAACCCAAGTGATGTTTCAATAAAAGAAAATCAATAGCCGCTCTATTTTCTATCATTGAGGTTCAAAGTTCTTTCATCTCTTGATTAATTTCTCCCAAAACTTGTGCAGTAAGGTTAGCTGTTTTGCTAAAAGTACAGGCTAATTTTGTGATTTCTCTTTGTATTTTTACAACTAGACCCAGAAGTGGCAAAAGAAAAGCTGCTGCAATTGTAGTGTCTAGTGGGTCTAGGAGGATTAAATTGTCATCACAGTTGGAGGGCAGACTTCGGGCAATTCGGTGGGGAGCTGTCAGGGATGGCAGTAAAGGAAAGATCTGTCCAATAGAACAGATCCCAGAAAAGTTTGTAGGCAAAGCCTGGAAGGTTGTTTTATTACAGAGAAAAACCCATCCTGTTGTCAGTTGTTTGCCATTGGGTAGGGAGATTATTTTGCTCAATAGAACAATTGGGGGGGGGATCAGGGAAGGATGCAATCTATGCATAAACAATGCTTTTGAATAACCAGTGAAGCTGGCAAAGCTGGCTCTGCATGGTATACTGGCCAGTCTTGCTGCATTGCTCTATCACCAGTGACTTTAACATAGTCAGTATATTTTACAGATAGACCCATAAGATTGTTATCCAGCAATTGATGGATGGAGTTTCCTTCTTGTACACAGAAGGAACTTTTGTCCATAGTGTCAACATCCAATTGTAACCAAAAGTTTTGAGTAGTTACAGAATTTAGGGGACTCACAGTAACTTCCATCTTTAAAGTACCTTTTGAATAAACAGTATCTATTGGGGCCCCCTTTTTTTTTAGCTTAGTACAGGAATACTGTCCTGAATCTTGAGGGTGAGCAGAGTATTTATAGATTCCAAAATTTATATTATCCCCTCGAGATTGGTCTGTAAGATTTTTCCATGGTCCCTCCCTGAATACCTGACTAAAAATTTCTTGGTTATCTTTATACCATTTGATAGAGCCAATTACTGGATCTTGACAAGAGTAAGTACAATTTAGTATTAGTGGAGATCCTGAAATAGCAGGTCCTTCTTGGGCTACAGATGGGGTACAAGGTTTGTTGAGGCCAGCATAGCTAAAACCTAAGGATACATGTATACTTCAACAGGCAAAAACTATTAGCATAATGCTTATAATAACAGGAAAAGCAATAAGAATCTAGTGACAAAATATTAAACCTTAGTAATTTTAACTTTAAAAGGCCCATGCTCAGTCACTTTCCACCTCTGGCTGCTGGATTCTCTTCCAGTGGGTTCTTCCTCCGTGGTTTCTGTAGGTGCCTTCTTTAGCTGTGAGTGATGGATCCAGGCAGGAATACCAGCAACTTTGATGGCAGTAGGAGTGTGGAGAATCATGATATAAGGGCCCTTCCACCTGGGCTCAAGGCTGTTAGTTCTCAAACATCGTATCAGCACAGCATCGCCTGGTTGGAATGAATGATCGGGCAGTCTGTGTCCAACGGGCTGAGCAGCCTGGACCTGGGGAAAGATCTTATCTATGATTAGTTGTAGTCCTTTAAGTGTTTCTGAGATTGGAATGTCTCCCACCAGATCTTGGTGTACTCTGGGAACCAAAGGTGGTGGCCGCTCATAAATTATTTCATAAGGTGTAAATTTTTCCCGGTAAGGAGTGCAACGGGCCCTTAAGAGAGCAAAAGGCAGGAGATCAACCAGTTACCACCAGTCTCAAGTATTAATTTAGTCAGTTTCCTTTAATGTTCTATTCATCCTTTCTACCTTTCCTGAACTTTGAGGATGGTACATACAATGTAATTTCCAGTTTATATTAAGGGCTCTTGAAATTAATTGAGATAATTTGGCCGTGAAGGCCGGGCCATTGTCAGACCCCAAAGTTAGAGGAAGGCCAAATCTAGGAACAATCTCAGTTATTAGTTTTTTAACTACTATTTGTGCTGTCTCTGTTCGAGTTGGAAAGGCTCCTACCCAGCCTGAGACAGTTTCAACAAAGACTAACAAGTATTTATATCCATATAGTCCTGGTTTAATTTCAGTAAAGTCCAATTCCCAAAATTCACCAGGTACAGTACCTTGACTTCTGTTTCCCTGTGGAAGATGGTTCTTTTTAGCATTTACCTGTGCACATGTCATGCAGCAATTTGAGATGTTCTGGAGTATCCCTCAGTGTCCCGGGAACCAAACGTGGGGTGAAATTAGTTCTGAAGTCTTCTTGGGGGAATAAATGCATCGCCTGATGAAGATCAGTTAACCATTTTCTTCCTAAAAGCTTAGGCATGCAAATTTTCCCATCTGGGAGAGTCCACCAGCCGTGACAGTTTTGTTGGGCTCCCATAGAGGAGTATAAGTTTATCTCTTCAATAGTGTATTAAGGAGTTTCTTCCTCAATTTTAACTGGGAGTTTTGGGCAATTTGAGAGCTTAAGAATAGTTTGGCATTTTGACTCCCCAAGGGCTATTTCTCTGGCTGTTTGATCGGCCAAGTTATTACCTTGGGTCTGGGGGCTATTGTCTTTACGGTGTCCTGGCCAGTGGATAATAGCCAGTTTATCTGGCAACCAGATAGCCTCCAGTAATTGAAAGATTTCTTGTTTATTTTTGATAGTCTTTCCATCTGAAGTTAAAAATCCCCTTTGTTTGTATATCTGTCCATGCACATGTACTGTAGCAAAAGCATAACGGCTGTCCATATAAATGTTTACCCGTTTTCCTTCTGCCCATCTCAATGCCTGTGTTACTGCAATGATTTCTGCTTTTGGGGCTGATGAGCCTCTGGGCAAAGCCTGTGCCCAGATAATTTCTTTTTGGCCCGTAACTACTGCCGCTCCTGCATACCTTATTCCATCCTGGACATAACTGCTACCATCGGTGTAAAGGTCTGCGTCTCTGTTGGTGAGAGGAATGTCAGTCAGGTCTGGTTGGGTACCTTGGATGACATCCAGCATCTCTGAGCAGTCATGAATTGGCTCCTCTGGGTTATCATCAGGCAGCAGAATTGCAGGATTGATTGCCAGGGATTTACTGAAGGCCAATCTGTCCTTGTCTAGGAGGAGAGCCTGGTACTGAATGAGACAGGCATTTGACATCCATCGACTGGTGGCATCCCTCAATAGGGTTTCCACTGTGTGAGGGGCAGTCACAGTGAGAGTCTGCCCCAGAGAAAGCTTATCTGCTTCCTTTACCAGTATCGCAGTAGCCGCTATGGCTCGTAAACAAGGGGGCCATCCTGATGCTACAGGATCCAGCCTTTTCGAAATGTAGGCAATTGGTCTTTTCCATGGCCCTAAATTTTGGGCAAGAACTCCTTTAGCAATACCCTTTCTCTCATGAACATAAAGATGGAAAGGCTTAGATATATCAGGGAGGGCTAAGGCAGGGGCCTGAACCAGAGTCTCCTTTAAATTTTTGAAGGCAAATTCATTTTCCTCAGTCCAAATTAAAGGTGATTTGCCTCCTGCAGTTGCAGTATAAAATGGCTTGGCAATTTCAGCAAATCCAGGTATCCGAAGGCAGCAGTATCCAATTGCCCCTAGAAATTCCCTAACCTGCTTTTTAGTGGTTGGGTTTGGGATCTTCATTATGGCTTCTATGCAGGTTTGGGATAACAGACTTTTCCCTTCCCTCAGCTCATATCCCAAATAAGTAACCCAAGAGGAACAGATTTTTGCCTTTTACTTGGAGACTCAGTACCACAATTGAGCCAAGGTTTCTAGCTAACCCCGGGTGGCCCTTATACAGTCCTCTTTGTCTTTTGCTGCTAACAGGAGATCACCCACATATTGGAGCAAGGTTACCTCAGGGTACTTACTGTGAAACAGTCTCAGATCTTGATTGAGAGTTTCATCAAAGATAGTGGGAGAATTTTTAAATCCCTGAGGTAGTCGAGTCCAGGTCAGTTGTGCCGATATCCCCATCTCCAAATCAGTCCACTCGAAAGCAAAGATAGGCTGACTCAGTTTTGACAAAGGGATGGAGAAAAATGCGTCTTTCAAATCCAATACAGTATAAACTGTATGTTCTGGTGGCAACAAATTGAGCAAAGTGTAGGGGTCAGGGACAGTTGGGTGTATAGTTTCTACCCGTTTGTTCACTTTCCTTAAGTCCTGTACTGGTCTGTAATCTTGAGTCCCAGGCTTTTGGACAGGCAACAAGGGGGTGTTCCAAGTCGATTGACATCTAATTAGTATCCCCACTTCTAGGAGATGCCTGATGTGGGTTTTAATTCCTTCTTTGGCTTCAAAACTGATGGGGTATTGTTTAACCCAGATGGGCATGGACCCAGATGTTAGTTGTATTACAACTGGTGGCACATGCTCAGCTAGCCCTGGAGGGTTATCCTCAGCCCAAACTGTAGGAATTTCTTGAATTAATAATTTCTCCCATTTTCCTTCTGAAGTTTGGATAGGATTTTGAAAAAGCAGATACTCCTCACTTAATGGGCAGGTTATAGTTAGGGCCTTTGCAGGATTCCCCAATTCTAATGTAGGCATATCTCCAGAAAATGAAATAGTTGCCTGAAGTTTGCTTAAAAGGTCCCGTCCCAGCAACGGGAAAGGGCATTCAGGGATAACAATGAAAGAGTGAGTTACAGTTCTTCGTCCTATGTTAACAGTCCAGACTGTAGTCCATTTATACTTTTTAATTTCTCCTGTTGCCCCTTGCACTTCCATGGTTTCATTAGTGAGGGGTCCTATGGGCTTCTGTAACACCGAATGTGAAGCTCCTGTATCCACTAGGAAATTTACAGGTTGGCCCCCCCATTGAGAAAGTTACCATGGGCTCTTGGGAGCCTAGTTTGAAAGAGCCATGGCCCCCCTATTCTTCTAAAGTTAAAACTGGTTTTGGCTGAGGAGCTCTGGCCTGTGATCGGGGCAAGCTCTTCGGATTATGTTGGGGGCATTAATTTTTCCAATGTCCAATTTCTTTGCAATAAGCACACTGGTTTTGTAGCAGAGAAGACCGCTTTTTGTCTCTGTTGTATGTAGTCTGCCTTTGTCTAGGATTTGAGGTTTCAGAAGCCTGTAATGCAGCCACTGTGGCCCTGTTTACCTTCCTTATCAGTAGATCATCTCGGCTATCTCTATTTTCAAACACCTTTTGGGCTATTTCCAATAATTCTGACCTGGTTTTTCCTGCAAAGCCATCTATCTTTTGAATCTTTTTACGGATGTCTGGGGCTGACTGAGTCACAAAAGCCAGATTAATCGCCTTGAGGCTTGTTGGGTCCTCAAGGTCTATAGGGGTATATAGACGGTATGCCTCCAGGTGGCGCTCAAGAAACGCTGAAGGCAACTCATCTGGCCCCTGTTTTACATCTGCTACCTTAGAAAGATTTGTGGGTTTTTGAGCTGCCCTCTTAAAGCCCTCTAACAGAGTCTGGTGGTACTCACCAAGTGCTCTCCTACCTTCAGTTGTCCCATAGTCCCAGCTTGGTCTTCTCCTAGGTAAAGCTCGTTCAATCACTTCTGTTTTTTCGTCGCTTGTAAGAGCACTTATTCCAGGCAGTGCATTAGCCACTTCTGCCAGGATTCCCTCCCTTTCCTCCGTGGTGAAGAGAGTATGAAGAATCTGTTGACAGTCATCCCAGGTGGGGAGGTGATTAAAGAAAACAGAATCAACCAGAGAAATCAAGGAACTAGGATCCGTGCATAAAGGGGGATTCTGTTTTTTCCAGTTATAAAGGTCTGTTGTGGAAAATGGAACATACACGTAGCGACCTTCTGGAATCTGGCGGAGAGGAAGAACGGGGGCCAGAGTCGGCTCCACTTCAGGGATATTAATAGAAATGGAGTCAGCAGGTCGGCCAGGGGAAGCAACTGAGTCAGGCCTTCCATAAGGGTGGTCCTGTCGGGTATGGGGAGGAGAAAGAACAGGGGCTGGCTCCTTTGGGAAGACTAGAGTTGGAGGAGTGGTTGAGTGAGGCGATTGAGGAAGCGGTTGAGGGAAGGGAGAGGGAGATGGTGGAGTAGTTAGTGGAGCAGCTGTGACTGCACCTGCGGCAGGAGGATAAAGAGGAGCCGAAGCATATGGGGGAAGGAGGGAATCCTCCGGAGAGTCCTGTAGGACAGGGCTCTTAGTGGATTTATGGTTTGTGTTTGAGGGACCCCTGGGGAGTTCTCCTAGCCATAACCAGGGCTTGCCCTCCCTGTCCATTCCGGACCATCCAAACCTTCATCCAAGTGGGGGAATTAGTTGTTGCTTCCGCCCAGGGTAGAATATATCCTATTTGATCTGGGTGGCCAGGATTACCAAGAGTGATGTTAGATATAGCCTATGCCACTTGGGGATCAAAGGTGCCCTCAGGGGGCCAGCCAACTCCGAAGGTGGGCCATTCTACCTCACAGAATGTTCAGAGGTGTTTCTTGGTGATGGGATAATCATAATCCTGCTTAACAAAATGGGGATAAAGTTTGTCAAAATTCCTTAAAACACAGTTCAAAGGAGTATCAGGCTTACTTGTCTTATTACCCATGTTGTTCAATTTTTACATTTACAACAGAGAAGACACACAATGAGAAAGCAGAAAACAAAAACAAAAAAACAAAACAAAACAAAACAAAACAAAAAACAGAACACAGGACAATACACAAAAGAACAAGAATCAGGTGCCAAACCAACCAGGGAGCAGTGCAACGTCTTGTTAATGCTCCAGACAGGAGTGTGTATGTGCCTCGTCAGGCACCTCTCTGTCCCCAGTGGGAATTCCTGTCCAGAACCAGAAAGCAGTGCTACCTTTCGCTACTGCCCTGGACAGGAGAGTATGTGCCTCGCCAGGTGCCTCACTGTCCCCAGAAGAGATCTCAAAACCAGATACCAGATGTTACTAGGGCGCCACTTACCTGTGGAGATTTTTTTCCACTGGATGCTTGCTAATTTTTTTGATGCGGCAATTCACTCCAGTAGTCCGAAGGACTGAAGGCACACCCTGGGGTTTTGGAACGTCTCAAGTTGCGCACCCCCTAGGGTAGGACTCTGCCCCGGAGTCCCAGAGCGAAGGTCCGGCTTCAGAATTTGTAGTGGTCTGAATCTCACTGGGGCCTCGAACAATGTTGATCCAAGACGAAAAGAAAAGACCACCAACTCCAATTTTAAATTAAAGCAAGCTTATATTGTATACACACAAAGAGAGCTGGCCAGGGCTGCCCCTCCCAAACACTGGGCTTGGGGGTCAGCCCTGCTCTCAGGGAAGACAAGGTTTTTATAGTTCAAAGAGTTACAAAAAATCTTGGGAACTTACAGCTAACAAGGTCAAACATGTGTAATTCAAAGCAAGTAGCAAACTAATCACTTACATGGCATTGCGTTCCAAGGAAAAGGGGAGTGTAGTCAAACCCCATATCAAAAGTTTATGAGGCACCGTTAGTTTTAGAGAGAGAGAGAGTTGTTATCTGGTCAAGGAATGCCAGGCCTGAGTGAGCTCAAGGCCTGGGCATGAATGCCAGACAATAAGCTCAAGCCAAATAAGAATCCTAGTATTTCATAGAAAACTGAAGTGGGCTTTTCATAATATAATATTTGGAAGATTCATCTATACATGTGAAGTATTGAAGTATATTTGCAAATGAATGCAAACTTTTCTTGGTAGTGGGGGGAGGGAAGATCACTGAAAATGCCTGGAAAAACTTTATTTACTGCCTCTTCATGAGAGTTATTTGGAATTTCTAGGAGGAGTCACAGACTTTTCACATTTTCTCACATATACTTTATCATTGCCTCTTTCCCTAATTCAACTTTTCAGAACAGTTTGAGAAGAATATTTGTGTCTCATAATCCTCTGTACATTTAGTGCCTACTCTGCAGTGAATTGTCCAGGACAAACACATTCTCTCTCATAACCCTGGAAAATTCTTAAATTCAGGAAATTAATACAATTCTTAAATTCTTAAATTCAGGAAATTAATACAATACTCTCCTTCAATCTATAGCCCAATTTTTTAGTTGTCCTGTTTTCATTCTCCATGCTTGCTTTAAATCCAGAGTCACACAAATCATATCCTTATCACATCTCTTTAGTCTCCTTTATAGTTTTAGAACATTTTCAAGTTTGCCTACTTCTGAAATTTAGAGACAAAGACTATGGCATTTCTGTGTGTGTATATGTGTGTGTGTGTGTGTGTGTGTGTGTTTGTGCGCGCACACACACACACACACACACTGCTTCATTGGTGATTATATCTTCAGCTATTATGTCAAAAGCCAACATTTACAAAGCACATTTAACCTCAAAAGTAACACTAGGAAGAAATAGCAAGCAGAAATCAAATCCCAAATATGTGGCACCAGGCCTATGATATAGAAATAGCTGTCGACAGGTCTGTCATGGTTACCAAGTTGAGTCAGTATAAGAATTTGGGATGCAGGATGTGACTAGAATAGGAAAGCCTTTGAAGGAGGGGCCATATTCATGGGCTCTCTGGTGGCAGCTTTGGAGGTTGGTCGTACAGAGGCCCTCTGTGCCAGGATGGAAGCCAGTGAGTGGGGGCATTAGGAGGACAGGCTCTCCTTTGTTGTTGCTCACAAGGGCTCCCAGATGCAGGCTGAGGGATTGGTTATGGGACAACAAAATGGGAGAGCTTGGGGTTGGGTTGGGAGACCTGAAGGGTTAGGGGGCCAGGGAAGACTGCTCCCTTTGCTGGCTGCCTGTGTTTCCTATGGCCATGGACTTTGGGGCATGGGCAGGAGCTGTCAGTGGAAGCAGGAGAAGATGGAAAAATCACTTCCATGGAAGGGGGAGTAGTGCCCTGTCCTCAGGCAGCACAGTGGGATTCTGGGTAAGGTAAGCCTATGACTTGGCTATGGTGGTTAAAGGGATTCTCCTAGGTGAGTTCTGGCCCTGGTTATTGCAATTGAGGATGGGAGACACTAGAGTAGGTATTAGCAAGGAATGAGGAGAAGGAGGAAAAGGAGAAAGAGGAGGAAAAGGAGAAGGAAAAGCAGGAGGAGGAGAAAAAGGAAAAGGAAGAGGAGGAGAAGGGAAAGGAGGAGAGAAGGTGAAGGAGAAAGAGGGCAGTCCACAAGGGAAACAGAGGCAGGAGGATCTGCAAAAGGGTCCCCTGAGCCAAGGGGAAGCAACACCATCAGATCCTCTGGACACTCAGGGAGACCTCAGTGCCCTGGAGCCCAGTCCTGGGCCCCTGGAGGGAAACAGCTTTCCAGAGAGGTCCCAGGTGTCTCCCAAGAACTTGTCTTGTGGGAGCCCTGCCACCTGCGGCTCCCACTGCCCTGCTCAAGGAGCGCCCGCCCTGCTTAGGGCTGAAGCCCAGGCAGCAGTGCTGCTGGAGCCAGACCCCAGCTGCTCCTCAGTGCAGGACAAGTGGACAAAGGAGAGCCTAGCTGCATACCATCACCCCGTCTCTGCAGGCTCCCAGTCATCCAGCAAGGGAGGTCAGGGCCAAAAGCCTTACTGGCTTTTCTCCCAGAGCTGCCCTCCACAAACTGCAGCTGCCTGGAGGTGATAAACCAGCCTAATTCCATCTTAAGACTGGGAGCCATCCTGTCAAAAAGTTATGAAAGAGCAATGTTGGGTTTTTCTGGTGGCTCCTTGTAAAGGATTTTTTGTTTTGACAGGGGTTCTCCGGATTGCTGCAGCACTGAGTATGTAGCTCCAGTGTCTACCAGAAACTTTTTGGGTTTGCCCCCTACTTGTAAGGTGACCATAGGCTCTTGGGGGCTTATTGGAATAGAGCCTCAGCCCCATCAGTCCTCAACCAGTATAGAAAGGACCTTTCCTAACCTCAGTTTGGAGGGTCTGGAATTCCGGGCTTTCTGTGGGCATTTGTTTTTCTAATGTCCTTTTTCCTTACAGTAGGCACATTGGTCCCTTTTTAAATTTTTTTTTTACCTCTTGCTGTAGGTGGCCCTCTAGAAGGGGCATTAGGTCATTTGGTGGCAGTCAATAAGACCTTAGTAAGTCTTTTGGTTTGTCTTTCTTCAAGAGGATCTCTGTTATTATAAACTCTTTGGGCAATTTCCACCAATTTAGATAAAACCTTTTCCTCTAACCTTTTAAGTTCTTGGAGTGTCTTCCTAATATTGCGAGCCGACAGGGTTACAAAGGCTATATTTGTCTATAGGGTGTAAGAGCAGTAAGCCTGTAGGAGGCACTCCAAGAATGCACTTGGAGATTCGCTAGGGATTGTCTAGTGGGCCTTCTAAGTGTGGTTTGAACTCCCTACAGTAGAGTCTGGCAAGACTGGTTTAGAGCCTCCTTACCTGTATCTTCACTGGGGTCCCAGTTGGGATAGACAGAGAGAATCATGGCTTCCCACAGCACAGGGTCATCTGTGGGCAGGCATCAGCACCCAAGATAGATTTCTGAGCTTCTCGTTTGATGCGTTCTCATTCCTCAGATGTGAACAGAGTTTGGAGAAGTTGTTGACAGTCATCCCCGGTGGGCTGGTGGGTATAGAAAACTGATTCTAAAAGAGAGGTGAGTCTCTGTGGTTGATAAGTAAAAGAAGGATTTTGTGAAATGTGGAGAGGACACCTGATGATGGGAAAGGTGGAGACAATGGAGGAGAAGGCGAGGAGTGTTGAAGGCATTCCAGTACCCACTGTATGGATGACAGAAAATTTGCCAACTCTAAGAGAGAAAAACATGTTGTTCAGACATGCAAGAATATTTCCAGAATGGGTCTATAAACATAATTGAGAAATGTCCACAGGTGTCTGGGAGAAACTAAGGCAACAAGAGTTGTTTGCCCCTCAGTTAATAATTCCTACTGAGCTTCCTGTTCTAAAGCCACAATCCCTGCAAAGGCCTAATTACAGAGAAAGAATTATTTTACCCACAGTACAGGGCCAAACATATATTACCTACTTAATTAAAGGAAGATAATGGTATCTTTCAATAGACCTTTTTTTTTTTTTTTTTTTTTTTTTAATTTTAACCTTACACAGGGATTTATGATGAGGTTGGAAAACACATAGTTAATATTGATGGCAAATTGGTTGGCATGTTGGGTTGATGTACAAACCTTACCTTTTAGTTAAAGATTACAAATGTTTAAGGCCTGGTGCACTTTAACAAAAGAATAAAAAAACTCTCTGAGAAAGCAACTCAACAGGTATGATCTATTGTTTCTTTTCCACTCTCACTGTTCCACCTGACCAATCTTTAAAAAGTAGGCACTGCATGTTCAAATTAGAATAGGGCATGTATTTCTTAAAAGAAGGACTACAAGAGTTATCAATGATTTTAGAAATACCTTTAGATTCATAAGCTTTCAGGTGTAGGTATACTCTAAAGTTATAAGATTAGGTTAGGAGACATAGTCTGGTTACGTAGTCTGGCACCAGTTGAATAAAGGACTGTTACATCTTGGGAGAATTAGACATATCTGGAAACCATATATTAATGACGCATTTTGTTGGAATGATTTTGTGCCTATAATAAAAGAAAAAGCATATAAATAAAGACCCAGAGAAAACAGGATTAGCTCTCTCTCTCTGGAGATTGCTCAAATAGAACGACTCCTCGTCCCATTCCTTGCTCCGATGCCATTCATCCTTTAGGACCCCCTGGATCCCCATTGGGGCTGGACCCCAGCAGAGGAGGGAGGTGCTGAAGGTGAAAGAGATGGCAGAAACAAGGGAGGTGAAGGTGAGGAGGGAGGGGCAAGGAGGAAAGGGTTGGAGAAGGGAAAATGAGAGGAGATGGATTTTGGTTCCAGGTAGGGAGGAGGTTCCAAGAGGAAAGTAGTCTCAGCTTCAGAGTTATCTAAAACCAGGGGTCCAGGGGATTTCTGATTAACAGGTTTCTTTTGGGTCAATAAAATGGTGCTCTTTCTTCGGAGCTCTGAATCAGAAGACTTGTAACCTGTAATGCAACATTTTAGCCATTTGCCATTTATGTTCATCAGTAAATATGTCAATCTAGATTTGTATATAAATTGTTTGATCTGGATATCCTGCTGCCTGAAAACAAATTTTTTTTTTTTTTTAACTCTAGGGCAGTAGGGAGGTTAGTTGTTCCTTGTGAGGGCCTATGGACCTCAAAAATAAGCCATTCCAATTCACAGAATTTTCATAAATCTAATTTGTTAACAGACATTCTGTAGTCAGAAGCACGTTTCTGGAAATCCTGAAAATTGTCTAAGAAACAGGTTAAGACTGTGACATGCTGGGGGCCAGCCCCAGTCAGGGGGTACAATGCGAGCACTCAGCGAAGTACGGAGGCAGAGAAGCAGCGTTGGGAAAATAAACACACAGACACGCGAGTCAGGCTGTGGAATCTTCTCTCTTTACTTTCACTTTGTTATAGGTTTTAAGCATATTTTTTGGCAGCACAGAATGTTTACATTTTCTTTGATGATTTTATTACAGACATGACTTAATTTTTAGATTACATTTTAGACATATTAAATTTTTTATTTCATATATTTCAAGGTTTTGAGGTCACTTGCACCTTTTCAAGGCCCTGTACGTGACTGAAACTGTTTTCTCTGCATACTATTTAGGCTGTCTGATAAAAGTCAACCTTCTTTGTCTGGGATTCCACAGCACTATTGTTTTTCTTTTATAGCAGTTGTTTATAAAATCTAGAAGCAGGGAAAAGAGGGAGGCAAGGCTGAAGGACTTTTTTTGCTCTAAGGGATTTATATCTACTTTAAAAGTAAAAGAAATTTATTTTAATCACAAAAAGACTCTTAAAGCTTATTAACTAGAAGTTAAGTACTTATAGAAAAAGGTTTGTGTTACTCTTTTCAAGAAAAGATAAATGTACAGAGTTAGTCTGGATCTAAATAATTGAAATAGGGATACCTGGTGGCCATATATGTGAATAAAGAACTGAACAGCAGCAAGTAGAAGTCAAAGTTAACTCTTTCAACACCATATCTTTCATGAAAAAGGAGAGGGCTTTATAGAAAATGCCACAACAGTGACACACTGAGTTGACTGGTTCTCACGGTTGACTGACTTAAAAAGAGACTTAGCACACAGAGCAAAGCAAAAACACAAATAGCCACAAACCAGACAGACAACAGAAAGACGAACAGACAGCTTTGAATTGGAGTAATGTCAGGGAATGCTTAGTTTGGCAGCAATCTCTAGCCTATGAACTTTTTGGGTTCATGCACATTCCCAGCACTGCACAAAATGGGGGAAAAATAGACAATAATAACAGCATTAAAATTGCTACTATGACATCTTCAACATTAAGTACCACCAATTAACAGGAATGGTGGATTCAGCAATTGTCAACAGTAAAAACAATAACCACGAACTAGATCTTGCTTTAAAGTAAACAGCAGGTATCAACTATATCTTTTACAGTAGTAATGATTGTATTAGCTTTAGTGGTAGGGGCAGGAATTATATTGACCAATTATTTTGGAAAGATGGTAAAAATGTAGCTTTTTAGGAAAAGAGGATATGTTAGGAAGTTAGAAAAGACTTTACAATTTCAAAAAGTAGAACAGAGAATGCAGAAGTGATGTAGCAAGTGATGCTTATACAGTGGAGGGCAAGAATAGAAGAAGCAAGGTATTGGGAGAGGGGGAGAGAGAACAATAGAATTTGTCCATTAACAAGAGAAGATAAGACAGAAAGAGAAACAAGAGAAATAAACAAATGAAAATAATACAAAACCAAACCAAAGTATACAATCCCCAAACTCCAAGCCCTAAAAAAGGACAATTCTAGGAAGAAATAATCACATTTTAAAACATGCTAAAAATGAAAAAATAAATATATATATATATATCGCCCTAAACAAATCAACATAGCCAGAATTCACATACACATGTGTGTGCACACACACGTATGCACACATGAAAAGAATTTTTTAAAAATCATAATGAAGAATGAATAGTGAAGGAAACCTCTCCACTGAATTGGACAAAATAATTGACAACATTGGGTGGTCTCTGTGTATGTCAACAGTCTTTATTTCCAATTCATCTTCGATTATATACAGATAAAAAGAGGAAGGAATGGGGGTTGTTCAGCCCTTCCTGTGTTGCTTCCTGACTTGGAGCAACAACGCCGTGGGAGAAAAACTCGGAGGCAGAATGAAGATGAAAGAAGGTTTTTTATACTTCGGCTTTAGCAATCTCTCAAAACTCTAACACTGGCTCTTTCAGCAACCTCTCTGACTCTTTACTTCTTCTGACTACTGACTCTTTACTTTTTTACTTTTACTTTCTTAGAGCTTAGAGAGAGAGAGAGAGAGAGAAAGAGAGAGAGAGAGAGAGAGAGAGAGCGCTTCTTCTTTCTTCTTTCTTCTTTGGCAGCCTCGACCTGACTCCGACCAGCAACTATAACTTCTCTCTCCTAACCGCTCTGACTCTTATTTCTTCTTCTGACTACGTTCTGGCCACTCTGACTCTTTTCTTCTTCTCTGACCCGAACTCTTCTTCCGACCGACTGAGCAACTGAACGACTAACTGAATGAATACCCTTCTGACCGCTTTCACCCGGTTATATACCTTTAGTTTTGCTGGTACGTCACGTGCATTTACAGGTGTGTCACGTGCATATGATTATTATCAGGTGGAACTTATGGCTTCCAGCTAGCCGCAATAGCCATCTCCCTGATTGGGGCTGCTTCATTCCTGTTTT
This sequence comes from Tamias sibiricus, assembly GCA_025594165.1. Lineage (NCBI taxonomy): Eukaryota > Metazoa > Chordata > Mammalia > Rodentia > Sciuridae > Tamias > Tamias sibiricus. The sequence continues at coordinate 59,440,969 of CM046661.1, forward strand.
TGTGTTATTCTCTGAGCTGCTACTTGGAGCAGCCTAAGATTGAAGCTGTTTGATATAAGACTCAGCTTTCCTTCTGACCAGCATGTGGTGGGCTGGGTTGGGACATACTATCAGTTGCTGCTTTGTCCATTTGGACCAGTTTGGTGCACTCCCAAGGAACTGCCTCTTTAGCATCCTGTGAGGGAAGTTCCAGCAGGTGGGGCTGAGGTCTAATTAGGCCTCATGGGCTTTGTTGACTGGGGCCTTCTTTGGAGACTAGATTGACCCACTCCTAGAGTTAGACAATAGCCAATATCACCTGCAGATCTGGTTCTCAAGACCCTACCAAAAAAACCAATCAAGGGACAGGGGGGTGCTGATCCTTTACTCACTGCTGCCCAAGAGCACTGCCTTCCCTGGTCTAGTCCCCGAGTATATTCACCCTGCCAGCTCAGACTCCTGGCCCATTTCAACTGGTAACATGAGCTGCCTTGACACAAAGCTCAAGTGAGTTGGGCTCCCCTTGCCCTGGGTATAGTCACTGTTTTACTCACTTTCCATCTGGCCCAGCCTAGATCCCTGAAAAACCACTTGCCGGGACATTGTGGCTTGCCTCATCTCTCCACAACCAGTTGAGATACAGAGCGTGCTTTTCAATTATTAGCATGCAGTACAGACTCTGGATCAGTTAAGATTATGAAGCATTTTTGATCTCAGGTTTCTCTGTATGAAGACTGTGTCCTCCCTTTATATGTCTGCAATGAATCTGCACAGGTGGTGGGGCTGCCAGGTCTGCTCCAATGTATTCTTTCTTGTTCAGGATTCAAATTCGTGAGTCCCTGAGCCACTTGAGTGTCTAATGTTAACTTCTAGTAAAATTCCTCTTTCATTCACCTTGCTGAGAAGCTGTACACCTACTGTCTTGGTCCCAGGCCACTGTTGTGGGGTTCACACACAGAGAGACATGGCACTGAGGTGTCAACAAGAGCAGTGTTTATTTTGTGCCAGCACAGACTGGGTGGATTCTCATCCAAAGGCCCAGCCCCAATTGCAGCAGGGATTTGCCTTATATAGCCACTGCTAGTCCCTCTTTCCCCTGTCTCCCATTACATATCAGCCCTTTTGTCTCTCCTATATGGGAAAATACATTTCATGTGGTTATTGTATATGATGAAATCATAAGGAAGTTTTGAAAGAGCTGCCTAGGCCCACTGGGGGTGTTGGCAGGGTTGCACATGTGATCTGAGTGTCAGCAGAGTTGCACTTGCATACTCAGTGTGCCACACTGCCTTTCTTTGATCTGGGAAACACATGCGTACCTGGTTACTAAATGCACTACATTTTTAAACAGAGTCACATGTGTACATATCTATTAGCTGTGCTGTGCCTTTTGTCTTTGTTTGAAGAGAGCTCTTACCACACCAGGGCGCAGATTGGGATGCAACTTTCCTTTATTCCATTATCTTCTGTCTCCCTCACCATCTTCCATCTCCTGAATAAGTATAATTATTTGTAAAAGTGCCCAAGTTGTATAGGAAACCAGGTAGATTATATGCTTTTTTAAAAATTATAAATAATATGAACACTTACCCTGATACTTTGTATGCATTGCCACTGTGAGGATGAAAATACTTTAGGCATTTCTCTACATGCTCTTGATCAAGATGTTGGAAATGATATTGTGACATCAGAAGATCTTGTACTCAGTTCTAAGATTTCTTTTCAATTAACTTCTTTCATTTATTCTGCATGCATGTGTGCACACATAGATAAAAAGGAGATAGCATTAGGCTTGGTACTTTCCCACTTAATAAAAGTATCATCCTAACTAAATAAAAGGATCCAGGAGAATAGACATGTGATGTTGGCTAAATTCTTCCAACTACTAAATTCCTAGTCATATTACTGGTTGGAGTTTAGGAAAGTATCCTTAGTCACAGATAAACATTGTAAGTTCTTAAGCATAGAGGATCTTTTTAGTATAGGCTGAGATGGAATGGACTAGAATGAGACTATGTAGTATGAGAAAAAAGGCTCAAACTGAACCTTGTTGAACTCCACTTTTTAAAGGGCTGGTAAAAGAATATACATGGGTAAGGGAGTCAGAACATAAGGAAATCTACAGCCTTTACTGGCTGAATGTTTATTATGTTCCAGGGCCTATTCGAGCCCTTTTCTTTATTATCTTATTTAAACCTCAAAACTCTGTATACTGCTTGGAAGACACCTTAGCCCCCTTTCCTAGTCCCCCAAGCTGTTAGCTTCACCAAAACTATCACCTCTGGACCTCATCCTCCTTGGAAATCATCTGGAATAAATGGTCACTCTCTTCATTTCTGTTTTTTAATCTTCATAAGTACAGGGCACCTAGAGGTGAAGAGACTCTCATCCTCATTTGGTCTCTACATCCTCTAGACCACAGGACCCTGATGTCTAGACCAGATGCCCCATCCCACCTCCCCCAACTCCCCAAAAGCTTCCATAAGGCCCTGTGGAACAGATAGACTGTGTCTCAGACCTTCCTCAGAATCTTCCCTTCTCCTTAACCTGGAATTCAGTTCTCTCCTGATGTTGCTGCTTCCTCTGTAGCCCTTCCTGGCCACACTGTCTCTTACTGTCCTCATTCTTATAGTCTTATATCTGTAAATGTTAGGAATACTTACTGACTTTCTAGAATTTAGTACTCAAACATATCTTTATCTACACTTCTTAAACTGTCTTGTCTGGTTGCCTTTCTTTGAGACAACTTCTGCTTCTTCTTCTTTTTTTTTTTTTAAATAGTTTTGCTAAATGGAAGAGAATCCTATATGAGTACTAGTTACACTTCTGTGCCCTAGAGTAGAGATTTAGGATTCTTCGTTATAAATTCTCTGACCCAATTTCATGCTCTTGAATGGTATAAATGTTTGCTTTCTGAGAAAATCCTCATTATATGTATATATAGATGGTCCTTGACTTAAAATTGTTGACAAAAACTGCTTAGGATTTTCAGTTTTTGACTTGATGATGGTGTGAAAGTGATACATATTCAGTAAAATCCATACTTCATATTTTGAATTTTGACCTTTTCCAAGGCTAGTGATATGCAGCATGATTGCAATGCTGGGTAGCAGCAGGGAGTGCAGCTTCCAGTCAGCCCCATAATCACAGGGCAAACAGCACAGACTGCATTCTGTGCAATATACTGTATTCAACTAGTTACATGAGACATTCAATACTCAATTATAAAATGGGCTTTGTGTTAGATAGTTTTGCCCAACTGAAGGCTTATTCTGAGCACATTTAAAGCAGGTTAGTCTAAGTTTTGATGCTCAGTATGTTAACAGTATTGAATGCATTTTGTCTGATGCTATTCTCAACTTATTATGGATTTATCAGGACATAATTCCATTATAAGTTGAAGAGCATCTGTAAACAGATTTGAGCTGCCCATATTTTTTTTTTAATGTAAATGTCTCATTATCAACTTTTTTCCTATTCATACCAACCAGATTGAGAAGTGGATTGGATAAATCTATGAAGGTGGAGACACAAAATCAGTGGTGCTCAGACACTCTAGTTTTGATCTTGGTTGAGAGTGTGTTAGCTAAATTTGAGGGCTCTCAGATCCATTTGAGTTTGTCCTTTTCTAATGTCTCCAGTTTTATAAAACTTTATGCAAAATATATGGGTAGTTCATATGTGTTAATAACACTTTTCTTGATATTTATCTTTTATACAACATTTACCAAACTATAATAGTACTTAAATTAATTTCTGTAAACAAATCTGGTGAGTAGTTCTTGATATGTAGGAGTAAGGATATGGGGTTTGCCACTATAACCTATGGGCTAACAGTTTAGAAGACACTTATGCTTTCTGGTCGCATGTGCTATTTTAACACTCAATCAGTTTTATTTGGTAGTTTATGTTCCACTGTGTTTCTCTAACTGCTGGAATTTTGCATATTTCTCTATGGTCCCTCTACTCTGCTGGCCAGTTTTAAGTCTCAAGATTATTTAGTATTATATGCAACATATAAGCCCTATTCCTTCCCAACTTCTGTAGATACAAATATGTACCATTGCTTTGAATTTAATAAAAACATGTTTTTCTGATAACATTTCAAAAAGCATTGGCAGAATATACTTTTGGAGTCATAAATTTGTTCATGTATTTTGGCGTAATTAATAGCCTTGAATAATTTATCTAGTGAAAATACTTAATATTGAAAAGTTAAATGTAAAACAACAAATAGGCAAAGTAAGGAAATTATTAAATATATCTTGAAGATTAACCCTATATATTATTATCTATCCAGATTATTATCTATGAATTAAAATTATAAACTTGTATATTACATAGCAACATATAAAACTGTGTGAAATTATAAATATAGAATAAAATTCTTAATTCAGAATTTTTTATTCTATTTACAACTGTAAATTATAAATTAATAGGGATGGTGACTAGAGAGGAAAATATAAAAATGAAACATTTAGTGGTGGGATTATAGATATTTTTTACTTTAAAAAAGTTACTTATAAATAAGTATTGAGATAGGTTTAAGAATACAAAACCCATTTGAATGTTACCAGTGTTTTCATTTTTCTTAAATGCATATGGGTTGTGCTGACTTGGTCATTCCCTAGCACTCATAAATTATTATTTATATTCAGGTACTTTTAGAAATGGCATTATGTTTGCTTAATTTGGGATGTCAAAGTAGAACTCTGAGCATTGAAAAGGTTTTGCTTTGGAAACAGTGGAAACAGTGTGTGTGAGAGCGTTCACTTTTCACCCCAGCTGTCTTTTCTTTCCTTCTTGCAGTCCATGTACTTGTACTTGGCCATGAAGGGTCTGCTCTTTACTGCTCGAGTTTAGAGCTGAACCAATTCTCATTTGTTCTGGAAGCACCTTCTGCTCAGGATGCAGTTTCTGTTACAGTAAAGTCCCTTAATTCAAGCAAGAATTTAATTGCTGTTGTGGGAGCTGCCCACTCACACATGTATGAGCTGGCCTAAATCTCCAGCCAGTCTGACTTTATTCCTAAGTAGGTCCAACATTTATGCTAAGTACCTGTATGCTCACCACAATTTCATATGGCATCAAATTTCCAAGTCTCAGTGACTGAGAAATATATAAAATGTAACAGCTATTTTTAAGCCAGAAATAGGGATATTATCCATATTTCTAATATGTATTCTATGAAGTTCATCAGTATTATATGCATAATTTTAATTAAAACTTTATTTATGAATTGTGATTCACCCAAAACATTAATATTAGTGTAATGTGTGTCATGAGTAATCTAGTATGTGTGTATTTTAAATTTGTTGTCATTAACTTATTTTATGTACGCTTCTTATGCTTGTTCAGGTGAACTGATATTTGAACCTTATGACAGAGAAGCTATAATAGTAGTGAATATTCTTGATGATGTAGTTCCAGAAGAAGAAGAGTCCTTCAAAGTTCAGTTTAAAAATCCCAAAGGTGGAGCAGAGATTGGTAGCAAGAGTTATGTGAAAATAACTATTCCGTCTAATGATGATGCCTATGGTGTTGTTGGATTTGCTCAGGGAATAATACTAAGGATTTTGCACTTGCCAGTCAAAGTGATTTGTTCATTCTCATTTATAAATTAGTTCTTTTCAGCACCTGATGAGTGAGTCATACTCACTGCAGCTTTTCTCTCTTCCCTTGCCAGTGGTTTATCCCCTGTTCTGCATTCTAAGGTGAATTCTGCTGGCATCTTGGAATTTGCTATCTTACATACTGGGCCCTCTGGATCAACTTGTCCTAATCTTTTTTTTTTTTTTTTTTTTTTTTTTTTTTTTGTAGTTATTCTTTTTATTTGAATTTGCAATAGTTGTTCTTGGTCCAGGAGTTTGACTCTGCTACAGCCTTTTTACCAGAGAGCAATGATGAGATAGACTGCATATACACTATATACTGTGTCGTGTCACACATGTCACATAAAATTTTATTACTGTGGGGAGGATGGAAGAGAGGTATAACTATATGTGCACTGCACACATGTAGATGCCTTTGTCTTGAGGAAGGCCAGCCATGCTAATCTTTTCAGGTCTTCTCTCATGCACAGCCTTCATATGCTTTTTCCAGTGAGCAAAAGAACAGCCATTCATGTTGCATCATGTATTCCTGTTTGCTAGGTGTATTCTGACACTGAACTAGAGTTATATCTATAGCTATTATGTCTCTTTCTCTGAAATCTTCTACAAATAAGGAAAACTTAATTTATATTAGCTTAAACGTTAAGAGAGTGTCCACAGAGAAGGTGGACTTTGGGGTTGTTTGGATATTGTACTGTGTCACCAACTACTTTGTCAGTTCAAAACTGATCCTTCATTGGTTATTTGAAAAGTGATGTTATTGTTTGGGCCACTGTTTTCTATTTATGTCCAGTTAGGAACAGAAAGATACTTTATGTTCCATTTTGATTAAGGAAGAAATTTTCCAAAGCCTCTTAAAAACTTTTAATCTCTAATTGACAAGAACTGGGCAACAAACCCCATCAGTTGGTTATTTGTTCATTCATAATGCAGCAGACATTTAGTAAACACTATGTCAGAGAATGAAACAGTAAAAATCTCTACCCTCATTATCCTAAAGGGGATCAAGGGGAGACTGACAAGAGGCAAAGATATAAGAAAACATGAACTGTATCTGATGGTGATAAGTGCTATTGAGAAGCATCTGGCAGAGAAGGCATATGGAGCATGAAAGGAGGGGTGTGGGTTGTAGATAAGAAAACTAAAATAGGATGGTCAGGAAGGGCTGCATGGAGTGACAGAAGGGCATAGTCCTGTAGGGGATGAGAAGTGAATTATATTTGCATCTTGGATAGTAACAGTTCAGACAGGGACCCATCACCAAGAGGAGAGGCCTGCAGTGCCATCTTGCCCTTCTGGAGCATCAAAGGAGTCACTGGCTACACATATAGGAAAGGGAGATAAGGTCCAGGAGGCTGAGCCAGGGCCTTATGATCCCAAGACCACCCACAGTTTTGATGATTCACTGGGAGCACTCATACTTACTTAGTGCTGAGTCATACTCACGGCTATGATTCATTAAAGCAAAGGATACAACTCAAAATTCTCTATGGGGAAATGCTCATGGGTGAAGGCCAGAGGAAACCAGTTGTAAACTGCCAAGAATCCTCTCCCAGCAGAGTCCCACAGGACATATTCATTTCCCTAGCGTCAAGTTGTTACAACACGTGGAATTTTGCCAACCAGAGGCTCACTAAAGAGTCAGTATCCAAGGTTTTAATTGGCAGTTGGTCATGTAGTTGCCCTCTGCTTGGCACATACAAAAATTCTAGACTTCCAGAAGAAAAACAGATATTAGTATAATTCACGTTGTTTGTACAAATAGCTTGGTCACAGGGAGCATATTGAGAGCTCTGGGAATAGAGCTGGGTGTGGTGGTGCACACCTATCATCTTAGCTTCTCGGGAGGCTAAGGCAGAAGGATCAAAAGACAGAGGCTATCCTGGGCAACTTAGTGAGACCCTGTCTAGAAACAAATAAAGGGGTTGGGATGTAGATTGGTGGTAAAGTACTCCTGAGTTCATCCTCCAGTACCAAAAACATAAGTTCTGTGAATGGTAGGAACCTTCCAGAAATTCATTTTCCCAAACACGAGCTGAGAATCAGCCTGTGAGCTGGCCTTTTCAGGGACAAACAATCAGAACTGCTAAGTCAATATTGTTGTACACAAGCCCCTTATTTAGCATGGTAATGAATTTGGCCTCTTAGGAGGCTTTGGAGGCGTTAGGAGAAATGTGTGACCTGACTCATTGTCAAAAGAATTCTGTGGCTATAATACTGAACACATACTGTGAGTGGGGAAGGACAGCATGGGAAGCATGAATTTACTCTTCCTCAAGATATGGACAACTGTGAGGGGAGCAGGTTTGGGGGATGTAAGATGATGAACTTTGGATATGCTAATGTCCTCAGTCAGTTGCTTGCTAGGATCAGATTATTCTGTTGCCCAGTTTGGCCCATCCCTGGAGGTAAGGGCAGGTCAGCTTCTGATGAGGCTGAATAGATATATAATGTGAGCCACACAGGTAATTCTAAGTTTTCTAGTAGAAACATTTTTAAAAAAGAGCAGGAAGCAGGTCAAATTAGTTTTTTTTTAATCAGTTTTAATAATAAATTTTATATAACCCCATATTGCTAGAATATTATCATTTCAGCATAATATAGACATATATGCACACACACACACACACACACACACACACACACATATATATATATATATATATATAATTATTTTTGCAATATTCTGCATTCTTTTTTGCATACTTGGTATTTACAGCCCAGTGTACATTAGAGATTAGCTATATTTCAGGTGCTAAATAGCCACATGTGGACAGTGGCTCCTGTGTAGAGGAGGGTAACTATAAGTCATAAACTGTGTATAGTGGGGAGTTAGGAAAAGAGAAGAGGACCCCTGTCCCCACCAGGTATCACAACTCTCCTAATTTTCATCGGGTCTCTGCTGAAATGACACCTTGCCAAAAAAGCCTTCCTTGGTTGAAAATTGAAACTCCCCACCATCCTTCTGTCTCTTTTTGTCCTGCCTTTTCTTCTTTAAAGAACTGATAGTTGTCAACCATCAGTTTTTTTAACTAGAATTGAAGAATTCAGGAGCTGGAATACTGCTTTGTTTACTGCTAAATCTCTTTTTATCGCATAAAAGTGCCTGGCATGCACTGGGTGCTTCAGTGAGTATGTTATTGCATGTGGAGGGGTGCATAACATTTGCACAGCCTTTCCAGGACCACAGACAAGTGTGGAGAGCAGAGCTGCATTACTGAGACAAGAACCCTCATGTTCTGCAGCTTGTGTCAAGCTGTTCTGCAGATGGAGAGCACAGACCATCCTCAAGTGCGGAGGCATGGTTGATTCCACTTAAGAAAGCTTGTTCCAAAATTGTTCTAGAGACATAAAATCACTGGTTTCACCATGCCAATGTATACTACCCTGGCTTCCTTTAGTCCTTTCAAAATTCCTCAACACAGGTCTTTTTTGTCTGGACAATATCCTTTCAAGATGAGGTGTAATAGCTAGGAAGAATATCTTGAATATTTCTGGCTGCATGAAGACCTCATTTAACTAATCTTCCTTTATGGAGAATATGGAGCCAGAGAGAGATTTTTTTTAAAGGCATTGTCTTTTCTGAATAAATTATATGCATATTTTTAAATCAAGGCATTTTCTTCAGGAATGTTTGCCTTGAGTGAGATTTTATTACTCTGTAACATTTGTAATAATTTGTTAAAATGCTGTGTGAAATATCACTGTAGGATAGGATCTTTACTGAAAATAGCATTTTAAATAGGAGCTTTCATAAGCTTTAAGAAATTAATGGGGGAGTCTCTTTTCAGATTATCATAGTAAAAAGACATGAAAAATCTCACTGGAAAGAAAAAAAAATCTTTAAAACTACACATTTTTTTGCCTTATTACCCTTGAGAAGGCAAGGATATTGTAAGAAGGGATTATCTAAAACATTCATTTGAAGGAAATTTCATTAAATGGCTGGCAAGAGATCTTCTGTTGTGTGCTCAGTAGGGAATATTAAGTCACAGAGGTACAAATTAATTTGGAACAAAGGTAAGAGACTAGGAATAGGTGAGAAAAAAAGAAATTCCAATATAAAGCAAAGGGAGATTTCTGGCTGGAAAAACAGTTGTAAGGTTTGTGTGCTAAGTATGAAACACCATGAACAGAAACAGGTCAGAGGATGTGAATTTCAGCATAAAGAGACATTTGCAAGTGATTAGAAGGAGCACCCTCATTCTCATAGGAATGAGAATGAGTACTGGTATAGGATCCTGCTGGACACAATCCATGTAGGTCCAACCCATTTTACCAGTAGGAAGAACAGATCTAGAGGGATTGCCAGACCTTACTCTCAGAGAAAGGCTTCTTGCTCACCTGACTCCATGTCCTTTCCATTCTACAAACTTTTTACATGATATAAGTATTATTTTATAAAAGAGCATACTTTTGATTATCAAATTAATAATATGTTCACTCAACCAAATTTGAAAAATATAGAAATGGAGACAAAAATAAAAATAATCCTATAAAATGAAATCTTTGTTGACTAGTATTTTACTTACTTAAACCTGTATGTTTTAAAATAAAATCATGGTCATCCTACATTACTATTTTTAACTGTTATTTTTCTTTTATGTCTCTCATTGCTTATTACTGTGAAATCAACAAAAGCATAATAACATGAAATAAAGAAAAGATTATTTAGGTGACTATTGTAACTCCTTTTGACTTTTTGTGTATTTTTCAGAATTCATTATTTAAGTAAGTGGAGGAAATGGAGCAAGATAGCCTGGTAACCTTGATGTTGAGCACTTAAAATGCACATATGGCCGTATAACTGTAGCATGGGAAGCTGACAGAAGTATTGGTGATATATTTCCTACCTCAGGAGTGGTATGTAATGTTCAAAAATTATGGGAGACACATACAAATTATGATTACTGTTGAAATATGGGACCAGATCCTACCACAGTGATGAAATGTCAACATTGAATTCTTACCAATTACCATAGAGAGAAATACAATTTGAGTTTAGTTTTGTTGCTATGGTTATTGTTCCTTTTTTCTATAAAACCCAAATTATCTGTAAATAGTCATCTCTCTTGAGGGTCAATATATTAAATTTTTAGTGTATTGCCTTGTCAGAAAAATAAAACCTTCCAAACTGGGGATGGAAACATGTTATTAATGTTTAGATAAAATGGGAATGGTAAGTAAGAATAAGCCTGTGTAAAATAGTCAGCCTTTTGGAAAGGTGTATCAGTGTTGTATAATGATAGAGGTTGGGAACTATGGGCAGGTGGTTTACTTGAGTTGCAGCCATAAGAAAGAGAGGAAGGGAAGAAGGTGCAGTGGAGAAGTTGATCCATGGGCAATTATAATTGAGGTTGATCCTGTGGGAGAGTTCTGCCGTCAAGCTGGTCCTTTGGAGTCATTCCACTTTTAGGGCTGAACCATTAGCATCCCCATTTTATTAGTTCTTTACTTCATGCTACCTTCTAGTGGAGTGTTGCCGCCTGAAGCGCTTGGAGCAACGGAGCCGCGGGAAGAAGTTCAGAGGCAAACTGGAGACGAACAGCTTTTTATTCTGATAACTTTTCTCTCTGGTTCTAACAACGACTAACACACGCCACACACACCACCAAAATGGCGCTGACCCGATCAGCAATTTCAGCCAAGTCACTCGAGATCTTGGGACAAGTCCCTTGAGACTACGGAAGGCGACAATGCCCAAATCTCCACGGCTCATAGTCAACCGCAATTCAAGTCATCTCCCCAAACAGGGCTCCTGCATTTCCCCCTTTTTGTTTTAAAAGAGGTAATGCTCTAGGATGTCTATGTGCAACCAACATTCTTACCCGTCATCGGATAATCAAGGCTGTGCTCTTGACTCCTGTCTTAGGTTGATATGTCGGCCACATGAGACTGTCCCGTGCGACTGTGCCTGTCTTAGGTTGTCCCCCTCTGGGGATCTTACCCGTCATTGGCTAACCAGCCATCCAATGGAGCCCTTTAGGATCGACTGTGTATGATGACTAACAGCCGTCCAATTGTGAGGAGATCTTGCGGCTTTAAGGCGACAAGCCTTTTGGTGATGAGCCAAATTGCATAGCATATCAAATTGTTTAAACAAATCAGCTGCCCTAAGTTCCATCAAGTAACACACTGAATTCTCTAGACAAATACCCGCAAGGCATTGTCCCATAAAGTCCCAAACAATGAAAGATCAAAATGTCCATTTGTTATAACATGTTGATGTAGGAGGCCCCATGCATGTAGAGCAGAGGCCACACTGTTGGTGAGGTTGTTTGATGCTTGAGCAGCAGGGATGCTTGCGGCGGCTGCGATCCCTGCAGCTGTAGCAGCAGACGTCTTTTTTATGTTTAGACAATGCCACCGGCAAATCTTCAGGGCCTGCTACCTAGAAACTCAAGCATCAATTATTAAAGGAAAGGCAGTGCTATTGCAGCACTGAGTCAAGAGGCGAGTTGTCAAACTACAAAATAGAATAATTAGATTAGAAAATTAAAGTTGATTTTTGTTCACACACATCGCTGGTTGAGCTTCTACAAACATAAGTTGGAAAAATATCATATTTAGAACAAAACAAAGAAAGACTGAGGGTAATTACTGCATTAAAGATAGATTAAAGAAAAGGTAAAGGCACTTTAGAGAAATAATTTGTTAGCTGGAACCCTTGAGTCTCTGTATACAGAGCAATCTTTTTCCTGTTGAGATAATTGAAAATAATGAGCTATTAAACAAATGAAGTTAATAACAAATAAACAATCTTATGTCAAAACACCAAAATATCAGGTTATATAGCACTAGTCATATTGTTTGCTAAAGAGAAGTCCCAGGGACACCTATAAATCGAAATTGAAAATACCTTTATTTATAAAATTATTTACTCTTAATTGAATACTCTTAACCTAGAATGAATTAAAGTTATTTGGATCCATATGTATATATATATATATTTTTTTTTTCATAAGTGCTTGTTATTTGTGACGTCACACTGGACAGATGCACAAACATACAAACATATATTTGTGACGTCACATTAACATGAAATGTAGACAAATATACAGACATAAAGACATGTATAAAAAGAAAAAAAAAATACAATTGTGTGCACACTAAAGAGAGATCTCCTCGTCCCGGCCGGGAGGAATGACACTTAAGTTGTGAAATATTTTGAAGGACTCTTTTGAGGGAATCATTCTATACCTTCATCTTGGTCCTCTTGATTTTGTACATTTTTTATTAATCTTGATTCTTCAATAACTTCATCTTGATCATTTTGATGTGGTACCTGTTTTATTAATCTAGATGATATCCATATTGGAGAGGATTCGTGTTTTGGAAAAACACAAACAGATCCTCTTCCCCAAATTAATACTGGATCTGGACTCTTCCATGTACCTGAAAGAACATCCTTCCAGTAAACCAAAGGTTTATGTTGTTGGTGTGGATTCCAATGTCTGTCTCCAGCAGAATAACCATTAGAGTCTAAAGTTAAAAAATTTAAGGTAAACAGGGCAACTGCCAATCTGTCCTTAGGACTTTTCCAATTTCCTTCTTTTTGTGTTTTAATAACATAATTTTCAGTGTTTGGTTTGCTCTTTCAATAATGCCCTGACCCTGAGGATTGTATGGGATGCCTGTTTTATGGGATATATTGAATTTTGCGCAAAACTGTTTGAAAGATAAGGACGTATATGCGGGGCCATTATCTGTTTTAAGCATTTTGGGGATGCCCAATGCAGCAAAAGCTTGCAAACAATGAGATGTAACATCTTTAACTTTTTCTCCAGAATGCAAGGAAGCAAAAATCATGCCTGAGCATGTATCTATGGTAACATAAATAAATCGCAATTTTCCAAAACTTGGCTCATGAGTAACATCCATCTGCCACAAATGATTGGGCATTAATCCTCTAGGGTTAACGCCAAAATGAGGATTGGGCAAATGTGTCATACAAGATTTACAATCTTTTACAATTGCTCTGGCTTGCTCCTTTGTGATTTTAAACCTATGTTGCAAGGTGGTGCTGTTGACATGAAACTGGGAGTGAAATAAAGTAGCTTGTTGTAGCACTGAAAGTATAAATATTGTTTTTGTAAGTTCATCAGCCTTTTGATTACCTTCATGGAGGGGACCAGGCAAATTAGCATGTGCTCTAATATGGCCTACGAATAGAGGTTCTTTTCTTGCCCACAAAAGTTTTTTGTATTTGATAAAACAATTTAAAGGCTGGAGTATGAGGTGCTATTGGTCCTGCTAACTCTAATTTTGGGACGGCTTGTACAATATAGTGGCTATCTGAAAAAATGTTTACGGGCTGGTCCCTAAAATTTTCCAGAGCTCTTACCACAGCTTCCAATTCCACTAGTTGAGCTGATTTGTGTGCAGTTATGTAAGTCATATTTTCTTTTTTAGTGACTACTGTAGCAGTACCATTTGAGGACCCATCTGTAAATACATTAAATGCCTTAGGAATAGGTTGATTTTTTATTACCTGTGGAAATATAATAGGATGATTAATATAAAAAGATAATATAGGGGACTTAGGAAGATGATTATCAAAATTTGCAGAAGTAGAGCATTTAGCTATAGCCCAATCATTATCATTGAAGCATAAATATTCAATCTCTGATGATGAATAGGGAGTAATAATAGTAGCAGGGTGAATGCCAAATATTTTAGTAGAAGTCTTAAGTCCTTGAAGAATAAGTTTAGCCACCATGGAGGTATAAGATTCAATTATATTTTTAGGAGAGACGGGCAAATGTATCCATAATAAAGGCCCTTGTTGCCAAAATACTCCTGTGGGTGTATATTGTGAAGAAATAATAATCAACATCAGCGGTTGAGTTAAATCAAATCTATCACAATGAGCTCCTTCGATGGCTTTTTCTACTAACTTTAAAGCTTTCCTAGCATCAGGAGTCAATGTTCCCGGTGAAGATGGATCAGGGTCTTCGCGAAGAATGTCAAATAAAGGTTTTAGTTGGCCAGTAGTGAGATTTAGTGTAGGGCGAAGCCAATTAATGTCTCCCAGTAGTTTTTGGAAATCATTGAGGGTGGTCAAATGTTCTTTATTTATTAGAATTTTTTGGGGTCTAACAAAAGTATCCATGATTTTAAATCCTAAATATAATATGGGAGATCTGGTTTGAACTTTTTCTTCTGCTATAAATAATCCATATTTTTTAAAAATTTTCTACCACGTCACTGAATATATTAAATAAGATTTTTTGATTAGGGTGGGCCAATAAAATATCATCCATGTAATGTAGACACATGAGGTTTGGATATTTATTTTTACTGGGTTGGATAGCCTTGTCCACATATATTTGGCATATGGTGGGGCTATTAGCCATTCCCTGTGGTAAAACCTTCCATTGATATCTCTGATCAGGGCCATTATTGTTAATAGAAGGAACTGAAAAAGCAAGCCTGGGGAATAGAAAAGAAGCAATCCTTTATATCAAGAGTAATAAGATGGAAATTTTTTGGAATAGCTACGGGACTAGGAAGTCCGGGTTGAGTAGGGCCCATAACTTGCATGGTTTTATTAATTTGTCTAAGATCATGTAATAATCGCCATTTTCCTGACTTTTTCTTGATCACAAATATGGGGGAATTCCAGGGAGAGGTGGAAGGTTCTATATAACCTGCTTCTAATTGTTCCTGAACTAGTAGGTGGGCCGCTTGTAATTTCTCTTTAGATAGGGGCCACTGAGGGACCCACACTGGCTTATCAGAAAGCCATGGTATTTTCAAAATTATTTTCTCAGTGGCCCCCCCAAAAAATATCTTTTTCCTTTATGATAATGATTACTTTTAGGGTTAAGATTACTCTGTACTTTTTGATAATGAGTTCTTTTATGGTTAAGATTACCCTGTAGGTTTTCACATTTAACATCTGCAGGCTTGGTTGCAAGGTGTTCTCCCATTTGTTGTAAAATATCTCTTCCCCATAAAGTAACTGGTAGATTAGGTAAAACATAAGGCTGAAATGTTCCTTTATGGCCTTCATCATCCTCCCATTTTAAAATTACCGCTCTTTTATCTGGGAGGTTATTATATCCCAAGCCTCTTAAACTGGTTGAAGCTTTTTGCAGAGGCCAGTGCTTGGGCCATTGGCGTAAATTAATAATGGAAGAGTCAGCTCCAGTATCTATTAATCCCTCCATTTCTATTCCTTGGATTTTTATTTTACACATAGGCCTCCTTGAACAGTCTCGAACCCAGCAAGCCATGGGTCTTGAGTCAGTGGAACAAAATCCTCTATTGTTCCCTTCTTGAGGCATACCCATTTTAAATGAATTATGTAAATTGGGAAGGAGAAGCAACTGAGCAATTCTATCTCCTTGATTAACAGAACTTATACTTTGGGGTGAGCTAAGCATTATTTTTATTTCCCCTTTGTAGTCTGAGTTTATTACACCTGGGGTCACTTGCAAACCTAATAAGCTTTTAGGACTACGCCCGATAATAAGTCCTACAGTCCCTGAGGGAAGAGGTCCCCTGACTCCTGTGGGAATCAGTTAAACCCCCATTTCAGGTGTTAACACTATTCGGGTGGTGGAACAGAGGTCTAATCCTGCATTTCCTCTTGTTCCTCTGGCGAGGGAGTGGATGGGTAGTAGGGATTGTGTCGGGGAAGCATCTGAGTGGATGCTTGAGGATACTCCTTCTGCAATGCCTCGTACATTTGTGGGCCCCGGGGTATTGGGCCCCGTGCCCCATTTTTTGAATTCCTGAACAAAGGATTTCCATGGATGTCAAATTTTGAATGGCATTTATTGGCCCAATGATTTCCCTTTTTACACCTGGGGCAGCGGCCTGGGGCACGGTATGAGCTTGGTCTTATTTCTCTTTTGGGATTTTGCCTAGAATAGCCTGATTGATTATGATAATTTTGCCTGGAATATCCTGATTGATTATAATGTCTATGTTTAGCCTTTGTTAAATTTCGAGGGGAAGCACCTCTCATTGATGCTGCAATCACATTTCCTGTGACAAAGGCGTCATTTATATCTTTACATAGTTGTATATATACGGAAAGATCCTTTTTAGTTCTCCATGGCCTGATGGCTGCTTGGCACCATTTATTAGCATTTTCATAAGCTAATTGAACAACTACTGGCATAGCTTGGTCAACATCTACAAACACACTACCTGCAGTTCTCAAAAGTCGATCAGCAAAGTCAGCATACGGCTCATTAGGTCCTTGAATCACTTTTGACAAGCTACCTTGTAGATCCCCAGGTCCTTGTACAGTTTTCCATGCCTCTAAGGCAGCTGTGTTTATCTGAGCATATACATCTGGGTCATAATCTGTTTGATCCTGTAAGTCTGCGAATTGCCCTTCTCCTGTGAGCATGTCTATATCATAGTTTTCAAACCCTGCAGCCGCGTTTCTTTTAGCCATTTCTATACAAAGTTCTTGGAATTGCGATCGCCAAACCAAGAATTGCCCCCCGCTTAATGTTCCTTTACATAGACTTTTCCAGTCTGAGGGGGTTAAGCTAAAGGTGTTAAGGGACTCCAGCATACTCAACGTAAAAGGAGCTTGGGGCCCATAAGTCATTACTGCCTCTTTGAGATTTTTTATTCTTTTGAAATCTACTGACTGATGGACCCTCTGTCCATTTTTCTTTTCAAATGCTGGCGGTTCCCAATGTATCT
This sequence comes from Tamias sibiricus, assembly GCA_025594165.1. NCBI lineage: Eukaryota > Metazoa > Chordata > Mammalia > Rodentia > Sciuridae > Tamias > Tamias sibiricus. The sequence continues at coordinate 59,458,230 of CM046661.1, forward strand.
GTGAGTTGTCCTCAAGAGCGCATAAGCGATCAGAAAGACTTTTTATTTCTGTTTCTAGGGTATGCAAATGCCTAGTAATACCCTTCATATTTTCTGTAATGGATTCCACCCATGGGGGAGTAGAGGACACAAGTGGTTCCTCTACCTGACGGTCCTTTTTCTTGGTCTTTTTTAGTTTCTTTTTCCTCATTTTCTCAGGATCACTTTTACTAGATTCCTCACCACTGCTAATTTCACTGACAGCAATATCCTGAGGCCCAGGTTCCATTAAGAGCAAGTATCCTTCAGCTATCACCAATAACTCCCGAATAGCTTTAATAGCTTGGATTTTTGTCATTTTTGGGACTCTTCTAATACTCTCTTTACTGGTCTTAGTTGGCCCAGTGGAAGCTACGCTTTTTTGATCACTTTCACTTTTTTCTATATACTCCTCACTGAGAACAGAGTCAGGTATATCAAGAAGTCTTTGCATAGCCTCTATCACTTGGGATTCAGTTATATTCGAACCCATCTTTAGAGACCTTTCAGTTCTTACCTGTCCGCTCTGAAGTTCCCCGTATGGGCCGCCACCTGTTGCCGCCTGAAGCGCTTGGAGCAACGGAGCCGCGGGAAGAAGTTCAGAGGCAAACTGGAGACGAACAGCTTTTTATTCTGATAACTTTTCTCTCTGGTTCTAACAACGACTAACACACGCCACACACACCACCAAAATGGCGCTGACCCGATCAGCAATTTCGGCCAAGTCACTCGAGATCTTGGGACAAGTCCCGTGAGACTACGGAAGGCGACAATGCCCAAATCTCCACGGCTCATAGTCAACCGCAATTCAAGTCATCTCCCCAAACAGGGCTCCTGCAGTGGAGCATAATCTTGGGTGAAATCATTTGCTGCAGGTAAGGACAATTCTCAATGAGGAGCACAGAAGCTATTGTTCCCAGCAGCTATGGGGTGGTATGTCAGTCCCAAGAAGAGATCTGGGTAGAGGATCACATTATTCATTAACTGGAGGATAGTGTAATTTGGAGCTCAGGTGCAAGAGTGGAATCAGGATGGCAGCAGAAGCACATGACTCACAAAAGGAGGTTTCAGGAAGCCTCTTGTCTGAGGTGCAAGATGGGTTGTCTCCTTGGCTTGCCTTGGGTTTCATATATGAGTCTGCTTTTGTTTGTTTGTTTGTTTGTTTTTCCCCAAATGCATCTCTGAAGAATTATTTTAAAGAAACATTCATGGCAATATCCCAAAAAAGAAAAATTGATTATTATTGTCCACTCTTCTAGTTTCATTTATTTTGACAGGTGAGTGGAGTTTCAGTGTATTAAGAATGTTATAGCAGGACTGGGGTTGTGGCTCAGTAGTAGAGCACTTGCCTATCAAGTGTGAGGCACTGGGTTTGATCCTCACCACCACATAAAAATAAATAAAATAAAGATATTGTGTCCACCTACAACCAAAAAAAAAAAAAAAAATTAAAAATACTTAAAAAAAAGAATGTTATAGCAAATTCCCTTGCATTAACTATTTACTTTATGCAAGCTACCAAGACTCTAAGTTGTATTTCTGAATTATATATCTCCAATTAAGGTTTCATATAAAAGCATGATTAAAATTATTTATAATTTAATGCATAGTATTACCCCAAATATAGACTATATTATTGGAAGAATTAATTATTTTACTCAGGAATAAGATTTTTTTTTCTGTAAAGGGTAGATAGTAAATATTTTAGGCTTTATTAACCATCTGTTCTCTTTCACAACTATTTTGCCTTTGTAGCACAATTGTACTAGATGATATAAAGTAGACAATATAGGCAGTCATAGACCACATGCAATTGAATAAGCTTGGCTGTGTTCCAATAAAACTTCATTTATGAAAAATGGATTTGGCCAGTGGGCAGCAGTTCTCACTCCTGATTTTATTAATAAAGCTCTTGGATTTAATATCCTCCAGTGCCTTCCCTGAGTGGTAAGGTGCACGTCAGCAGGGGTAGATGCATAGGCCTGCAATACCAATTTGAATAATTGTGATTTGTAGCCACATTGTTGGAGAGTGGGTATGAGGTGGGCATGATGGGAAATAGCATTCAAAAAGCTGACAGAAACCTGGTCAACAGGGACTTCAGATGTCTTTTAGCAAATTAGGATCTGTCTCCTTAGACAATGGAGACAGAGAAGGAGAGAGATGCTGTGATTTGTTTCTTCCTATCTCTCTCTCTTTCTCTTCCTCCCCCATCCCCTCCTCGTCTCTCTCTGTCTCTCTCTCTCAGTTGATTCATTGTTAAATGTTGTGTCTTCTGGAGTAGCTATCCTGACAAAAGTTCTGTAGAGAAAAATGTTTAAGCTGGCATGCCACCTTCTTTTTATTTTTATAGAACTTTACATGTGTTATCTAACGGATTTTTAGAAAGACTTTGTACACTAAATTAGAAGGAAATATAGGCTCCAGGATATGACAACTTATCTATATGATTTATTAGCTTAGGTTTCAGAAATGATTTACCTTTTCTTTTTCCTACCATTCTTATGTTTAATGTAAAAGCTATTTATTTGTATAATCACATATTGTTGCTAAACTCTTTGTTAAATTGCATCCTAATTGAAAGAAAATCAAACTTTTTGATATTCTTACTACACAGTGATAATGACAGGATAAATAAAATCTTTCTGTAAATTTTAGATTTCATTTACTGAAGGCCAGGCACTGTCTACAATTACTCTGTTCTTGCTGATGATATACCAGAGTTATCAGAAGTTGTGATCATAATACCAATTCTAATTGCCACAGAAGGGGTTGAGGACCCATCAAAAGGTACTACTATTGATTGGAAAAGAAACAAGTCCATGATAACTACTCTGTCCAGTGACTCTCCCTGTGGCTTGGTGGGCTGGCATGCTGAGTCTCTCTTCACCAGAGTAGCAGAGCCTAAAGGTAAATTCAGTTAAATAGTTTTCAGGCTTTGGTGAAAAGCAAATTTAATTTTGATGTTTACAAAAAATGCAGATTTCTCTTTTCATATGACTTTTTTCAATTTGACAAGTCATAGCCATTTTGTTCATTAACTTTTATGATCATGTAACCACTTAGCAATAGGTTTTAAAAATACTTTCAATTTTTAATGGCATACTATCATAGTAAAAATGTTAATAGTTAAGTCATTGCAATAGAGGTAAATGGTTTTTATTTGAGTTTCTCTTCATTGTTTATTTACCTGTTCTCATTCCTCACTCAGATATTTTCTCTACATTTTCAGTAGTTGTATGGCACAGTAACAACATAGTGAGAAGCATATGGTATCAACGTATAAGTTGCTTAACCCAAAACAGTAGTGGGAAAAATTTTATCCTGTGAAGTGTACATTGGTCAGGGCCTGTTTTTTGTTTTTGTTTTTTGAGTGCTGAAATATTCACCTAAATAACTATTTGTATTGTTGTATAAATATAATTATTTTGTGGATGAAAGTCATTTGATGTATTTTAAAAAAGGGTTAAACATAATATGTATTTAGAATATACTGTGAGATGGTTCTAACATTTTCAGGTAACAGTGTGGATATCCAACTTTCAAATATCTTTCATTTATGTTTTCTCTGATATAAGGAGGTTGATTTACAGTTGAGTTGGGACGGGGAGCATAGGAGGATTAGAGGAACATTATAAGTCAGTGGGGAGGGAGGAGAAGGGAGAGGGCAAAGGGGTAAAAAAAAAAGAAAAAAAAAGATTGTAGAATGAGATGGATATCATTACCCTAAGTGCATGTATGAAGACAGGAATTGTGTGAATATACTTTGTATACAACCAGAGATATGTAACAATGTGCTCTATATGTGTGATATGAATTGTAATGCATTCTGCTGTCATATATAACAACTTAGAACAAAAAAGAAGAAGAAAAAATTATCTTTCATTTGAAGAGTTGATGGAAAAAAGAATGACATGTAGTATTTCCTGGGCCTTTACATCTCCATGCATACAGGAACTGAAACAATAGACTTACAATAAAATGAGTTGTTTATTTTTTTATTTAACACATATTTTTGAAATGCCTAGTAATTGCCAGGAATCTC
>CM046661.1:59462392-59528507 GCA_025594165.1 Tamias sibiricus
AAAAAAATTTACTTGCATGCATTTTGAATCTCTAATAGAGAAACTCTTCTGAATCTAGTTCCCCATGAAACTTCCCCATCACCTTTTATCCCAGAACATTTATTACTATCCTGTAAATAGTGTTCCAGAACATTGTCTGGCAGTTGCTACTTGTAATCATCTCTCAGCACTTTTTCCTGTTACTTGTCATTTTTTTTTTTTTTTTGAGAATGGAGATCATACCACATAGAAAGCTGCCTTATATCTAGAGTAGTAAGGTAGGTGGCCACATAACTATGTAAAAACAGTTGATTTTTGTAATGCATGTCAATCATTATCCTCAACGCTACATTTGCAAATTCGCCTGTTGACTAAAAATGTATCTGTAACTCCCAAAATCAATACTCTTGCTTCTTTCACAGTCATTTGTGGACACGCAAAGAGTGGTAGAAAATAAGATTCACCCAATTAGCATATTCCCGGCTGAGGTGGAACAAGACTGTGCCTTTTCTTTTTTCCACTCTCATAATGTAAACAAATGTCTTTGTCATCGTCAATGTATTGCCATTTTATTTTCATTTTCTGTTGGTGATTTCACTGTTTTAAATGGCCCCCAAGTGTAGGGCTGAAATCTTCAGTCTTCAGCACAAAAAGGTTGTGATGTGCTATAAGAGAAAATATCGTTTTGTGTTAGATAAGCTATTCAAGTATGAGTTGCTGTGCTTATTTAAAATGAAAAATATGTTAAAATGACTCAAAGTTTTTGCCAATGTGCACTTGCCTGCAAATGACCATAAAAGTGCCTAAACATTGATTCTGAGGTTACAAAAAGAATTGATTGAACAGGCAAATTTGTAAATAGGGAATCCAAAAATTATGAGAATTAACTATATTTTAAATCAATAGTATCTCAGAGAAATGACTTTAAGTACAAAGAAGCATGTAGAAGAATGTTCATGGTAATATTATTTACAACAGTTAATAGTCCTTGTTAGATAAATATTGCAAGTATTATAAATGCAAACAATGGACTGTCCACATCAATCTAAAGGATAAATTAAATCTACACACAGAAATGTGGATGACTTCAACAGTATATACTGAAAGAAAAATTAAGAAGTAGACACAATGCATTTAAGAGTGAGTGACAGGATGGGGAAGGATTTGACAAATGGTATTGAAAGGGCAGAAGCCAGGTACTTTGGTGAGCACCTGTAATCCTAGCTACTCTGAAGGCTGAGATGAGAGGAACACTTGAACTTAGAAGTTTGAGACCAGTCTGGGCAATATAGTGAGACCCCATGTCAGAAACAACAAACAGGGCACGGTGGTGCATGACTATAATCCCAGTTTCTTGGGAAGCTGAGGCAGAAGGATCGCCACCTTCAAGGTCAGCTTCAGCAACTTAGGAGACCCTGTCTCAAAATTTTAAAAAGGGCTGGGGATGTAGCTTAATGGTAAAGTATCCCTGAGTTCAACTCCCAGTACCAAAAAGCAAAATACAATGAACAAAAGAAATAGATAAAGGGGACAAAAAATATATAGAAATAAAAGACCATCCATTGTCCAATGGAAATAGTGCTGCAGACAAGAAAAGGATCAATACAAACTGTGCTCCTGAGATCCAAGACAAAAAAAAAAGAAAATTAATGAAACATAAAATCAGTAACATTCTGTGTCAGGCATGGTGATGTGAACTTAGGAGTTCAAAACAAGCCTGGGCAACACAGCAAGACCTTGAGACCTCATCTCAAAAACAAATAAATAGCATTCCTGTGTTTTAGTAACAATGGGAAAAAAGTATAAAAAAACAGGATACATTCAGCAAGAAACAAGTAGAGCATATAAAAACAAAGGAAAACAAAATCTGAAAGGTGAAGGTAAAAAACCCTGAAATGTGTATATAAAATGCCAGGTTCCTGGATGGAAGCACTAGATTTTCCTTATGCATTAGGCTCCTGTATTGCTGCCTCTGGTATTATTGATAACTTAACATTGACAAAACAGGCCATGAGAAGGATGTCAGTGATAATTAACTACAGCAGGTGTCCCTAGCCTGTCAATTGCAGCTATGACTATAATCTCAGGTCATCCATTGCTTCTTTTTCTCTTGAATGGAGTCAACTGTCCTTACAGATACTAAATCTGTAACTTTTTCCAGTTTACATTATGATGTAATCTTTTTGTCCTTTTGAACTCCATTGTTGAAATTTCTCAGTAAATTTAGGAGATGAGTTAATTTCTTTTTCATTTTTCCTATTAAGAATGTAATGGAATTTATAGTCAGAGCTGATTTTTTTTTTTTTTTTTGTGTGGTACTGGGGATTGAACTCAGGGGCACTCGACCACTGGGTCACATCGCCAGACCTTTTTTGTATTTTATTTAGAGACAGGGTCTCACTGAGTTACTAAGTGCCTTGCCATTGCTGATGGCTGGCTTTGAACTCGCGATCCTCCTGCCTCAGCCTCCCAAAGTGCTGGGATTACAGGCGTGCGCCACCGCGCCGGCTGATTTTTTTTTTTTTTTTGGTATAATAATTCTCTCTAGTTGCAACCATTATTCTAGGTGACAGAAAGGACACACTTAAAAAGTGATTATGGCATAAACCTTATTCTGCTAATAAAAACACTCAAAATTTGACTTTGGTCAATCTGGAAGACTTATTGTTCTTCTCATTTGATATAGACAGAGTCTCAGAAGACCATTGTGTTGCATGCACTGCAAGACACCGTGTTGGAAAAGGACAGGCATTATATAATTCAGCTGTTACCAATTGATGATGTAGAAATATCTCCTGAAAAAGGTAAGAAAATTTATAGAAAACAAAAAGTAGATTAAACCAGACAATCAGTAGTTACAGAGATAGGCAATGTTAGATTTTCTAATTCCTAAAATGTTTGCTAAAACATAAAGATATACTCAAGGTAAATAAGTTTTTTAATTAAAATTATAATACCCCATGTTGGTAAGACATAGGTCAGAGATTTTATACTGCTTAGCTGTGACTTTTTGAATAAAAAAATTTTATGAAGCAACATTATAAAATTAAATATGGTAGCTTCCTAAATGGTATGATATTAGGAGACTGGTTAAATGTGGCAGAATACTATGCAATCATTCAAAATGATGTGGCAGAGAAACAATTTAATTGAAAATGAAGAACAATTCATGGGTAATTATTATGTTAATAAAATAGGTTTCAGAATAACATATTCAGTGTAATACCATTTATGTCATGTACGTGTTTTCTTTCTTTTTTCCTTTTTCACTTTTTTTGTTTTTTTTTTTGTCTGTGCTGGGAATCAAGCCCAGGCCTTCATGCATGCTAGGCAAGTGCTTATGTGTTGTCTTATGTAAGTTTGGAATTATTTATTTGCAATGTTAATAATAGTTTTTGATCTCCTAAATTTTTGAAACATATTTGAATGTTCACATATTACTTTTATAATACAACATTATTTTAAAACAAAATGTTATGTTTCATATGTAGTGTATACCTGTTTTCATCTGAAACTAGAAACTAGACATTTTGACATTTCAGAAACAGGTATCATATGGTCCCTGTGGTGATTTGTTGCTTGGATCAGTAGAGAATGTTTCAAGAAATTTTTTATTGATAGACAATAATAATAACAGTAAAAAATGGCCCAGAAACTTTAATTATAAAAACTTTGTTATTGTTACTTGTCTTTTTGCTATCAAAACTCCATCCTATCCATGGGTATGTGACAAAAAGCAAATTCCGTGGTCAGGAAAATTCTAGCATTACTGTATGTACTTTGGGTAGTTATCCTTTTGTGTTGTATTTCATCTTCAACTTAGGTAGTGCATCAATAATCATTCGGGGAGAAAGGGGAGCGCCAGGAGAAGTTGGGATAGCTCCATCAACTAGGCATGTCCTCATTGGAGAGCCCTCAGCAAAATATAATGGTACTGCCATCATCAGGTAAGAGCTTCAGGAGTTTTCTTTGCTTATGTGGAATGATGACATTTTGTTTAAAGGATTAGCCTTAGTACACCATTCTGAATGCATACATGTCATTATTTTATATAGCAGTAGCATCATTTGGAGATGCTACACCTTTTAGACTGAAATGGAAATTAGATCCCAAGAAGGTTTCAGACTAGTGGATGCATAACCTACACCAAGGAAGGCATATACAGTTGAGATCAAAAGGTCCATGCTTTCAGCCCTGTTCTGTAGCTAAGTGTGCAATATAGGAGTTACTTCATCTTTGTTAACATGTATGCCTTAGCTGAAAAACAATTTTTTAGAAAAGTATCAAGATCAAAGATTTTGATTCTAAGTGTTACAATGTCAGGACTTATCATTTAACTAAATTAGTATGATCATAGGCATGTTTCTCTCAGATTTTCTCATGAGGAATAGAAGTGGGAGCCATCAATGATGTGGCCAGATTTGACTCAATATTTTATCTTTTTTTTTTTAACCTTTTTATTTTTTTATTTTTTTATTTTATTTTTATTTATAGTAGTATGTATTACAGTTCATACTATACATATAGAGCATCTTTTTACATAAAACAGTTTGTATTCAAAGTATATTCACAGCATTCAAGTCTTCAATCGTGCATTTAGAATAATGATATCCATCTTATTCAACCACTTTTTCCCCCTTCCCCCCTTGCACCCGCCCTTCCCCTCCCTTCCCTTTGACCATTATAGTGTTCCTCTAGTCCTCCTATGTACCCCGACCCATCAATACTGTGAACCGGCTTCCTTATATCAGAGGAAACATTCAGTATTTGGATTTTTGAGATTGACTGATTTCACTTAGCATTATATTCTACAACTTCATCCATTTACCTGCGAATGTCATTATTTTATTCTCTTTTATTGCTGAATAAAATTCCATTGTGTATATATACCACATTTTCTTTATCCATTCATCTACCGAGGGACATCTAGGTTGGTTCCACAACTTAGCTATTGTGAATTGTGCTGCTATAAACATTGAGGTAGCTGTGTCATGGTAATATGCTGTTTTTAAGTCCTTTGGGAATAGACCCAGGAGTGGGATGGCTGGGTCATAGGGTGGTTCCATTCCCATTTTCCCAAGAAATCTCCAAACTGCTTTCCATAATGGTTGTACCATTTTGCAGTCCTACCAGCAATGTATGAGTGTGCCTTTTTCCCCACATCCTCTCCTACATTTATTGCTGTTTGTGTTCTTGATAGCTGCCATTCTGACTGGAGTGAAATGAAATCTTAGAGTAGTTTTGATTTGCATTTCTCTAATTGCCAGCGATGTTGAGCATTTTTTCATGTATTTGTTGATTAATCGTGTATCTTCTTCTGAGAAGTGTCTTTTCAATTCCTTAGCCCATTTATCAATTGGATTATTTGGTTTTTTGGTGTCAAGTTTTTTGAGTTCTTTATATATTCTAAAAATTAGTGCTCTATCCGATGTGCATGTATTAAATATTTGTTCCCAGTTAGTTGGTTCTCTATTAACCTCACTTATTGTTTCTTTTGCTGAGAAGAAGCTTTTTAGCTTAAATCTATCCCATTCATTAATTCTTGGTAATAATTCTTGCGCTACAGGATTCTTGTTAAGGAACTTGGAGCCTAATCCGACATGTTGGAAATTGTAGCTTACTTTTTCTTCTATTAGGTGTATTGTCTCTGGTCTAATTCCTAAGTCCTTAATCCACTTTGAATTGAATTTTGTGCATGGTGAGAGATACAGGTTTAATTTCATTTTGTTGCATATGGCTTTCCAGTTGTCCCAGCACCATTTGTTGAAGAGGCTGTCCTTTCTCCACTGTACATTTTTGGCGCCTTTGTCTAATATAAGATAGCTGAAATTATATGTATTAGTCTCTGTGTCCTCAATTCTGTACCATTGGTCTACTGGTCTGTTTTGGTGCCAGTACCATGCTGTTTTTGTTACTATTGTTCTATAGTATATTTTAAAGTCTGGTATGGTGATGCCGCCGGCTTCACTTTTCCTGCTCAGGATTGCTTTAGCTATTCTGGGTCTCTTATTTTTCCAGATGAATTTCATGACTGCTTTTTCTATTTCTTTGAGAAATGTCATTGGGATTTTGATTGGAATTGCATTAAATCTGTATAATGCTTTTGGTAGTATGGACATTTTGACAATATTAATTCTACCTATCCAAGAACAAGGTAGGTCTTTCCATCTTCTGAGGTCTTCTACAATTTCTTTCTTTAGTGTTCTATAGTTTTCGTTATAGAGGTCCTTCACCTCTTTCGTTAAGTTGATTCCCAGGTATTTTATTTTATTTTTTATGCTATTGTAAATGGAGTAGTTTTCATCATTTCTCTTTCAGAGGCTGTTGGGACCTTACACTGCTTTCTGGCTGCTTGCCACATTACCACGCCCTGTTACAGGACCTAGGCTAAGCAGGGGGCGTGGCTGTGAGAACTGAAACCACCCCAAAGATAGGCCAGTGGCTCTGCCAATGGCATCCGCCCATGATCCTTATGTGTCCCTATGATCTTTCTGTTGATTGGCCCATGTCCTATATAAGACCGTCCAACTTCCTCAATAAACCGAGTTTTTGGCATTGCTTTCTACCAAAAACTCCCCGGGTGTGGCGTGGTGTCCGTCAATCAGGCAGGGGTAAGACACTCAGCGACTTTTGCCTGTTAAGCCTATCTTCGCCAGGTAAGCTACTTTAACTCTTTCTGCTGGCAGAAGGAGCCCCCTTTTTGGGCCCAAAAAGGGGGGTAGCTTTAGACCTCGGCCCCATTAAGAAGTAACGCAGCAATCCCGACAAGAGGCTTTGTCACTGATGTACAAAAATGCCTTTGACTTATGGGTATTGATTTTGTATCCTGCTCCTTTGCTGAATTCATTTACTAGTTGTAAAAGTTTTCTGGTAGAGTTTTTTGGGTCTTCTAGGTATATTAACATGTCATCAGCAAATAGTGCTAATTTGAGCTCTTCTTTTCCTATCTGGATTCCTTTAATTTCTTTCTCTTCTAATTGCTCTGGCCAGAGTTTCAAGTACTATGTTAAATAGCAGTGGTGAGAGAGGGCATCCCTGTCTTGTTCCAGTTTTTAGAGGGAATGCTTTCAATTTTTCTCCATTTAAGATAATGTTAGCTTGAGGTTTTGCATAGATAGCTTTTATAATGTTGAGATATGTTCCTGTTATTCCTAATTTTTCTAGAGCTTTGAACATAAAGGAGTGTTGTATTTTGTCAAATGCTTTTTCTGCGTCTATTGAGATGATCATATGGTTTTTATCTTTAAGTCTATTGATGTGATGTATTATGTTTATTGATTTCCGAATGTTGAACCAGCCTTGCATCCCTGGGATAAACCCCACTTGATCATGGTGCACTATCTTTCTGATATGTTTTTGAATCCGATTTGCCAGAATTTTATTGAGGATTTTTGCATCTATGTTCATTAAAGATATTGGCCTGAAGTTTTCTTTTTTGGCTGTGTCTTTGCCTGGCTTTGGAATTAATGTGATATTTGCCTCATAGAAAGAGTCTGGAAGAGCTCCCTCTTTTTCTATTTCTTGAAATAATTTGAAGAGTATCGGTATTAGTTCTTCTTTGAAGGTCTTGTAGAACTCGGCTGTAAACCCATCAGGACCTGGACGTTTTCTTGTTGGAAGTTTTTTGATAGCGTCTTCTATTTCTTCACTTGAAATTGATTTATTTAAATTGTGTATAGCCTCCTGTTCCAGTATGGGAATTCATACGACTCTAGAAATCTGTCTATGCTTTCAGTATTTTCTATTTTATTAGAGTACAATTTTTCGAAGTAATTTCTAATTATCTCCTGTATATCTGAGGTGTTTGTTGTGATATTTCCTTTTTCATCACGGATGCTAGGAATTTTGAGTTTTTTCTCTTCTTCTTTTTGTTAGCATTGCTAGGGGTCTGTCAATTTTATTTATTTTTTCAAAGAACCAACTTTTGGTTTTGTCAATTCTTTGAATTGTTTCTTTAGTCTCAATTTCATTAGTTTCAGCTCTGATTTGGATTATTTCCTGTCTTCTACTGCTCTTAGTGTTGATCTGTTCCTCTTTTTCTAGTGCTTTGAGGTGTGATGTTAAATCCTTTATTTATTGTTGTTTTTTTTTCTTTTAATGAAGGAATTCAGTGCAATGAATTTTCCTCTTACTACGGCCTTCATAGTGTCCCAGAGATTTCTGTATGATGTATCAGCATTCTCATTTACCTCTAGGAATTTTTTAATCTCCTCCTTGATGTCTTCTTCAACCCCTTGTTCATTCAGTAGCATGTTGTTTAGCTTCCAGCTGTTGGAGTAGTTTTTTTTTTTTTATTTCTTGTATTATCATTGATTTCCAATTTCATCCCATTATGGTCTGATAGAATGCAAGGTAGGATTTCTATTTTTTTATATTTGCTGAGAGTTGCCTTGTGACATAATATATGGTAAATTTTGGAGAAGGAGCCATGTGCTGCTGAGAAGAAAGTGTATTCGCTTACTGAGGGATGAAATATTCTATATATGTTCGTTAGGTCTAAGTTATTAATTGTTTTAACGAGGCCTAATGTTTCTTTATTTAGCTTTTGTTTGGATGATCTATCCATTGGTGAGAGAGGTGTGTTGAAGTCCCCTAGAATAACTGTGTTGTGGTCTATTTTACTCTTGAACTTGAGAAGGGTTTGTTTGATGAATGTTGGTGCTCCATTATTTGGGGCATATAGATTTATAATTGTTATATCTTGTTGATGAATGGTTCCCTTAAGTAGTAAGAAATATCCATCTTTATCTCTTTTGATTAGCTTTGGCTTGAAGTCTACTTTATTTGATATGAGAATGGAAACCCCTGCCTGCTTCCGCAGCCCATGTGCGTGATAAGATTTTTCCCAGCCTTTCACCTTCAATCGCTTAATGTCTTTTTCTATGAGGTGTGTTTCTTGTAGGCAACAAATTGTTGGGTTGTTTCTTTTAACCAATCTGACAATCTGTGTCTTTTAATTGGTGAATTTAGACCATTAACATTCAGGGTTATTATTGAGATGTGATTCTTATTTCCATCCATTTTTAAATGTATTATGGTAATTAGCTTGATTTGGGTTCTCCTCTGGTTGGTAATTCCTTTAGTTTACTATCTCCCTTTGTTGGTTTTCAATGTTATTTTTCTCTTCTTCTTCGTGGAAAATTTTGCCCAAGATGTTCAGAAGTACTGGCTTTCGAGTTGTGAAATCTTTTTAACTTTTGTTTGACGTGGAAGGTTTTTATTTCATCTTCGAATCTAAAGCTCAATTTTGCTGGATATAAGATTCTTGGTTGACAACCCTTTTCTTTCAGAGCTTGAAATATGCTATTCCAGGATCTTCTAGCTTTTAAGGTCTGGGTTGAAAAATATGAGCATAATCTGATCGGTTTCCCCCTATATGTAATCTGCTTCCTTTCTCTTGTGGCTTTTAGTATTCTCTCCTTGCCTAGTATATTAGGCAATTTCATTATAATGTGCCTTGGTGTGGATCTGTTGTGGTTTTGTACGTTTGGTGTTCAGTAAGCCTCTTGAACTTGGTTTTGCCATTCGTTCCTCATGTGTGGAAAATTTTCTGCTATTATTTCATTGAATAAATTACTCATTCCTTTGGTTTGAAACTCTGCACCTTCTTCAATACCAATCACTCTTAAGTTTGGTCTTTTTATGCTGTCCCATAATTCCTGAATGCTCTGTTCTTGTTTTCTTACTTCTTTTGCCGTGTCCTCTAGATTTTTCTCCAGGATAAATATTTTGTCTTCATTATCTGAGGTCCTTTCTTCCAGGTGATCTAATCTGTTGGTGATGCTTTCAATTGAGCATTCAGTTTGGTTTATTTCTTCTTTCATTTCCAGAATTTCTGTTTGGTTTTTCTTTAGAATCTCTATCTCCCTATTGAAGTAATCTTTTGCTTCTTGTATTTGTTTTTGGAGTTCTTTGTCAAAATGCTCTTTTAACTGCCTCTACTTGCTCTCTCATCTCATTTTTAATTTCAATCTTAAGATCCATAAACATTTGGAATATGTAATTTCTAAATTCCATCTCTGGCATTTGACCAGCTGTGCTTGCCATGGAATCAATTGAGGGGGCCTATTGGTTGGTTTCAGCCACTTTCTTCCCTTGCTTCTTCATAATGCTGTGTGTCTATTCTCCTAGCACTGTGGGACCTTGCCTATTTCAATTTCACCTTATAGCCTTATGTTTCTCCTGTGGTACAATGCTGTCAGGTCCCCTTATAAATACCTTACAATTTAAGCTCTAACACTTTCTTTACAGCAAATCCCAGTTTGATCACAATGTACAGATTTAGTTAACCCAGATATTGTTTCCAATTTACTCTGTATGCTTGCGTTGGGGTTTACAGTTTCAGTATTGGATACAGAGATGATATGTTTAGGAAGAAGCAAGTGAGATTACTGAGATGTTCTTTCTTAGGAAGTATAACAGTAGAATTCTATAGAAGTGGTTTAATATCAGCAGACAGGAGAGAAAAGAGAATGGAGTGAGCGATTTAGAGGAAAGATGATTTGTATATAAACCCAACTTATTTAGCCTATGAGAGAAGAAAGATAAAGGAAGATGGAAAAGAAAAAATAAAAAGGAACAATGCGAGATAATAAAGAATGAAGAATTATTGTAAGAGAGAGGAGAGAGAAACTGAGTCAAGAAAAATAGAGATTAAACTATATATAACACCGCTTTTCTGTATATTTCAATTGCCCCAGGCCTAGAAGTCCCAATTTCTGCGTATACCTTGTTTTCACCTCTGATGAGTACACAATGACAGGATGTAAGTAGATAAGATGAGGGCAGAAGAGACTAAAGTGAGAAGGAAGAAAGGAAAGAGAAACACAGACACAAATAATCCCACTATCAAACAGAACAAAAACAAAAACAAATAAACAAACAAAAAAAAAAGGAAAAACAAAACAAAACAAAAAACAAAAAAAAAAAAAAAAAAAAAAAGAGTTAGAGTTTAAGTCAGTTGACTTGGACCACGCCCAGATAGTCACAGTAGAGTCTAGTCTGCAGCTTTGGCCAGCGGCAGATTGGCACAGAGGAATAATGGCTGGGGGGTGGGGGGTGTCAGTATGTGAATAGCATCAAGAAGGCGTTCATCAAAAAGGCATGCATTCCCCACGCCCGACCCCGGTTATAGCTCTTGTGGTTGCTGCGCTGACCTCAAGCAGGCCCTTTCCTTCGGGCTGCCTGTGCAGGTCTCACCAGGTGTTTGCTGTTCTCTGGGCTCTGGATCGTTCCTTGGATGCCTGCAACTGTTTTTCTTCTCCGTTTCTTCGTCCCGGTCAGCCGCAGCCCTTCTCCAAAATGGCGGCGCCTTCCCTGGTCCCCACAGCAGTATCCTGGTCCTGTGTGTCACTCTGATGTGTACAGGTCCCGTTCGGCGATTTACGCGAAAGAATTCTGTGAGGCCGCTGCTCGCGTCTGGCTCTCTTTTTTATTCTGCGCTGTTCGAGGCCGTGGTCTGCACTTCCCGTACTGCAATGCTACCACAGCAGCTGTGCCGTTAAAGCTGGTTCGGCCTGTGGGCCCCTGGCACTGGACTCCATGCTTCAGCGGTGTGGAGTTTCTTGTATTTTCACCGTCTGTATGTGCGCAGATGTCTCAGCTCCCTTCCAGTTGTGGGAATGTTGCTAAGAACACGTTCAATCTTCCCGATAAGCCTGTTTTATTGCCAGTCTCCTCAACGTGCTTCTCTGCTGTCCGCCATCTTTTTTCCACCAATATTTTATCTTTTTGATAGTTTTCCAAAGATGACTCTATCCTTTTCTATCAGCATGCACATGTATGAAGTGCTTATTGTTCTCTGGAGAAGTTTGTTAGGCTATTCATATTTTATGCCCTGTATATTAAAAATCTGTAACTACTTCTTTTTATCCCCTAAACCTCCCACTATTAAGTTCAGTTTTTGCCAATATGCTTGTCAAGATACATTTACACTAGCTCAGTATTGTCTAAGTACTTTCTTGTGATTTATAATTGATAGATGAATTTAGTTAAAAGCATAATGTTCTTGAAACAAATGAGAATTGGTTACTGTTGAAAGATTCAGCAAACATTTAGGAAAAGTACCAGCAATCAAAATGTATTGAATATTCACTTGTGTATTGTTGTAGCCTTGTTCGTGGCCCATCAATCTGGGGAGAGGTCATCGTGTTCTGGAGAATCATCCCTCCTTCTGTAGGGGGTATTTGCTGAAACGTCAGGAAAACTGACAATGCGGGACGGACAGTCTGCAGCCATCGTAGTGATACAGGTATCAGTGTTGCTGCTTGTTATGCCCTTTACTCGTGTGTGTGTGTGTGTGTGTGTGTGTGTGTGTGTGTGTGTGTGGTGGTGGGGGGGGGGCTGTGAGGAGGTTAATATTGCAAAGTCTGTTGCTGATTTTTATGTAAAAGTTATGTTTAAATTTTACAGATTTTACTGCTAATGATTGTTTTCATCCCTCTCTAGGCTTTGAATGATGATATTCCTGAGGAAAAGTCTTTCTATGAGTTTCAGCTCACTGGAGTCAGTGAAGGAGGAGTGCTGAGTGACTCCAGAAGCACTGCCAACATCACTGTGGTGGCCAGTGACTCTCCCTATGGCCAATTTTCCTTTTCACAGGAGCAGCTTCGAGTGTCAGAAGAAGCACTGGGGGTATGGTGTGACATGCTTAAAAATATTGATATTGTTTTTGTTTCTGATGTTGTGAATGCTCTTTAAAATGCATTCCCTTGTTAGTATTCTAAAGTTTTTCACAAACAGATTTAATTGGTCCTAACATTATTATTCTCACATATATTATGTACTTTATAAATTCGTGTTTAATTTCAACTTAATCCTAGTAAATAGTCTTTAATTAGAGATAATGTTGTCTGGTAGATTAGACATCCAAATCAAATGAGAAAATGCTTTTTGCCTAGGTTAATGTCACAGTCATCCGTTTGGGTGGATATTTTGGCCTGGTGAGACTCTGGTACAAGACTGTGAGTGGGACAGCAGATGCTGGTTCAGATTTTGTTTCTGCATCAGGGGAGCTCCTCTTTGAAGCCAGCGAGATGGTGAAGATTCTGCATGTTCAAATCCTTGATGATGACCATCCTGAAGGCCCTGAGGAATTTTCTCTAGCAATTCTAAAGGTGGAACTCCAGGGAAGGTAAAGGAGAAAAGGAAATGAGAAAAAAAAAAGAGGGAGAGAGAATGAATAAAAGCTACATGTGTAGACACCAATACTGAGGTGTACAACTGTTCTTGCTGTTTTTCAGAACTGTGTGATACTCCAACAGGTCATAGAAGGGAAATTATGAAAAAAGACTAGGTGTTATTTTTTGCAATTTTCTGAATTTTAATTTTTTGCTTGAATGTGCAGAGTATGTGGTTCTGGTCTGTGAATTCATTCAGAGCAGGCAGGGAATGAGCATAACATGGTGTCTAGTAATTTGGTGAGGAAAGAGCCTAAGTATTCTCTAGGTCATGGGTCTGCTGGGGTGGCAGAATTTGCTCCCTGCTGTTTCTGTACCTGTGAAAGGACTGGAGAGAGGGACATTTTTCATTGTATATCCGAAAGTTATATTATAGTGTCTTCTCATGGGTGAAAGACGTAGATGCTGCCCAACACCAGTTTTAAAGTAGGGAAATTTTTGAGTCAAAGATTAATATACACTATGTTTTTAGTGAAGATTTTAGTGAAGATGAAAAGCTAACCATCATGAATCTTTTTCATTCTCTGGTTTAGTGGAGCTGGCTCAATTGACAAGATGAAAAACATCCTTAGCACATACTTCAGTACCCAGGGTTGACCAGCTCACAGGTTGAGCAGCCTTGCAAGCTCCCCTCCTCTGCACAGCTTACAAAGGACACAGAAAGGGGGTCCTTCCACTAGAATAGCTTTTATCTTTACAGGAGTCTGAAATAAATATTTCTTGTATATGAAAATAGTTTTGCATTTGTTGCATAATTTCATGCTTTAAAAACTTGTAAACTAAGCTGGTCATGGTGGCGCACCCCTGTAATCCCAGCGCTTGGGAGGCTCAGGTAGGAGGATCACGAGTTCAAAGCCAGCCTCAGCAATGGTGAAGCACTTAACACCTCAGTGAGACCCTGTCTCTAATAAACTACAAAAAAGGGCTGGGAATGTGGCCCAGTGGTTGAGTGCCCCTGAGTTCAATCCCTGGCACCACCACCACCACCACCACCACCAACAACAACAACAAAAAAAAAACCCAAAAATCTTTAAACTAAAATATTTCTATCATTGACTTAGGTAGAGGGTACATCATCCCAGCTGGGGGAAAAAAATGTTTTGTGTTTACTTATACTTCAAATCTTTAATTTCCTAGAAATGATTTGGCATCTGGAAATGGGAATGAATTTCTATACATATTAAATATGTTAAAAGTCAAACTGGTTACCCCTTGAATTAAATAAGTGTATTTTGGAAGAAATAACTAATTAAATGTGAGATCATATTTGTGTTATTGATTGTAACTAGGATTTAAAGAATTTTGCCTTCTTGGCTATTCTTTTTAAAAAGTAGTTTCTACTTAAGTTTAATTCTGGGAAAGAAGCTTTTCCTTCCAGATAAATGTCTAAACTTCCTTTGATCTGAAAAAGAAAGTAGTATAGCACAGTGTTTTTCCCTTTTTGCTTGCTCGCTAGAATTCTTACTAGTTTGATACTAGTTTATGGTAATCAGCTAACTTACAACCCATCTCAGAGCACTGATAATAGTTACTCTTGTCATTTAATATTTAATCCTCAGTTTTCCAATTTTGCCTAATACAAAATATTTATTTACCAAGTTTTAACCTTTCAGTACAAGGTAGGATATAAATACCAGGTAAATGGAATTTGAGAATTTAAGAAGGATTAAAATAATTCACTGTCATTTTTTTATCTTTAGAAATTAAAGTGTCAGAAAGCCCTGTAAGTCAAAACTTGCTTGATGGGAATAAAATCTAAAAAAAAATTCTTTTGTAGAAATGTTATTATACAAGTAAACTGCCCTCAATATAGAGGAATTATAATTTCATTAAAATATTTTCTTAAATCTTGATGGTTTAGCTTGAAATTTAATTGCTGACAAGATACTCATTATATCTTAAAAGTAACCCTCTTAACCTAGCAATGTAAATCTCACCTCTACCTGGTTTACTCTCTGAGTGCCCTATGCCCATTACTATAGCACGTGCTCAGAAGTGATCTCCAGAGGTTTGTTTTATTACAGTTGCTTCCAAATTTCCTAATAGTTTTATTATGTTCACATTGCCCAAGTTGAGTGATTTTATAATAGTTTTGGTTTCATGCAGTCACCAATAATTGGGAGAAGCACAGATATCTTTTTCAAAACGTAATTTTTTTTTTTAAAAAAAGGGAGTACCTTAGTGTTGAGTATGCTTAAAAGTATTACAATACTTAATAGAGCTAAGTTACAGGAGCTAAAAGATCCTAAAGGATCTTTCAATTAATGCTAAGCAATTATGTATTTGTTATTTATTTTTTGTGTTTTAAAACTTTGTTTTTTTATGACTTTCCAAGAGGATATGATTTTACCATCCAAGAAAATGGACTTCAGATAGATCAACCTCCTGAAATAGGAAACACCTCTGTTGTTCGAATCATAATCATGAAAAATGATAATGCAGAGGGAATCATTGAATTTGACCCAAAGTATACTACTTTCAAAGGTAGGTCCAAGTGGCTTACTTGTACATTTTCCAACATCTTCTCAATTACAAAGTACCTGAACATGGTTTTTGAATTTTTCTTGGTTTGGTGTTTTGGTTTATATTTTTTTTTATATTTACTAATTTTGAAAATATATTTTCAATTATCATTATAAAGTCTTGAACCATTCTATATATGGCAAAGCCAAATGGTTAAGAACAAGTGAATCTAGAAAAAATTATATTTAACCTTAGAATTATTATAATGTTTTTGTTTTAAACATTTTATTAAGACTTCTCTCATTTATTTAATTTCCTATATCATAAGAAATGACTGAATATTCACTTTTTAGTGAATAATCACCTTTGACATGACTTTGTTATTGGTGTAAATGCAGGTAGTGTCTGGATCTTGATTCTGCTTTCTGGAAATAGTTCCTACTATCAGCTTCCCTCTGTAGAAGTTCTCTTCTACAGAAGCAGAGCACATCCCTTTCTAGGTAAAAAGAGAAAGCTTCCTTTCTAGGAAATGGCTTTATTCAAAGGCAGAATATAAGGGGAATGAAGAGAAGGGAGGAGATATGGGAATAGGAAAGACAGAGGAATGAATCAGATATGACTTTCCTATGTTCATGTATGAATACATGACCAGTGAAACTCCACATCATGTACAACCACAAGAATGGGATCCTAATTAGAATAAGTTATATTCTGTGTATGTATAATATGTCAAAATACACTCTACTGTCATGTATACCTAAAAAGGACAAATAAAAATGTGATTTAATCTGAAAAATTAACATGTTATCTCGTTTGTGCAAGTAATTTATTGGCTCCATTGCTTCTATCAAAATTCTTTGGTTATTTGGACATTTCAAAAGTTCAGCAAAAAAATCATTTGAAAAATTGGTTGATAATGACTCTTATGGGTAAATCATGAAAGACATTACTATTTTGTGAACTTCAGTCTACGGCTAGTAAAAGTCATGTTGAATTTTTGCATCATAGATCTTAGACTATTTTTTCTGTTCTCTAATTCTGATTCACTCATTTTTGGGGGAATCTTGGGTAATGCCTATTTATATATAGTTTTATGTAAGTGCAGTCTTATTTAGCCCTAGGTATGTGAGCTCCATAAAATGATGTTTGAATATATCGAGTTTAGTACAGCTCAAGTAGAAATAAAGATTTTAAAATTACTTTTTAAATTGAAATCAAGCATCGAGGATACAATTTCATGTTCACAGTATATTTTAAAGGACCTGAAAATATAACAGAATTTTTTTATGTAAACTTTTAAAGTATTCATATAAATAGCATACATTTCATCTATTTATAGTATTCATATTTCAACAAACTGTGTAGAAACAATCCAAGGTGGTTTTTCCTTTGAGTATATATTTGAAGTGTTTCTCAAGTCCAGCTAACATTGTCTTTTAAACCAAGTCATATATTTGTATGTATGTAGCACACAGGGAAGGAATGCCTATGCTAGTGATTAAATAGGTTGTTTTGATTCTAACTTTTACTGCTCACTATAACTTTCACCATCTAATGAACTACATTATTTCTAAAAAAAAAAATGAGTCATGAAATTTTCATTAATCATTTTTTTAAAGATTTTTTTAGTTGTAGATGGACACAACAATGCCTATATTTTATTTGTTTATTTTTATGTGGTGCTAGGGATTGAACCCAGTGACTCAGGCATGCTAGGCAAGCATCTACCACTGAGCCACAACCCCGGCCCCTTCATTAATCATTTTTAAAGTGATAAATGAATTACAGAAAAAACAAGTGCTTGCTTTGTTACATCATGTTTAGTTGCTTAGTTTAATTTGTCTGAATTGTATAAAAGTCGGTTGGTTTGTCTGGTGTACCAGTTAATTCCCAGTTCCTGTTACAGTGGAGGAGGATGTCCCGGCAATTGCAATCCCAGTGGTGAGGCTGCATGGAACTTATGGCATTGTGACTGCTGATGTTGTCTCTCAGAGCTCCTCTGCTGTTCCAGGAGGCGTCAGTTATATGCTGCATGGCAGTTCAGTCACCTTTCAGCATGGACAGAACTTAAGTTTTATAAATGTCTCCATCATTAATGGCAGTGAAAGGTTGGTAATCCAGGAAATAGCGTGGGCCCACATAAAACATGATATTGAGATCTGACTCTAACATGCACCCATAGTACATGTGTCCATTGAGAAATGGCAGATGAAAGACTTTGGGGGATACCAGGGCTAGGGAAAGGGGCCTGAAAACCACCATGGTTGTGTATGTCATTTTCTTTCAAATAGAAGAAATAATTTCTATTCCTCTAGACTTAAAAAAAAAAAAAAAAACTCTAGTCAGAATGTGGAAACATCATTCAGTGCACTGCCTTAAGCCTTAAGCAACTGAAAAGAGAGGAGGAAAGTCTAATAACTATCCTAGGTTGTATAATATTGATGCTGATCATTCATGCTTTTGGCTAAGTACCCTCTTCTTCCATTTGGTATGTGACTACTGTGCTTTGAATATGTATGATCAATTTGGAAAATGACTAGTTATTTGGATTTTACAAGCATTTTAATATGTTTAGACTCAGAATTGCTCCTTCTTGCTATGCAGTGAATTTGAGGAGCCTTTTGAAATTCTTCTCACTGGAGCTACTGGTGGAGCGATCCTTGGGCGCCACCTAGTGAGCAGAATCACCATCACCAAGAGTGATACTCCATTTGGCACTATAAGATTTCTCAATCAAAGCAAAATTTCTGTTCCTAACCCCAATTCCACAATGATTTTATATTTGGTCCTGGAGCGAACTGGAAGACTCTTGGGAGAGATTCAGGTAGAGTTATTCTCCTTTTGGTTTTAAAAGTAATTTTTGATAGACTGTATGATTTTGGATTTTCTTTTTCTCCAAATATATTTGCTTATTCACAATCAATAAGTAGTATTTATTAATAACTATGTATGAGGAAAGTGGCTTCTGAATAAGATGAAGTACATAAAAGTGTATTGGGCATACATCTATCCTCAGGGAATTTTTGAGAGCAAGTTAATGATTCTGGCTAAATTAATCACTTCAAAAAGTTTTTTTTTTTTTTTTTTTTTTTTTGTTTTTGTTTTTGTTTTCAGCACCTGGGATTGAACTCAGGGGCACTTAACCACTGAGCCACACCCCCCAGCCCTTTTGTGTGTGTGTTTTATTTAGAGACAGTGTCTCACTGAGTTGCTTAGTGCCTTGCTAAGTTGCTGAGGTTGTCTTTGAACTGTGATCCTTCTGCCTCAGCCTTTTGAGCCACTGGTATTACAGGCATGTGCCACCATGCCCAGATTCAACAAGTATTTACTGAGAGATTTCTATGTGCTGATCCTGTTTTAGGTACTAAGAACAAATATTTGTGAATTGGACATATCTCCTATCTGTTCTTACAGAGGTTCACTTTCGAAAACATTATTAAATAGTAATGAAATTAGTAAAAACACATTATCTGGTAACAGTAAAGGGATTGTTCATAAAACTGGGAGACACAATTGTAAGTGGCCTGCTGTCTACTTTTCTTTTTTCTGTGGCACTGGAGATTGAACCCAGGGCACTCTATCACTGAACTATACCTGACTCCTTTATTATTTTTCATTTTGAGATAGATCTTACTAAGTTGCCCAGGCTGGCCTTGAACTTGCAAATCTCCTGCCTTAGCCTCCCAAGTAGCTGGGATCACAGGCTTGCACCACCATACCCAGCTGCTGGCTACCTTCAATTGGATGTTGAGGGTGTGATATTGAAGCTGAAGACTGAATGATGGGAAATAAGTGGGCATGTAATTGTTAGAGGGTTGAGTATGTGGGAGTAATAGGTTCTGTAGAGACACAGCCTGACATGTGAGGTAGGAGAGGTCCCAGTGGTCAGGGCTTGCACGTGTGATACAATAGTACAAGATGGATCAGAGGGGTCAATAGGTACTTCATCACACAGAACCTCTTTTGCCAGGTAAAAGATCAATTCTAGCTGAAAACAGGGTACTATTACAGAGACTTAAAAAGGGGAATAATGTCACTGGATTGTCATTGGAAGCATCTCATCATGACTACTGTTATGAAAGTGATTTGTCCAGAAGCTGTTGGAGCAGTGTAGAAGCAAGAGGGATTAGGTTAGGAGTTTACTGCCCTCTGCAGAAATGATGGTGGAAAGAGATGATCAGTGAATAGACACTGAGTGTGTTTTTTAGGAGGAAAATTCATTGGGTTCAAAGTGGAGTCTGAGGGAAAGAGAGGAATCAAGGATGACTTCTGAATTAATTTGAACAACCGGCTGAAACAGTACTGTTTTCTGATTTTCAGAAGTTTGGGGGTCAATCAGGAGTGCTGTTTTACCATGTTAATTTGAGATACTACTTGACATGCCAGTGGAGGAGTCAAGTAGGCAAGGGAGTGTATGAGTGCATGCACAGTGTGTGGTCAGGGCTGCTGCACAGACTGGGAATACACGGACAATCAGAGAGTCATTAGAAACCTTGAGATAGAGGAGTGTAGGTAGTGATGTGAAGAATATGTAGCTGAGCCTGGGCTTCTGGAATTTAGCATTCAGAGAAGAGAGCTAGCAAAGAAGACTGAAAGTAAAGGAGGAGGAAAACCAGGAAGGCATGTGCCCTGTAAGTACCACACAAGCCAAGAAAGACAGCATGTAGTGTTTAAAGAAAAAAATAACAGGTCAGCTCTGTCCAGGGCTGCTGAAAGATCAAGTGACAAGCAAGAACAAGTGCTAAGTTTTCTTTCTTCATAGTTGATATGAAAAATATACAATTTGGAATTATTGAAACCTAAAACTACATTTAAAGTCATGTGAAAATTTGTTACTTATACAAGTTATGAAGATTTCTGTTCATTTTACAATAGCAATTTAATTATATTTAGAAGAAACTACACACTCAGCAGAATGTTCACATGGTTTTACTGTCTTCTTCCAATATGCTTTGATTGGCAGAAACTGTGCACACAACAGAATGGTGTTGTACTCATACATTTAAAAACTGTTTGTATTTTTCTGATATTTAAAAGTATATTTCTGCTATCTTGTAGTCATTACAAATGACTAGATGTTAATATTTTTCATCTCTTGTTACATAGTTTATGAAAACTGACATTCTGTATAGACATGTAGTTTACATTTGCAAATGCCATTTTTTTAATTAAAAAATAAGCTGATAAAGTAGGAATTCTCTGAAGATACTTATAATAGTTTTATAAATATATGTATGTAAACTTTTTCTAATAATACATATACTGCAATAATCCTTTGGTTAAAACTGATCTTCTCTATTAAAAAATAGAAACAAAACATTTTGCAGGTGAGCTGGGAGATAGTAGGACCCAATTCTCAGGAAACCTTACCACCACAGAACAGAGACATTGCAGACCCAGTGAATGGATCCTTCTTCTTTGGAGATGGAGAGGATGGAGTGAGAACGATAATTCTGGCAGTCTATCCTCATGAAGAAATTGAAGTTGAAAAGACCTTTGTAATTAAACTTAAACTTGTGAAAGGAGAAGCTAACTTAGACTCCAGAGCTAAAGATATTACATTAACCGTAAGTCTGACTTTACCTACAAAATTTTAGATTTAATAGA
The DNA here is from genome assembly GCA_025594165.1 of Tamias sibiricus. Lineage (NCBI taxonomy): Eukaryota > Metazoa > Chordata > Mammalia > Rodentia > Sciuridae > Tamias > Tamias sibiricus. Next base: position 59,483,620 of record CM046661.1, read on the forward strand.
TTTATCAGAAAATACATTTACATTGTTTGAAACTCTACATGCTTGTGTTGAATTGAAAATTATGAAGCCATTAGAAGTCATAGTAATTCCCACAGATCACACTTTTTCATTATTTTATGTTTGTTCATTACATAGTATGATTATTAGCAATTTTAAAAAACTTTTTAATAGAGTGATACTTATTTTATAATCTTTGAGAAAATTTGGTGTTTTGGGAATATTTGGCACTTTTATAGAGGAGGTACTTGTTATGTCATCTTTGTCCTCAAAATAAAGAAAAATTATTAACGTGCTATAAATCAGATTTTTTCTGAAGGAAGAATGACACTTGTTTGATTAGCACAATGATGTGGTATTAGATTAGGCTTGAATTCTATGTATTTGATATGAATCACCTAGTCACGGGGGCCAGAATTACTGGGAATTCAGTAGCCCAGAATTAGTCGTCTACTGAAAACAATGTAGAGAGATAGCACAATTTGATTTTTTTTGTTTGGAAAATACTGTTGTTTGGTATCTACTTCTGTCATAGTTTTCTGGAGAAAGAAAACTAGTAGGACACATGTAGTGATTGAAAAAGAGAGGGAGATTTTAAGGAATTGACTCGTGATTGTGGGGTTTGGCAGGCAGGAAACCCAGGAAAGAGCTGAAGCTGTCTGTAGTTTTGAGTGGGAATTCATGGGGCAGGCCAACAGGCTGCAAACTCAAGCAGGGTTCCCGAGTTACAGTCTTGAGGCACCATTTCCTTCTGCTGCAAGAAACCTCAGTGTTTGATTTTCAGTTCTTCAGTTGGGTAGAAGAGGCCACCCACTGTAGAGGCTAATCTCCTTTATTTAGAGTCAGCTGATCCTTAAGGTTAATCATATCTTTAGAACACCTTTATGACAACACAGACTTGTTTGACCAAACAACTGGAGGTGTAGTCCTTCCTGTTTAAGGCATAAAATTAAGTGCCTCTGTCCACTTCATGCCATAACTAGAAAATATAAGATGAATAAAGCAAAAATGAGGTATCAAATTAATATCATTTTTAGGTTTTGCAAATTGTAGTTTTCTGGATATTTATTCCTGTTATATTTAAGGAATAAGAACATATTCATTTTAGACAACAGTCAGTATAGTAGTTCTCTCTTTCTAATCAAGTAGGTAGGCATATTATAGTCAAATGTTATTTTTATGTATCTTTCATTTTTTCAGCTTATTGGTGCATTAATATGTTGGATACTATAATTTCTTCATTTGCTCTTCTATTAATGGTCTTTATTTATTTACTTTTTTTTAGATACAAAAATTTGGTGATCCAAATGGAGTTGTTCATTTTGCTCCTGAGTCTTTATCTAAGAAGATCTATTTGGAGCCATCAGCTTTGGAAGGACCGCTAGTCATCACGTTCTTTGTCAGAAGGGTAAAGGGCACCTTTGGAGAAATTACGGTATTATATTTCATTTGATTTTTCCAAGTACACCAGTTTTCCTATTGAATGTGGTCAAGAGGGACAGAGAGCCTGCATTTTTCTTTTAAAGTTTTTTTTTTTTTTTTTTTTTTTGGGTACCAGGGATTGAACTCAGGGGCACTTGACCACTGGGCCACATCCCCAGCCCTTTTTTGTATTTTATTAGAGACAGGGTCTCACTGAGTTGCTAAGTGCCTCATCTTTGCTGAGGCTGGCTTTGAACTCGCGATCCTCCTGCCTCAGCCTCCCAAAGTGCTGGGATTACAGGCGTGCGCCACCGCGCCCGGCTCTTTTAAAGTTTTTGAAAAGCCAAAATCACTTTGAGTTTTGAGATAAACTGAGAGGCTTCATTTAAGTACCTCTGGGCTCTCCAGATCTCATAAACTCTGGTTTTCTTTCTAAATTCAATTTGATTACAGTTAGTGTGTGAAGGACCTTTCTCAGGCTTCTTTGTGAAGGACTGAACTATTTTGTATTTTATTTTTTGAATATGAAGCCTTTCCTACTTAAGCCTCTTGATGTCTTAGAAATTACTTTTTACATTCTTCAAGGCTTCATTTATCAACAGAATTTAGCAAGTGTTTTTTAAGGGGTTGCATTTGTGTGTTTATTGATATAGACTGAGGATTCTCTTGGAAGTTCTCAGGTCAATGACAGTCATTTATTTGCTAGAAAAATATATTTTGTGAAATTTCTGCATACCGTTAACCTCTCTTCCAGTAATGGAGATTAACTGATACTTCTTCAGTTGAATTTTTATAGTTTGGAGTTCAACAATGCTTGGGAAGTAATGATTAATTCTTAATAATTTACAAGTATTCCCTTTATATTTAAAATAAACAAAACCAAATCCTGATGTGAATCATCAAATTTTCTTAGTTTTTATCTTCATATATTGCGTATGGTTCACTAATTAATGTAATTATGGAATTGGCATGCTAAAGTTAGTTAACTTGCTTTTCTTTCTTTAAAATGTGCTATTATTTTAGAAGCAGGTCAAATAGTAAGAATTTTAAATCACATTCTGCAAATTACATATGAAGGCCTGCAGTGATTCATATACTTTACAAACTGACATATACTTGGAGGATTTGGCTTTGAATGTAATGATGCACAACAAAATTTATTTTTGTACTTTATAAAGGGAAATGTTATTTCAAGGTTTTTGGTTTAATACAGTGGATTGTCTAACTATGTTGGAAATTTTCCCCTTTTATTTTAGGTTTTACTGGGAATTAAGTAGTGAATTTGATATTACTGGTGACTTTATTTCCACCAATGGATTTTTCACCATGGCTGATGGAGAGAGTGATGTGAGCTTTGATGTTCATTTGCTGCCAGATGATATACCTGAGATCGAGGAGGACTGTGTAATGCAGCTGGTTTCTGTAGAGGGAGGAGCAGAACTGGATGTGGAAAAATGCATCTCATGGTTCTCTGTGTCTGCAAATGATGATCCACATGGAGTATTTGCCCTGTATCCAGATCACCAATCAATACTTATTGGACAGGACCTTATTAGGTCTGTCCAAATTAATATCACCAGGCTTGCTGGAACATTTGGAGATGTGGCTGTTGGATTTCGAATATCATCAGATCATAACGAACAGCTAGTTGCTACTAAAAATGCAGAGATGCAGCTGGTGGTCCAAGATGGTGCCAGATATAAAGTTGACGTGGTGCCAATAAAGAATCAGGTTTGTGGTATTTCTTCAATTTCCTGATCATTTTAGTAAAACTCTTTTAGGAGAGCCCTTGCTTATCTCATGATCTCTTAAGTCTAGCTTAGACATTTAAATGTAACCAAGAAAAGGCCTTAGGAAATGAATAGTAATTATTGGACAATGCTTTTGTAGATGATAAATGACTAAGTGTATTTGTCTAGATTATAGCAGGCAGTTACTTATTCAATACTTACAAAGTTCCAGGGTAGTGTAGTGAGAGAGACTGATTCTTGCTCTCTGGGACTTGAAGGGCCTGCATAAGTACAGAAACTGATACCTGCTGCTGTCCTTGAAATTTTGGAAATCAGTATGATTTTTTGAGGGTGTTGAGAAGAGACAGTAGTGCATTTGCTCTGCCATCATTCAAGGTGAGAGCGATAAAAAGGCCTGAATTTCCTGTGAGTCAAGTAGATACCCCAGCAGTCTTTCTCAGTCTTTGAACCCAAAGAAAGTGATTTAACTGACTGTTTATCTTAATCCTTACAAGGATGGTGCAAACCACATCATTCTCTACTATAGGAGAGAAGTTATTTAATTGAATGTTCTTATGATTAAGAAAGATTGCCCAGAAGGTAGTCAGATTGCAGTCACCATGAGAAGAATCAGCAGGGTGCATTGTGAAAAATGGGGAGAATCACAAGGTCATCAGCAGAGTAAGTTGTCTCTTCTGAGGGATGCTGAGGAGTGGAATTCTGAAGCCTTTGAAGAACACCCAAATGGAGACCGTGAAGTTGAGCATTGGGGCACTGTTTTCATGGAGCTGTGGTGGCAGTCAGTGTTGGCAAAGAAAGGAGGATAGCAGAGAGGCAAGGTTTTTGTCACTCTGTCCTAAAGAGGCCTTCCTTTTGTCCCAAACCTGGAAGTGTCAGAAGACTGATGGAAAGGACCTGGGGCTGAGGTTTGGAGGAGGACTGAAATCATATTATCACCTCTTTCTCACTATAGATCCTGATCAAGCAAAAACTACCATAAACAGGGGAGCTTGGATTGAATGGGAGATTGGAGTTTTGGTTTATGTAGGGCTGGTCTTTTATATTTCTAAAATTGACAGAACATTTTGAGATCTACTTGCAACAAACCAAAGAATGGTGGAAAGAGACCCCACAAAACACAAAGCAGGAGAGAAATGATGTAGCTTCTTATTTGTTTCATCCGTTTTATATAAAGTTATGATCAATAGAAGAAAGGCTGTCATTCAGAATAAGCAACAAACCCATTACACTAACTCATGCTTACTGTGTAAGCTTTTGATCTTTTGTGCACCTAGGTCTTTTAACTATTTTTGATGTTTAATACAAGAGAAAAGTGGAGGCTTGTTTGTGTGACGTGGCTTTCATAATTATTACTATGAGCCTATAGTTTTCTTAGAAACTGACTTAAGGTCATGGCCCTGATTTATCAATTTCTAAACTCCAAATCCTACATCCAAAATAGTGCAATACTGGGTAAAAGAGAAGCACATTAAGTTAACCAGAGTATCATTGTATTAAGTCTCTTAAAATTAGAAATTTTCAAAAATATATCATGTCTAAATAATATAACTGGAAACATTTTCCAATGCATTCATAGCATCACATTCTGAATAGTCAAGTATGAACTCTAATGAATACTAGGGGTCATTCCTTTAACTTTTCAAGGAGTAGATTTGTATCATTTTATACATTGCATTTATTTGCCAATAAGCCTTCCACAGAGAAGATTATTGTATTACTTTACTAACTAATGTGTATAGTAGAAAGTTGCTCTCACCCAAAATATATGATATATATTACATGGACTAAGACACTTGATCTGCCTGGCTGTTAGGTAGCTTTTTGTGGTACTTGGATTATTTGGAATGATGGTAGTTCTTCTTTCATTTCACTTGGACAACATAATGGTATAGTTTATGAAGACACTTAGATTTCCTAATACCACATTTGAATTATATATAGATTTCTTAAAATCTTCTTTGAACCTAGTTTGCTTTTATGATTTTTATTTTCAACGAATGAAAGAAAAGATTTGCTAGTTCATGCAAAATGAGAAGCTTGCCATATTTACTTACTATAACTTCTTTTATTAACCTATTTCAAATGCATGAGTTCCTTCTTCACTCTCATAGTTGAAGGTGTGTGGTATAAGATTGCACATAATTAGATATTGGTGAGTTAGTTTTTCAATTTAACTGTTTGGGTCAAGATGCAACATGCTTATAAAAAAAGGGCAGGATTTTTTTCAAGGATCCACTTCCTCCCTCCCACCCTAGATATAACACATTGTTCTTTGAGGTTTGGGAGATTATTACACAATGTAATTACACAGCACATAGTGCAGAGCATGTAATTCTCCTTGCTCCATCCTCCTGGGTAAAAGTTTGGATTTCAGACAGGTCAGGATAGGTCAACCAAAGGGAAGACAACCAAGGCCATGATGACATCTGCTGTGCTGTGGCTTCTAACTTTCAAGTGGATCTTTGAACAAGGAAAGGTTCTGCTAAGACTCTTGATGTAGGTTTAAGACCTGGACCATGGAGTATAAACTGTTACCATACCTGTCTAACAACTGATTTCTTGGGCACGGCATACACTGACTGCAGGAACCACTGGTTCACTAAAGGAACATGTCTAGGTTTAAAGAGGCTTAAGTGAGAGTTAAAGGGGAGCTTTACCTTTGTGGTTGGGTCATTTTTTGAGCACTCATCTCTGTGCTAGTCTTTGTGAGAAGCACAACAGATACAAAGATGATTGAGACACAATTCCTGTCATCCTGGGCCTTCTGTCTAGTGTAAGAAGTGTAAGAGAGGCTCATTAACAACCAATTAAAAAAGTATGTGGGTGCTCAGTGTTGAAAATATGCACAGGATATCACAGGACTATAAATTCTTTCTGTTTGTGCCCAAATGGCATCAAGAGTGGTGAGAAATATATAAAATAGCATTGACGAGGTAGTCCAGGATCAGGGATATGGAAGGGCATGCTGGAGAACACGATCACCTCCTAAAAACTTTCCAAGTTCCTTTTCAAACTAATCTAACCACTCTTCCATAGGTAGACCAGCTTTTCCTCAAATCTCCTATGACCGGGGTTCAATTTTAATGTTTAATTCCTGCACGTTGAGGAACTGCTGCATCACACAAGTCTAGGATGGGCCCAAGAGCAGAGAGTTAAGAGGAAGGGCATCAGGGACTCAGTGCTTATGATGACATCTTGCCCTTTATTCCTTAGAAAATGGGAATAAACTATCATTAGCTATCCAGCCAGTGTCCTGTAAGGGAAAGGGGCACTTTTAGAGGAAAGGTGGGGTATACATGATTAAAGTTTAATACTAATTTTTCCTTAACATGTAAACTAAAATTTATGTTCATTTATATAAATTTCTTTTCACAGTGCTGGACATTGAACCCATAGCTTTGCAAATATTAGGCAAGTGCTCTACCATTAAGCTCTCCCTCTGGGCTAGTAAATGTCATTTGGAAAGGATGAAACATCTGTTGCCCTCAGGTCTCACATCATTTGAAACTGCTCCAGTGTAGGCTTTGTACATTTGAGGACATGACACATGTTTCAGTTCATTATATTTGAAAGAAGAAGAGACTCCATAGAAGTGCTTTTATATTCAACAAAGATACAGAATTTTTTAGGAATAGTTCAGGTTATAGGACAACTTGGGTGTTAGCCATTACCAGTAAGGATGTTTTTTAGTAAAATTATAAGTTTCAAACATACTTTTAGTGTAACACTAGTTTGTAAGTTCAGAACTTTCCCTATTTTGTTAGATTTAAAAATTTTTTTCACTGGTAATTTAATACATGGTATTAGTAATTTTTATTTATCCAACATATTCAAATAATTGAGATACCTAATTCATTGTCCAATTTGAGTAAATATCAATTAGTTATGAGTTAATGAAGAGGAAGAAAGTGGGTTTTGCTGGGTTTCAGGACCTGATAATATTCAACAGTGTGCTCTTTCCATTCCTTTGACACATGATTTCTTCACCAACACTGCTACTTGATTCCTTTTTGAGACTATTTGAGCATACATGGAAAGTTTGCAAGTTTTTTATACTATACAATGGCCACTCCTCACTTCAGAACACTCTAAATGCTGGAGGTTTGTTTTAAGACTAGGGGTCACACAAGGATGAAACTGCTACTAAGGGAACCTCAGGCAGGGTGCTAAAGGCTCACTGTATCACTCTGAAAATCATTTCTTAACAACTAAAAAAACATAATTGATGCTGTTGGTTTCTAGGTCTTTCTGTCACTGGGCTCCAATTTCACCTTGCAGCTGGTGACAGTGATGCTCCTCAGTGGAAACGTCTATGGAATGCCAACAATTCTCCAGGAAGCAAAATCCATTGTGCTTCCAGTCCCTGAAGAAGCAGCCAATTCTCAGGTAATTGGCCCTGGTGTGGTACTGCAGCCGACCAGCAGAGGGCAGCTTTACAGGACCAAGTTCCTAGAGAATTTCTTTTTTTTTAAGCATTATTTATTTCAGCTAAAAATTTTAAAAATACTCACTTTCATTGTGAGCATTATTTTTTTAAATTTAAAGTTGTTGTATATATAACAGTAACATGCATTACAATTCATAATACACATATAGAGCACCTTTTTACATCACTGTTTATATACAAAGTATATTCATACTATTCATGTCTTCAATCATATCAACTATTTTCTTCAATCTGAATACTCCTGTGAATATAAAAGTTGACGTGATAGAAAAATGATATAAAAAGTAATTTGTCAACTTTTAATATTAGGAAATATGTTTAGTTTTTTAGGTTTTAGAAAATATTTTATCTTGTAGAATTTGAATGAAAGTTGTGGAATTTTAAAAATAACAGTCACCTAAAGTTAAGTTAAAGTTTCTTCTTGATATCAACTATTTACTATTGAGTTACTTATACTAAGTAATTAAAATTAGAATGAAATATTAGTGAATATTTCAGATATTTTCACATTTGTCTTTGCCATTCAAGCTTTGGTTTACTGTGCAAGTTTGTGCTGACTTAGATAAATGCTGGGAGTCTTTTTGTGACATGGTTGCACACTAGTATCTGAGTTCTCCAAGTTCATCATAGATAAGACCATTTCCCAATCATTTCATTAATTCAAAGGAGGACAAAGACCTTACTTTCCTTTTAGACCAATTCTGTCCATTTAAGACAAAGCTTGGTCTGCTGTCTATGGCTGTGACAACATGATGTATGTTTGAAGATGTTATGAGATATAATTCCACCTTATTCCTTCAGATGGGAGCCCAATTGACAAGCCTGGCCCGAGATGCTGATGTGGAATCTGTGTGGTTGAATAGGCAGGAATATGGGCAGATATGGTCTCTGGCCATTACAGAATGCACTTTAGCTACTCTTTCTTGGGTATCTTCTTCATAGCAAGTGCATTTTTTCTGTCCTCTAAAGTGGAATCCACCAGCATGAAAAATTATTGAAAGGAAATGGTTCGTTTCCTTTTGTTTAAGAATAAACAAGGAAATAGAATTTACTAAAAGTCTCTGAAACATTGTTTTTTGTGCTCACTGCTTATTATAAAATAGATTCCTTTTGTCCCAAGCCATTCATTTGGAGTAGCTAAGTATTTCCTACTCTTTACACGTGCCTGTTGTCACAACACTTTACCACCACCCCGAAGGGCAGGGTCACGTGTGCAATGTATCCTCTGTACTCCTGCCAGTGTTTACACGGTGTGTGGGTGTATGTATGTGTGCTTGTGGTATGACTAGGAATGTTCATATACTCCTCAAGCCATGTAGCAAGGATGATCTCACTCAAAGCTCTTGGAAGTTGCTAAGCAGATGTCTCAGTGACAGAGACTCTAAGACTGGTGTCAAGTTAAAGTTTTCGCTGTTGTTTTCTCCTCTGTGGTTCCAGAAGCTATCCTATGGCATTTCCCCCACAATCTTCTGCTATTCTTCGTTCTAATTTTTAAAGGGGAGAATAAGTCTTACTATATAGCCATTGATCAAATGGTATCCCAAATTTATAGCTATTGAAACCAAAAGAGGTAATCTGAGCTGTCTGAATCCACAATGTGAAGCCAGGAATCGAATCTGGTTTTATTCTAACTCATTGACCAGAACTTATTTCATCTATAAATGCCCTGGGATTTAATGTTTGTGAAAAGGACAGTTATTTAAAAAAAAAAAAAAAAAACTTTGAAGTTTTCTGATCTTCACAAAAAGATATCAAGTTGAATCAAAGAATTAAAAACCTTAATAGAAGGTCCAGTCTATGGTGCTTATTTTGTAAATGAAGAAATATGTTGTTATATCATAGAAAAGGGTCAGATTTCAGTTCTAAACAAATCAGGCTGTATTACAATGACATTTAAATTTTTTTTTTTTTGCTTTCATTTAATTGTGGTTTTATTTATCTTTTTTAGATATTGTCCATTGAAGGGATTGTATTTTATTCAAAAAGAGAAAGCCATAGGTTATAATCTAAATTATGAAGTAGAATAAATTTTCAAATATGAGATTTAATTTCTTAAACCTTTTTTTCTTTAATTAAATGTATTGTAAGGAAATATTCAAACAAAGGGAAAGTTGACATTTAACACACTCTTCAAAACCCTGGAAACTTCAGAAAGAAATCTGAAATAATCTAAACATGTTTTTCTTCAGGTTGGATTTGAATCTACTGCTTTTCAACTCACGGATATCACTGCTGGCACAAGCCAAGTTATGATTTCTAGGACAGGCACATATGGTGCTCTCTCAGTGGCCTGGACCACAGGATATGCTCCTGGGCTAGAAATCCCTGAATCCATCACTGTTGGTAACATGACCCCAATACTGGGTGAGTTGTAGTGTTTCTATGATCAGCCTATGAATAGGCAGGTGTGTTACTGGCCACTTTCTCGGGTCATCCTTCCTCTGGACACTAAACTTTTAGCTTCCTACTATAGTGTTCCCATATGTAAGTGATCAGGGTTGTGAGAGCAGATTGGTGAGGAGGAGAGAAACTTTTTGTGAGACACACTGAAGACTTCATACCTTACCTCAAAACAGTGGTCACTAAGCAGAATGCTTTGCCAATACATTAAGAGTTTGTAAAAAGTAGTTCTAAGTACCTTATTTGGCCCATATGATAATAAAAAGGTGTAACTTCGCATCAATTTGCAAGTCCACTTGAATATTTCTGATAGAACAACTGTGGTTACTTTACAGACTGAATTTTTAAAATTATATCATTACTTTTTGAGTAAGATGCAAGCATTAGATGGTTTGACCTCTGCTGTGTTATATAGAGCCTGCTGCAAATCCTTGTGATGGCAGTTGTAAATGAGTCCTCAGTGGACTCAGAATCTACATGTTTCCCCCTCCTCCCCTCCTTTATTCACAGTGTCCTCCTGGTCACCAGGCAAATACCATGTACTATTAGTCACAAATGTAAAGAATCCTGCGTTAAGAACTGAGATCCATAGTCTCTCTGTGAAGATGGAAAGATTTTCATGTTCTCAAGGTCTCAGTCAAGAAATGGATAAAAACCAGAAATCCTTTAGATGAGGGTGAGAGCCTAGACAGTGAAAATGACAATATTGTCAGACCAGCTTACATCCCAACAGGAATCCCAGTCATTCAGAGTGAATTTAGATGCTTGGTTGAGAGCTGCCATAGTATTAGAACTGCCTTGGTTAGTGGGGTTTCCATAGCCACTGCATAGGTACTGTTGATATAATGTTATCAAATACTTCTTCTACTTGATTTTCCATTTAGCACATTCCCTAAATTAAAGCTATTTCATCATCTTTTTAATCTATTTTCTGTTGTACCACTTATTTGTTACTCCCCTACCCTTTTTGTCAATTTGGGAGATATGCACAGCTCCTTATAATTTATTTATTTATTTACTTTTGTGCTAGTGACAAAAAGTTTAAAAATATTTATGTGTGAAATACATTGCTCTTTATGACTGTGTATGTTACTGTGTTACATATGAAATTAGTCTTCAGAAGTTTTAGTGAATTTATAATAACTTGCTTATTTTAAAATTACAGAAGTTCCCCAAATAGATTTATATCTTTAAATAGGCTTGATTAGTTTTTTGAGTTTTTTTTTTTTTTTTTTTTTTTTTTTTGTACCAGGGATTGAACTCAGGGGCACTTGACCACTGGGCCACATCCCCAGCCCTTTTTTGTATTTAATTTAGAGACAGGGTTTCACTGAGTTGCTAAGTGCCTCACCATTGCTGAGGCTGGCTTTGAACTCGTGATCCTCCTGCCTCAGCCTCCCAAGTGCTGGGATTACAGGCGTGCGCCACCGCGCCTGGCATAGTTTTTTGAGTTTTTGTAATAAATTTGTCAACACAATGAAAAATGAAATATAATGAACACCCACAGACTCACTGACTAGATTTAACAGTTGTTATATTCTACCATATTTGTAACATTTATTTTTTTCTGAAGTAACCTAAAATAACATATATATATATATATATATATATATATATATATATATATAGTGATATTTCTTCCTCAACTACTTCAAGTATGCTGGGGTCAGAATTTGAACCAATGCCTGACTCGTGGCACTAAGTACTAGTCAACTCTTGCCTAACACTGTTCTCTTATTCTCTTTTCAGTACTGGATTTGTCAGTTAAGCCAGGAAAAAAAAAAAAAAAAAAAAGATAAGTGAAGAGTAGACAGGGACTGAAAGTTGGGTTTATGTGGTTAGGGAAGCTTCCTACAAATTTATATACCTCTCCCTCCCCCATTTTTAAAGTTCTACCTTTTGTGGCCTCTACCAAAATTTTGGAAAAGAAAATATTTCACTACATGTTTAAGAGTCAAATTCTAACTTAAGAACCAAGGGGTGAGCCTGCTTCGCTTTTCACTTCCTTTCAGGGAGCCTTTCATTTTCCCATGGTGAACAAAGGAAAGGAGTTTGGCTGTGGACATTCCCCAGCCCTGGTCGGCTGGAGGCCTTCGTCATTCACCTGTCAGGAGTGCGGAGCAGTGCTCCCGGTGGAGCCAAACTCCGGTAAGACCAACCTGATTCTCAACCCAGACATTCTCTGAGGAATTGTCTGGGTATCAGTCAAAACAGAAGAAAGCACAGGGGTCACTGTCCTTGAAGCAGATGCAGACTGTTTAACTGTAAAGCAACATGTGCCCTGCATGCCAAAGGCTGGGTCTCAGCAGCCACCACCTCTCTTTGCCTTACAGAGCTCATCATGACCTCTAACTTGAGAGTGGTGGCCCCGAGTCACATCCTCGGTAGGAGCTGTGGTGTCAAATATGCCTGTTTTAAAGGGAACTGTCTTTTGGAAAGCGACTAAAATTACCTGATTTCCCCAAATGATGATGAATAAAAATAAAGCATCATAGTCGTGTAATAACATTTAAACCAGTAGCTGTTTGACGTTAAATTAATTTTTTTTCATTATGCTGTGTATCTATGATGACTATTCATGTGGAACCAAACATACTTGCAATTAAATATGTCCCACCTAAAAGCAGTTTATTTTTCTCATGCCTGAGATGGACTTGGCCAGAACAGCAGAAGGCAGATCTGAGAACCACACTTATGGATTTAGTTCTGGCTCTGCCACTGATTTGCTATGTGGCTTTGGGAAAGTTACTTGGTCTTTCTGTTCCTCAGTTTGCTTATTTGTAAATTGGGGAAAATATATGCACAAAACTGTTATGCGTACATTCACATTTATGTGGGAGGGTATCTGTCGGTGAAGTCAAACATGGCTTTAGATTACACAAATGGCATATTAACACTGATGGGCCACCAGTTGCAATTCTCAATACATTTACTAATTCACAATAAAAATTCATAGGAAAAGGATAAAATTTTAAACTGTGAATGTTTCTTCCAATTTATATAGAGAGTTTTAGCTACATTTACATGAGAGAATAGTCCTATTACTGACAGCTTGAGGAGATAAGAATTTTGTTCCTGGTACTAGTAAATATTCCTATTTGGTAGGCAAGAACACTGTCTAGAGCATCATAGGGGTTTTGGTCCTCTTTTACTCATCGTAAGAGACAGCCTGATGCTTTATCCCTCTGTTAGTGGCTCCAGGATGATGGAAAAACAGAGCAGAGACCAAAGAGCTCTTCATTTAGCCAACACTTGTTAGGTCCTATCTCTGTCACTGTTGCTCATTCACTTCTTGTGCTCTTACTTATCAATAAGTAAGTAGGGTATGGAATTTGTAAGGCCATGTCATTTATAAGATGCTTCCCTCATGAGCAGCATCATAAATGTATAAAAGAATACTCTCTAGAGTGGTAGTCCTATTTTTAATCAATTCTCATGGTTTTAAATTTTTCCAGATCAGGTTTCACCATTGCTGAAATTGAACCTATGGGAGTCTTCCAGTTTTCCCCTAGTTCAAGAAGTATCACAGTTTCGGAAGATATACAGATGATCAGATTACATGTGCAAAGACTGTTTGGGTTCCACAGCGATCTTATTAAAGTTTCCTATGAGACAATTGAGGGAAGTGCAAAGTCACTGGAAGACTTTGAGCCTATACAGAACGGGGAAATGTTTTTTTTCAAAAATTCCAAGCTGAAGTTGATTTTGAAATAACCATTATTAATGATCAGCTTCATGAGATGGAAGAAAATTTTTATGTTAATCTTACTTCAGTAGACATTCAGGGATTACAAAAGCTTGATACTAATTGGAGACCACGCCTGAATCTAGATTTCAGTGTTGCAGTGATCACAATATTGGATAATGATGATCTGGAGGGCGTGGATGTTTCTGTCCCCATGACAGCTGTGGCTGTAGCAGTTGATACCACTACCACTCCCACTCCTGTAGAAACTGATTCTACCACACATCCTGGCACAAGCAAATTCACTACCATTTCTCAGACAACTGAGATGGCTGCCATCATTACTGAGGCAACTGGTATGTCTGCCATCCCTGAGAACCTTGTCACCATTCATGATTCATTTACCATGCCTGAGAAGCCTGATATGACCACTATAACTGCCAGTATTTCTATGCATGGAACATTTAGTCTTGGACCTCCCATTGTTTATGTTGAAGAGGAAATGAAGAATGGCACATTCAATACTGTGGAAATTCTTATCCAAAGAACTGGTGGGTTTGAAGGCAATGTCAGTATAACAGTTAAAACTTTTGGTGAGAGATGTGCTCAGAAGGAACCAAATGCATTGCCTTTTCAGGATATCTATGAAACTTCCAACTGGACATGGGCAGTTGAAGAAGAAGACTTTGAAGAACAAAGTCTTATCCTTTTATTTCTGGATGGAGAAAGAGAACGTAAAGTATCTGTTCCAGTTTTGGATGATGATGAGCCTGAAGGGCAGGAATTTTTCTTTGTGTTCCTCACAGACCCTCAAGGGGGAGCACAGATTGTGACGGGAAAGGATGCCACTGGATTTGCAGCTTTTGCCATGGTTATTATTGCAGGTATCTTTGAAGTGATGGAGGTAAAACATGTACTTTTGTGGCACAGAAGTTATAATAAGATCAATCTCTCCTTGCCAACAATTATTGTTACTTGTATTCTTGATACCCATTCTGGTTGGAGTGAGATGAAATCTCAGTGTAGTTTTAATTTGCATTTCTCTAATTGCTAGAGATGTTGAACATTTTTTTTGTATGTTTGTTGACCATTTCTATCTCTTCTTTTGAGACATGTTTGTTTAGTTCTTTTGCCCATTTACTGATTGGGTTATTTTGAGTTTTTTGGTGTTAAGCCTTTTAAGTTCTTTATATATCCTGGAAATTAACACCTTACCTGAGGCTCAGGTGGCAAAGATTTTCTCTAATTCTTTGGCTCTTTCTTCATACTCTGGATTGTTTCCTTTGCTGTGAAGAAGATTTTTGTGTGATGCCATCCCATTTATTGATTTTTAATTTTACTTCTTGTGCTTTAGGAGCTGACATGTTGGAGTGTTGGGTCTACATTTTCTTCTAGTAAGTGCAGGGTTTCTCGTTTAATACCTAGGTCTTTGATCTACTTTGAGTTTAGTGCAGGGTGAGAGATAAGGGTTAAATATCATTCTACATATGGATTTAAAGTTTTCCCAGCCCCATTTGTTGAAGAGACTATCTGTTTTCAATGTATGTTTTGGTGCCTTTGTCTAGTATGAGATAACTGTATTTACGAGGGTTTGTCTCAGTGTCTTGTATTCTATTCCATTGGTCTTTATGTCTGCTTTGATGCCAATACCATGGTGTTTTTGTTACTATAGCTCTATACTATATTTTAAGGTCTGGTATTGGATGCCTCTTGCTTTACTTTTCTCACTAAGGATTGCTTTGACTATTCTGGGTGTCTTGTTTTTCCAAATGAATTTCACAACTGCTTTTTCAATCATCATTGGAATTTTAATAGGAATTGCATTAAATCTACATAGCACTTTTGGTAGTATAGCCATTTGACAATATTAATTCTGCCTATCCAAGAACTTGGAAGATCTTTTCTTCTTCTAAGGTCTTCTTCAATCTCTTTCTTTAGTGACCTGTAGTTTTCGGAGGTCTTTCACCTCTTTTGTTATATTGATTCCCAAGTTTGGGGTTTTTGTTTGTTTGTTTGTTTTGAGGCTATTGTGAATGGGATAGTTTTCCTAATTTCTCTTTCAGCTGATTGGCATTGTGTGTTGGAACACAATTAATTTGTGGATGTTAATTTTGTATTTTGCTACTTTACTGAATTCATTTATGAGATCTAGAAATTTCCTGGTGGAGATTATTGGGTCTTCTAAATATAGGGTCATGTCATTGGCAAAAAGAAGTAGTTCTTCTTTTCCTATTTGTATCCCTTTAATTTCTTTATTTTTGCCTAATTGCTCTGGCAAAAATTTCAAGGACTATATTGAATAGAAGTAGTGAAAGAGGGCATCCTTGTCTTGTTCCAGTTTTTAGAGGAAATACTTTCAGTTTTTCTCCATTTAAAATTATGTTGACCTTGGGTTTGTTGGATATAGTTTTTGCAATGTTGAGGTATTTTCCTTCCGTTTCTAGTGTTTTAATGGATGCTGTATTTTATCAAATGTTTTTACCACATCTATTGAGATGATCATGTGATTCTTGTCTTTAAGTCTATTAATGTGATGAATTACCTTTATTCATTTCCGTATGTTGAATCAACCTTGCATCCCTAGGATGAAACCCACTTGATCGTGGTGCACTATCTTTTTAATGTGTTTTTGTATGTGATTTTCCAGTATTTTATTGAGGATTTTTGCATCTATGTTCTCAGGTGCCACGCTACAATTTAATGGATTGCCTGTGTCATGTAAATCAGAGCCAGTTACACAGTCTATCAGTCTATACTCTCACAATATAAGGAAAATATTTAAGTCCATGTTCTTACTCTAGGAAAAAAAATTAAACATTCAACACATGATTGTTTATCTTCTTTTAAAACCTCATTCTAAATTTACCAACCACTTTCATAATCTGTCCTAAAGTTGAGGATCTCATTGTCAAGGAGTTCTTTATATCTGTTGTGAAACAAATTTAAACTCTTCTTTTATTCTGTTTTTGACCTAATGTGGTTCATATAGCCATTGCATTTTAAATTTTTCATTTTTTTTTTGGTTTTATATTATAGAATATATTTGACATTATTATACAAACATGGAATATATCTTGTTGTAATTAAAACTCCAGTACCTCTTCTTCCCATTCCCTCTCCCCACACCCTACTCCCTTCCCTCAATTGATCTTTCTGTTATTTACCCAAAGTTGTTTTTTAAAATTAATATCTTGTGGGTGTATATGAGGGTGAGATTCACTGCTGTGTATTCATGTATATACATAGGAAAATTATGTCAGATTCATTCCTCTTTTTCCTATCCACCCTCCCTTTCCTTCATCTTAATGCATTTTTTATGATCTTTTGGTGATAATTTGCAGTTTACCTCTGAAATCATTCCATATTTCTTTAAGTGTTGATATCTTACACTAATTAGAGTAGCAATAAGGGCATCTTATGATTGTTTTAAAAATTTTTATTGTAATTTGTCAATTTATATATATTTCTAGGGTACAAAGTAATGTTGTATTATATTAATGCAGTGTGGAATAATTAATTCCAGCTAGTTGATATGTCCATCATCTCAAATATTTCAGTGTTGTTGTTTTTTCTCTGTGTGTGTGTGTGGTGAAAACATTTGAAACTTTCTTAGCCATCTTGAAATGTACAGTGTTTCATTATTCACTACTCACCATGTTAACATGTTCAGTAGTTCTCAAAACATACTTTTAGGATTTGATGTTCCTAGGAATTTTATTTTATTGTAGCTATTCAGTTGTAATTCAGTCATAATTTTAGAATTATTTAGCTTCCTTTCATGTCCAGTATTTCCCATATGTTACCCTTCAGATTTATACCAGTTAAAATCATTTATTTCTTTTCTACATTTTATAAAGAACATTATAAATTTGAAATCAATTCTACAAATTATTAACATTGGCTTAATGTCATCTATGTATTCCTACTAAAATTAGTTGAGCAGTCAACTGCCTCCTCATTGACATAGATATTTTATTATTTGACAAAGATATTTTATTACAGTTATATGATCAGGTCTGACAGTCAAAATATTTAGCAATTAGTTTGGCACAGGCCAGATGAATCAAAATGGTCACTGGAGGCTCCTTTCTGTTCTAAGCAGCACCCATTATTTACTGGATAATGAGGAGATCCTGTTTCCTGGATAGGGAGGAGGCAGAGAGCTCTTTGGAGGCTCAGGATAGTAGTTACATAGCAAGAGGAAAGGAAGTGCTTCCCTGTTTATCAGGCAGCGTGGCACACCAATGCCTACCCATAAGTCAGCTCTGAGCCTAATGCGTGAGGCAAATAGTGAACACAGTGAGAAAAACTGGCCACACAGTTGATGACTATGAGAGTCTGTAACATTTTCCTTATGTAAGGCACACTGAATCACACATATGTTTGGGAAGTTATTGACTTACCATACCTACCTCTTACTGTCACATTATGTATCATACCACCAGTCATATCCACACGGTCATATTATCCTGAGTTTTACACTCTGCTTGTAAATGTACCCTTCATCATTTTTCTCACCTGGCTCTTTTTCTTCATAATATTTCAGTTTTAACTAGATCATTAATTTTGCTGATTTATCTCATCTTTAACTAATTTCATTATCTTTTCACATTCAGATTTTGGAAAGCACTTTTATAATAAAACAGGTTTGGCAGATTAGAAGTCTGGAGCATCTTACTAAAAACTTGACCCAAATTTGTTGTAGATATGTCAAGGAAAGTATTATTTTTATTAGATAATGTAGGTGCTACTGTTCTATAAACAAAAATAAATGAAACCTTTGCCTGTGAGAAGCTTACAATCTACTTAGAGAGACCAAATCCCTACCCAAAGTAACAAGGAAATAATTGCTTCAAAAGAGAAAACATTGACACAGGTTCTGATGCTGGGCTAAGGAGTGACTGCCATGATCAGTTGGTGAGAATGGAGACTGGCTGAGGCAAGACACACCAAGGCATCGGGACCACTGTAACCCATTATGTGCTGTTCCTAAGGCATGGACTCCACATTTGCTTACATTTCAGACCTGGGAAATAGAGCAGGGGCTGCTGACTACTAGCTCTCCTCAATCAGGACAGCTAAGTGGTTTCTGTGTCCTTAACTTAACCTAGTCTTTAACTTCAGAAGTTCTGTCTCCTGGGAACTTCAGGAGTGAGATTTACAAGTGATGGATGTAAGCATTTTTTGAAGGTGACTTCTTTAGGGTCATTGATTCTGGGATCACTTTGCAAAACAAGGTCACTGGGAAATAGAAAGCTGCTGAAAATGTACACCAGTATTTCTCTAGTCCTAGAAGCTCACTCATATGCTGGCCAGGATTTGAAGTGATTAGTGTAGTATGGAGTCTGGTTTTATTCCATGTTTATATCTTTTTAGTTTGAAGGTTCCTGTAAACTTAAATATTGCTCAGAAGAGTTTCTGACACTCACAGATGCTCAGAATTCCTTAGTAGTTCTATTTTGTTCTGGGGTAAATAACTGAAGGTGTAACATGAACTCTTTTGGTCAGCAGACTTTTAGGAAGGTAGATCGGTTAAATGGAGCTCATTTATTCAACAAATATTTATTACATGCTTATCACATGCTGAGCACTCTTCTTGGTGCTGGGAAGACAGTAGTAAGTGAAACAGCTGCTGTTGGTTAGGTACATTCTGTGGGGATACACAGACTTTAAAATGTAAAGTACAATCAAATGTAAAGGAAGGTCTCATCAGAGAGATGAGTATGTGTGTGTTTAGGTGGAGAGGAGAATTTGGTATTTTTCTTCTGTTCTCAACCTGTTATCTACCTTGATGTTTTAAGGTAGATATTTGGTCTATTCCTAGTGTAGATGTTTAAACACTATAGTTCCCACTCCTTGTTTGTGGATTTTTCACTTATGCTCTCTGAGCTGGCAAGATTCCTGAGGCATTGCAGATCTTAGAAATTATTATTATTATTATTATTTGGTACCAGGGATTGAACTCAGAGGTACTTGACCACTGGGTCACATCCCCAGCCCTTTTTTTTTTTTTTATATTTTATTAGAGACAGGGCCTCACTGAGTTGCTAAGTGCTTCGCCATTGCTGAGGCTAGCTTTGAACTTGCCATCCTCCTGCCTCAGCCTCCCAAGTGCTGGGATTACAGGCGTGCGCCACCGCGCCCGGCTGTAAATTCTTAAATGTATTATAGCCCTCCGCTTTTCTTTTCAGGAAGTGATCTCCACAATGGAATCATAGGATTCAGTGAGGACTCCCAGCATGGACTTGAACTGGGGGAAGGAGCTGATGTGAGAAGACTGCATCTTCTTGTCACGAGGCAGCCAAACAGGTATGCATGTGTGTATGTGTGTGCGTGCATATTTACACACTAATTGGGATTCAAACAATAGTGGAGACAGGATGAAACATTGATAGTAGGCAGCATCAAATTTGATGTGTCAGTGTTCAGACACTGTAGTCCTTGATCTGGGATTTAACACATTTGGTTCATGATCATAATGTAGGGCTGCCTCGAATGTTTTGTACTTCGTGAAGTACCTCACAGATATCAGATTATGTAGGTCATCACTCCATCATATTTACTATTCTCTGAGGACTCCATATACCATTACACTCTGATGGACACTCGGAGTACCAAAATTTTTTTTGCATGTAATAACATATAGTAACATCTTTGAATTCTGATCCATAAATGTATTTGGTATGCATACACACACACACACACACACACACACACACACACACACATTTTCATTTTTGCACCTAAATGTTCTGTGAAAATGTAGGTCATCTTTTTCTCTTTATTGTAATAACAACCATTTTTAATAGTAGTGTTGTTCCATAGAGAAATTTTTGCTAAAATATAAGTGAGAAGTGTTTACTGAAGTCAGGGGTTCTCTTTAATTTTTGTTTTCACATTTCTGGTATATTATAGGCAGGAAATATTATTTGTTTCACATTCCTGATATAGAATAGTTCCACAAATGCTTATTCATTACTAAATAGAGTATAGTTGAAGAATACAATATAGACTTTGAGCCTTAACCTTTCTGTCATGGGGAGACCTGGTCGTTTTCAGCATTATCAGTGATGATGAACTGGATACCACACTCTGCCCATGGTTTACTTTGTTCACAGGGCTTTTGAAGATGTCCAGGTCTTTTGGAGAGTCACACTTAACAAAACAGCCACTGTTCTCCAGAAAGAAAGGGTGAACCTGATGGATGAACTTCTCTCTGTGTCAGGGACCACAACGTGTATAGCAGGTCAAACACAATGCTTCATCAGCCTCGAACTCAAGCCAGGGAAGGTAAGATATGATGAGATATAATGTGATCAACTTATAATATTGCTTTACAAGTAATCATTTTTAAATCATTTTATGGAAACTCAAGCATACTGTTTATGTGTAAATTCTTTGTGTCTTTCCTAGTTATAATGTCAAAATCATTTTGCTGGACCACAGACTTTAGACTGAGAATTTACTACATTTTGAATTTTTGAATTTTTATAAATAAGCTTTTCAGTGTTTCTTTGTGATATATATATTTTGGTCCTCTGGCCCAGCTACTCATTCTTAAGTCATTTTCAACCAGATTAGTATCTCTGATTACTCTAACTGTTGAGAACCTATCCCTCCATTTAAACTCACTTGCACTTTCTCTGATGATTTATTGTAGGGCTCTATATTACAATGTCTGAGATAATAATTATCTTAGGAAGCATGCTCTTCACTCATGAAATCTGCTTAAAATAAGCAGAATGTTTAAACACTTGTTGGAATTTTTAAAACGATTTTAGTAAGATATTGTATCCTTATTACTTTGGTTTTTTGTTTCTGAGTAGTTCTGATTTCAGTAAAACTAATTTTATACTAGTTGGGGCAAAAGATCACCCTGGAGTGCATCTGACTTAACTAGGAAAGAAATCTGCTACCAATTATACATGGAATGGGTTCTTATGAGGTCTCCAATCACATCTAGGGGTCTTGAGAGGTTCAGGTATGATCTATGAGTCTTGTTTTCTCAGTAGAATTCAAGATGATTGTTTGAATAGAATGTTTCTTTTTTGAGGGAAGATACCTTTTGCCTCTGGTCTAATTATGTGTAGGCACGCTGCTTAATTTTAGATAGTTCTTCACTTAGATTATAATATATTCTTTTTGACTGCAAGTGGTTGTAAGTAATGTTCTAATCATCATCACAATGAAAAGGAATATTTTACTGGAAAATAAAGGCAAGAGTTTTTATGTAATGTGCTGAAATCTTCAGTTGAAAGAAATCATTGTGAATTCAAGCTCACTTGGTCATTAGGGAATAATAGCTCTTGAATATAGTTACCCATACTTTCCTAGTGCTTTATTTTATGGTATTTGCTAAATTTGGCTTCCCAAAAGTGGAACAATACAGTTATTTCCATATTTCAATATTTACTGACAGTTGATCAGAAAGAGTGAAGAATGATATGTGCCATATGAAAGCTAAAACATTTTTTCAAGTAGCAAAATGAAATTAAGAGTATTTATTGTGTGACTAAGATGTGATTTATTCTTCAATAATATGAAAGATTAGTTGTATTATTTCACAACATAATGATTATCATCAAAATGATCACGAAATGATCATGGTAGCATATGCCTGTAATACCAGTGGCTCAGGAGGCTGAGACAGGAGGATCACAAGTTCAAGGCCAGCCTCAGCAACTTAGCAAGGCCTTAAGCAGCTTTGTGAGACCCTATCTCAAAATAAAATAAAACAAAATAAAGGATGGGAATGTGGATCAGTGGTAAAGCACCCCTGGGTTCAATGCCCAGCACACATACACACAAAATCAGAAGTAATGAATAAGGTCCTTGCTGATAGATGAAAATGATGCATTGTATCAAATTAGACAGTCACATGAGCAGTTGAAAACCACATCAGCTGAGCTTTTTTGAGTCATGCCAGGAAGATAATAGTACTCCTAAGGTTTTTACCTTATATGTCTGAGTGAATAATTCATAAAGACAAGTGACTGATAATGTGTTATAAAGTTGAATTCAGACTTTAGAAAATAAATTATTTGAGAATGTTGAGAAAGTAAAAATGCAGAACATGAAAAAGGCACAACTAGCAGAATATATTTAGACTTATTTGATATTGACATTTGTGAAATTTTGAAAATGATATGAAATTATAGAATTTACTATTATCAATATTTGGCCATATACATTTAAAGCTCTTTAAAGAGAAAAGATATCAAAGTAAAATCTCACAAAGTTGAAACTCTTTTGTCCCCCATCCTCAGTGTTCTTCAGCTCCACACCCTGCCTGGTCTCTTCCTGGTACCTCCAACTGAGGCAACTGCTGTCCTGAGTTTTCCTTTGTTCTGTTTTTTTGTTTTAATTCTTTGCATAAATATCCATTAACAACATGTATTGAAACAACAAGCTATTGGAACTTTATCCTTCCAATATCTACATATTTATGCACCTTTGTGTGTATGTGTGTGCGCGCTTATATATGTATATATATGTATGTGTATATATGTATATATAACTTCAAAACTTAATATCTTCACTCAGTATGTTTTGAGGTCCATCTATGATTCCTTTCACTCTGTATATCTCCATAATATTCTGTTTTATGAATACATTTTATTTATCCTTTTGCTCATTTAATATATCAAGTTGTCTCTGGATGTTGGTCTTCTGGTAAGCTTACCTAAAGTAAATGTAGTTTTTCCAACTCTATGCCCTTTTATTTTATCTTAATTATAATTATTAGCATGTATCAATTGCATAAAATAATTGGTTTCTTTGTAAACATTTCACACATGCATATAACACGTTGTGATGGTATCCACTTTCATTATTAAATTTCCTTAATCCCAAAAAGTAATTGTATTTTTAAAGAAAGACCAAAAATCTAATTTCTCTGGTAACCTACCACAAGAATTTTGTTTTTCAATTCTACGTTTATTTCTATAATGATCTATATGTATTATGATATTTATTAATATTAAAACTACCCAAAAATAGAAATAAAGTAGTAGTAGTTGTATATATTTTCCTCTTGTTGTTGTCAGATACCTCAAGTTGAAGTATATTTTTTCGTGGAACTATATGAAGTCACTGCTGGAGCAGCAATAAACAACAGTGCCAGATTTGCACAGATTAAAGTCTTACGATGTGATGAACCCCGAAGCCTTGTGTATTTTTCTGTGGGTTCTCGGCTGGCAGTGGCTCAGAAGATGGCCACCCTAATCAGTTTGCAGGTGGAAAGAGATTCTGGGACAGGACTGATGATGTCTGTTAACTTTAGTTCTCAGGTAAGCTAGCAGCCTGTGATCACATGCATTAAGGTTTTCTTCTCAACTGTATGTAACAAGTGTAGTAATAAAACAGACAGTAATTGATACATTATTTTCTGAGGATGCAATCATAATTCACATTTTATTTATTACACTAAGCTTTATTCTTGCAGCAGGTCAGTTTTTCTCTCATCAGTGACAGATTTTAAAAATGTTTTAAAATGATAAACTTCTATTTTTCTTTGCTTTTGACAGGGTTCATTACAGAATCCAAAGTCTCTCACATAAATCTGTTCTGTTAAATCTCATGAGAGTTAAATTTTTTTTTTCCAGAATGTAACTATATAAGATCAGAAGGAAAAAAGTAAGCGTCTTGTTATGTCTTATCTCTGAAGTAGTTGAAAATTTCCTTCTTCAGAACCTCAAACACTGATTATATTCATCAAATATGTGAGTTCGTGAGGCCTCACTGCCACATTTTCACATCCATCTTACTAGGTGACGTAAGGGTAAAGGCAGGGAGCAGGTGGGTATCAGGAGGCTCACAAAAGCAATGCTAAATAACACCAAGTGACCAGATCTAGTTGGCTCAAACAATGCCCTATACTTTTTTACAATGCCCTATACTTTTTAACATTAATTTTTACTTTAACAGCAAAACTCTTACATAGTTAAGACGAGAATATGTATCTTCTCTACACGAGACATGCTTGTGGGATTAGAGATGGTCCCTCAGCCCTCTCTTTTCTCTCCTTCCTGACTCCTGTAACTCCAGGAAACCCACAATTTGAAAACTATCATTCTAGAGAGTGCTATTATTTATCCTGTTTAAAGAGCCCAAACTCTGTGACTTTAGACCTCAAGATTACATCTTTTATATAATATGTGCTTGGTTGCATCACTATTAGGTGATACAACTGCTCTGTGCTCAAATAACGGTTCTGTGCATAAAATACAACATGTGTATGGCCAATGAGCTGTAGTCATGCACGGGAGGCAAGGCCTAGCACTGTGAGTAGTAAACTGTCCTGCAAGCTCACCAGGCAGAGGAACTTATCTTTGTCATAGACTATAACTCAGGTCACAAAAAGACAACATTCTGTTATCCATTCTATATACCTTGAGGTGGTATAAATGCAGACAGAAGTATTTTGATTTATAGTTGGAAGATCTTAGTATTTTTGCTTAGAATGTTTAAAATAGGAAGAAAAATGACAGGGAAAAAAATCACGTGCTTCATTCTTGCTCTTCTTCCATCTCACACACACACACACACACACACACACACACACACACACACACACATATCACTCTATACTCACTACTTGGGAGAGTAGAGGGGGGCTGGAAATGAAAAGCAGCTGATAAAAGAGATTTGAGGTACATTTAAACTAGTTCATATTGATGATACATACAGATGATAAGAGAATTGAAGTTGCCAAATGAAGAATCTGAATGCCAACTTCTCTATCATATTTCTTTACACTTTTTCTAGATTTGTCATAAGTGACTTTTGGCAAAACACATATTGTCACTAACATGTAGCTCTTAAAGGACATTTATGGGACAATATATGTCATGAATTTTTAGGTTACCCTACTATGATGATTAATTTTATATGTTGATTTGGCTGGCCCACAGGATGCTAATATATTTTGTCAAACTTTACTCTTGTGTTACTCTAAGGGCATTTTTTGGATGAGTAAAACAGATTGCTCTCCTAATGTGGATGAGCATTATCCAATCATTTGGATAACTGGATAGAACAAAAAGGTTCAGTTGAGTAAAGAGGAATTCTTCTTCCTACCTAATAATCTTTGAATTTGAACACAGTTTTTCTTGCTGTCATAGTCATATTGAACAATTGGCTTTTCCTGAGTTTGAAAACTACTTAACTCTGGATTGTGACTATACCATTGGCTTTCTTGGTTCTCAGACCTTCAGACATGGGCTAAACCATCAAATTTCCCTGGTTTCCAGATTGTCATACCACCCTGAAAATCTTGGGATTCCTTGGTCACCATAACTGCATGACTTAATTTTTTATAATTCTCTTTTGACATATTATCTATAGAAACATACCTCCTATTAATTCTGACAAATAAAAATACTACCTTACAATTATAACATTAGTAAAGAGTATTCATGGCAGTACTGTCATACCAACAAACACAAACACAAATGAAAGTGAAGAATGGAATCTGAAGTTTTCTAGGAACGGAGGGCTTCTGTTTCTGGAAAGATGGAGTCCATGTAACTTTCCAAATAAGTACATAACTAAAGACCACCAACATTATTTATAAACAACATCAGAAGACTCTGAAAGCTAGAGAGGAGAAGGCAGAGGAGCTAGAGAGCTGGGGATTCAAGTGGTAAAACAGTGGTGGGTTCCCAGGGTTTTCTTTTTGCTTTGAATCCCAGACTTTGAGCTAAAGATAATGGCATACAGAAAAACTACTGGGGGAAAATTTTTAAAAGCCCCCACAAAAGTCTGCTATCTCTAGTCAAAGGAACAGATAAAGGGCAGCCTAGCAAGATAGAAACTTTTAGGTAAAGGTGTACTTCAGCCAAACACCCCAGAAAAAACTGTTTTCACATATACCCACACCAGCAAAGAATAGATGGGGAATCTAGCTTTCTACCTTGCCAGAGGCCTCAGGCTCTCTGCTGGCATAGTACTAGAGAGACCTAGTGGAGAGTTAGGACTTTCACCATTGCCTAGTAGAATAAAATGAAACCCAGCTCCCCTATGGTATTGAGTGATACTCTGGGGAGGCAATAGGAAAGTATTTATGCCCTTCTCAGCCAGGGCAGTATCAGTTGAGGACTACTGTGGAGTCAAAATGACACTTAGCAATAATGAGGAATCTCCTTCTGTCAGCTGAGAACAAGTGGGAAAATTAGGCTTCTACCTTCACATGTCAGTAATAAAGTACATCTTCCCATCCTTTGCCAGAGCAATATCAAAAGAAGCCAACTAAAACAGAAGGCTTAACTAATATTCAGAATCTTATAAAATAATATTCAAAATGCCCATCTTTTCTTTATCAGCCATTTGTCCTACCAAGAACAAAAAAAGACCTAAAATGGAATGAAAAAAAAAAATAAAAAGGAAAGGATCAACAGGTACCTATGGTAAGATGACAGAAGTAAAAGTATCTGACATTGTAATGGAGCCATCAAAAAAATGCTTCAATTAAGCTAACCCTGAAGAATGGAAATTCTGTAGATTAGAGAAAGGGAAATGAAGGGAAGGGAATGGGTATAGGAAAAGGAAAGACAATGGAATGAATCTGGCATAGTTTTTAATTGTACATGGATAGATGTACTAGAGCGAATCTCACCATTATGCACATCTTTGCATTTCTCTAATTGCCAGAGATGTTGAACATTTTTTCATGTATTTGTTGATTGATTGTATATCTTCTTCTGAGAAGTGCCTGTTCATTTCCTTAGTCCATTTTTTGATTGGGTTATTATTATTATTATTATTATTTTTTTTTTGGTGTTAAGATTTTTGAGTTCTTTATATATTCTAGATTAGTGCTCTATCTGATGTGCATGTGGTAAAAATTTGTTCCCAATTAGTAGGCTCTCTATTCACCTCACTGATTGTTTCTTTTGCTGAGAAGAAGCTTTTTAGTTTGAATCTATCCTGTTTATTGATTCTTGATATTAATTATTACACTATAGGAGTCTTATTAAGGAAGTTGGGGCCTAATCCAACATGATGGAGATTAGGGCCTACTTTTTCTTCTAATAGGCACAGTGTCTCTGGTTTAATTCCTAGGTCCTTGATCCAGTTTGAGTTGAGTTTTGTGCATGGTGAGAGATAGGAGTTTAATTTCATTTTGTTGCATATGGATTTCCAGTTTTCCCAACACCATTTGTTGAAGAGGCTCATACATTGCTGGTGGGATTGCAAAATGGTGCAGCCAATATAGAAAGCAGTATGGAGATTCCTTGGAAAACTGGGAATGGAACCACCATTTGACCCAGCTATTCCACTCCTCGGTCTATACCCAAAGGAATTAAAAACAGCATACTACAGGGACACAGCCACATCAATGTTTATAGCAGCACAATTCACAATAGCTAAACTGTTGAACCAACCCAGATGCCCTTCAGTAGATGAATGGATAAAGAAAATGTGGTATATATACACATTGGAATATTACTCAGCAATAAAAGAATAAAATAATGGCATTTGTGGGTAAATGGATGAAGTTGGAGAATATAATGCTAAGTGAAGTTAGCCAATCCCAGAAATCCAAATGCCGAATGTTTTTTCTGATATAAGGAGGCTGATTCACAGTGGGGTTGGAACGGGGAGCATAGGAAGATTAGAGAAACACTAGAAAGGCCAGTGGGGAGGGAGGAGAAGGGAAGGAGAAAAAGGGTTAAAAAAAGAAGATGGTAGAATGAGATGATATCATTACCCTAAGTGCATGTATGAAGACATGAATGGTGTGAATATACTTTGTATACAACCAGAGATATGTAAAAATGTGCTCTATATGTGTACTATGAATTGTAATGCATTCTGCTGTCATATATAACAACTTAAAATAAAAGAAAAAATAAAGCCTCTTATTAGGGCAAGATAGGAAAAAAAAAGAATGGGGTACTAATTAGAATAAGATATAATCCATGCTTGTGTAATTATACCAAATGGATTCAACTGTCATGTATAACTAAGAAGAACCAATAAAAATGCTTCAATTAGCAATTACAAACATTCTTGAAATTAGAAAAGTAAAAAGTTTCAACAAAGAAATAGGAAGTATTAGTAAATAAATAGACGACAAAGAAGAGCAAATGGAAATTTTAAGAGTGAAACACATAATAACTGAAAGTGAATAGATAGGCTTAGCAGTAGAATGAAGGGAACAAAGGAAAAAATCAATGATCTTGGAGATAGAATTATAGAAATTATCCAATTTAAACAGCAAAAGGAAAACAGATTCACAAAGATAAAAAGAGCCTTCCAATGCAACAGTAACCAAAGATCTAACATTGTGTAATTAGAGTCCTGAAAGAAAGAGAAATCAGGAATGAAAAATACTTGAAAGAATAATGACTGCAAAATTTCCAAAACATTTTAATCTGTAAATTCAAGAAGAAGTTGAGAAAACTCCAAGCAAGTTATATTAAACATCTGAAAATTAAATACAGAGAGAAATATTGAGAGAAAGAGGAAATATAGGAGAAAAACAATTTGAACAATAGCAGATTTCTCACCAGAAATCATGGGTACAACATTTTTCAAGTGCTAAGATAAAAGAACCATCAGCCCTGAATTCTATATTGAGGGGAAATATCCTTCACAAATGAAAGAGAAATTAAGGTATTATCAAAGGAAGGAAAAAATAATAATTTATTGCCCACAGACCTATTCTGAAAGAATAGCTAAGCTAAAGTTATCTAAACAGAAAGGGAATTATAAAAATAAATAACTGGGAACACCAGGAAGGAAGACATAGTAAGCAAAAATAAAAAACAAAAAAAAAAATGAAGAGACATTTTATTAGAGAATATGTATATATGACAAATAAGCACATAAAAATTTGATATTCAACATCATTAGCTCTTATCAAAATGCCTATTGAAACCACAATGATGTATCATTGTATACTGTCAGAACAGCAAAAATTACATCAGTGACCATACCAAATGCTGGAAGGATTTAAAGATACTAGCTCAGATCTCTTATTCACTGCACATGGGAATATAAAATGGTACAGCCACCCTGGAACAGAATTTGTTGGTTTCTTAAAGAACTAAACATGAACTACCATATGACTCAGCAATTGCACTGCTGGGACATTTATTCCAGAGAAATTAAAGCTTTTGTTCACACAAAACCCTGCACTTCAATGTTTATAGCAGCTTATTCATAATACCACAAAACTAGAAACAAGGCAGATTTTTTTTAAGAAAACATCCACTTTTTTAAAAAAAATTTTTTTAGTTATACATGGACACAATATCTTTATTTTGTTTATTTATTTTTATGTGGTGCTGAGAATCGAACCCAGTGCCTCACATATGAGAGGCAAGCACTCTGCCACTGAGCCACACCCCCCACAACCCCAGCCCCAAACATCCACTCTTTTAAAATTTCTTTTCTTTTTTTTTTTTAGTTGTACACAGACACAATACCTGTATGTGGTGCTGAGGATCAAACCCAATACCTCACACACGCAAGGCAAATTGCTCTATCAACTGAACTACAACCCCAGCACCCCCAAGGCAAATTTTTTTAATGGGTGAATGGTTAAACTGTGGTATGTCCATGCCCTGAACCACTACTGAGTAATAATCAAAAATAAACTATTGATACACATGACAATGAGAGTCACCTCTGCATGATCGTGCTAAGAGAGAAAAAAATCTCCAAATTATATACTGTATGATATCATTTATATAATATTCCTAAAAGTACAAAATCATAGAATTGGAGTCTAATGGTTCCCAGAGATGAAAGAGGGGCTGGCGTAGAGGGAAGTGAGTGCAGTTACGAAAGTCAATATGAAAGATTTAAAACAAAAAAACTGTTTTGGCCAGGTGCGTTGGTACATACCTGTAATCTTAGCGGCTCTGGAGGCTGAGGCAGGAGGATCACAAGTTCAAAGCCAGTCTTAACAACTTAGCAAGGTCCTGCTTCAAAATAAAAAATAAAAAGTGCTGGGAATGTTGCTTAGTGGTTAAGTGCCTCTGGGTTCAATCCTTGGTACCAAAAAGAAAAAGAAAAAAAAAATGTTTTGTGTCTTGTTTGTATTGATGCCGGTACCCTGGTCATGATTTATATTATAGTTATGCAAGATGCCACCAATAAGGGATAGTAAGTAAAGGGTGTGGAAAATCTCTTTTTATTACTCTATAACTGCATTTTAATCTACAATCATTGCAAAATAACAAGTATGATTTTCAAAAATCAGAAATAATAATTTTACCTTCCTATGTTATTTTCCTGTTGCTTTATCACCCTGCCTTTCTTTCTTTCTGAATTTATGGCATATTGCTAGAAGATAAAGCTATGTAATTCTGTTTTCCAAGAACTGGCAAAGATGAGAAAACAATTATGAACCAAGTTACCATTTTGTTATGATGATAATGATTTTTACTTTCTTTGGAGAGATTAATGAAGTTAGAATAGTCACTATAATAACATCCACACCCTTTGTTAGATCAGCATTCCTATATACATAAATACCACAGGCAGCATAAATTCTCCAGTATCTAAGTCTTAATGATATAAAGAAGGAATTTTCCATCCTCATTACTTGAAATAAGGAAAATATCACCCATTCTAGCTATGCTTCAATTAAATAGGCCTATAGCTAAACCAAATTTGAAAACAGATTCTAGATGCTATTCATTTATATATTTGTGCAGTAGCTCAGAGTACACAAGTTCAAGAAACACTGTGAATTTACTCCTTATTCTTACATTGCCCATTTATTCAAAGTCTGTTTCTATATTGACTTTCCAATATCATTCTGCTGATTGTTTGTGCCACATTTTTATAAACATAAGAACACGTTGATCTTTTCATTTCCTTTAAATATTTGAATTATGAAGCAAACAGTGGACAAAATGTACATATGCAGTTCATACTAGTCAAACACTACCACCTCTGTGAGAAATCCAGCTTTACCAGGAATTTAAAACCAGGGGCCATAAACCCCTCTCTGATGCCATCTTGCTTTTTTCTTAACTCTCCTCATCCTACAGATAACCTCTATTCTGGATTTCCTGTTTAATTATTCCCTTGATTTTATTTGTAGTTTTACCAACCACCATATGTTTTTTGGGTCTACCTGTTTAGGAACTTATGCAAATGAAATTCTTGCAGTTGTGTTCTGAGGCATGTTGGTCTGAGGCTTCCATAATTTATTCAATAATTTCTTTGTTAAATACCCATCCAACATGTTCTGATTTTTATTATATAATATTCAATGCATATATATATAGTGTAACCATTTAAAAGTGCATGCATTTAAAATACAAAAGCCAACAAGCTTTTGAGTAGTTTTCTTCAGTAAAGTTTTTGTTCTGCCATTGTTCTGCAGATGCTTTTTAAAAGACTTACTTCACTGATTGTTCATTTTTTGAAACAGTTGATTACTTCCTCTTCCTGAATTATGCTGTTCCCCTTTGGGTTTCTGGATGTGGTACTCTCTACTCTTAACACTTAGCTCACTGGGAGCTCCTTCCTGATGTCAGTGTAGGTCTTCCTAGATGATGCCTGTTGGAGTCTACCCAGACTCAGCTCTCTAGGCTAGACTATGCAGACCTATTTCTTTAAGTGTCACTTGTAACCTGAGGACTCCAAATTTTTATCAATTGTCTTTCCTTTTCCAGACTCATGTATCTGATTGTTCTTACTCAACATCTTCACTTGAGTGTCTGAGACATCTCAGACTTAATGTATGATAAATGGCTCTTGATATCTCCTTCAACAATATTTCCCCTAGCTTTCTTTCGTTCATCCAGTTACTCATTCATCAAAGCCAACTGCTCGACTTTATCCTCAATTTTCCTTTTCCTTTCACCCAACACTGAATTCAGCATAAAGTCCTCTTAACTGTACATTCAAAAATACATTTTCAGTCTGAGTACTTCAATTCTTTCCACTCCTGTGACCCTAAATCAAGCTACCACTGTTTCTTGCATGAACTATTGCAAAAACTTGTCCCTTCTTCCTGCCTCTGTGCTTATTTCCTTCTAATAGTCTAATATAAATAATAGCCTGTACATTAATGAAAATATTGAATGAAGTGGGCTACTCTCTTGTATTTTCCATATTTCCAACCATGTGCCCACCCCAAATGACTCCGTCCACCTTTCATGTGAGCTTCCAGTCACATTGGCCTTCTGGTTTCTTCTCTTATATAAGATAGTTCTTACTTCAGGGACTTTGTGATTGCTCTTCTCCCTGCCTAGAACATTTCTCCTGAGATCTAGAATATTTCTGCTGAGATCATCATTTCTTTACTTCACTGAGGTCTCTTTAAATATCAGCTCAAGAGCTTTTATAACTAGCATTATCTAAAATTGTGCCCTTACCTTTACCTTTTCTTCCCTTACTTTGTCTTATTTTTTGTCATAAAGCACCATGTATTAATAGATAATTAATCCTATAGCTCTTGTGTTTTCTGTAAGTCTTTTCTCGAATAGTAGTTTCTTTGAGTGTCCTGCTCTTTAATTATGCATCTGTATTATACAATCCTGGGCTATACTAGGAGTTTCACAGTTGTTGGCTCTGTTGTAAATAAATGTGAATTCCTTTTGTTTTTCCTTGACTAAGTAATCATGCTTCACTTTCTGAATATTTTTCAATAACCAAACTGAAAATATCAGAGGTATATGCATTTAGGACCTTACTTACAAAACATTCCTCTATCTAAGTGTGAGCAAGAGACCAGTTTATTTTTCCTTCTCCTTCCTTCCCTCTGCCTCCTCCTTATCCTCCCTACTTTACAACCTCCCTCCCCCTACCCCCCCCCACACAAATTTCGAGGTAGGAATGAAAATTTTAATGTTCCTTTTTTTCCTTCATACTTAATGTTTTCCAGCATGTGTAAGCTAAAGCACGACTTTTAGTGTGTTCATGCTGGGAGAGATTTTTGAGGAAAAACTGACATTTCTTTTCCAGTTCTCCTCCTTGATATGTTCATTCAAAAGAACCTGTCTTTCCAAATCCCATCACTGTATGATGTGTGTTTTGCTCTCCAACTTATCTAATTAGATTAGAAAACATATAAAGCCCCATATTTTAGTGGCATTTTTGTTATTGCCTATCAGTTTACTTAACAAAACTAGAATTTTTTTTTAAGAAATAAGATTTTGTTTATGGAAAGTTCAGAGACATCATAGTTTCACTTATATATTATTGTTTCATTTACAGGAGTTGAGGAGTGCTGAAACAATTGGTCGTACTCTCATATCTCCAGCTGTTTCTGGAAAGGATTTTGTGAGAACTGAAGGCACATTGGTCTTTGAACCTGGCCAGAGCAACACCATGTTGGATGTCAACCTAACACCAGAGACAGGGTCTTCAAGTCCATTTCCTAAACGATTTCAGATTGTGCTTTTGGACCCAAAAGGTGGTGCCAGAATTGATAAATTATATGGCACTGCCAACATCACTCTTGTCTCTGATACAGAGTCACAGGCAGTTTGGGGCCTTGCAGATCAGCTACACCAGCCCCTTGATGAAGACATTCTTAACAGAGTGCTCCACAACATCAACATGAAAGTAGCCACAGAGAACACTGACGAACAACTCAGTGCTGTGGTGAATCTACTAGAAAAGGTAAGAAAACCTTGCAAGTGGAAACACTTGGTTTATTAAAACTTGACAAATTAGAAAACCAAAACAAAATAAATCACATTCTATTATATCACATACCATGGAATTGTGATAACACTAAACTTCTAAATAATTTATCGTACCTGATACTGAACTTTTGTTTGGATACGAGGAATGCCTGTTTGACACCCTCAGTGTTCAATTTGGGGACAGGTGCATAATCTTGTGCAGCAAAAAAGATAGTTCAAAGTCTGAAAAGGCGGAACAGATGCTAGAAGCTACAGACTCTTTCTGATTCTCCAGAAACTGTTCAGTTGTCATTGGCATTTGATCCTCTGGTTTTTTTGCCTCCATAAAAAGAGGACTTGGAGTAGATTATCATCCACATAGTGCTTTCAGTTTAAATGCCATGAAACAGGAACAGTTATTCACTGCTTGTTCTCTGTTCCTTTTGGGCACTGAAAACTTTCACAGAAAAGGAAAAACTATGGGATGGCCAGATAACTTCAGGCATTCAATTTAGCCTGGACTTGGACCAACTAGGTTTTGTTTTAGACCCATTTATTTATTTAGACTTCTGCAAATGATGGAGTTAAATTGAGATATGAGCCTAAGGACATACATGAAAACAGATAATTAAAAGGTGTTAGTACTAGAGGAAAACACAGGAGTGTGTGTGTGGGGGGGGGTGGTTCTTACCAAGATATTTCATAATAACACATTTACATACAAGTATAAAAAGTTTGATTACATATATATGAATTTATTAATACTATATTTCTAACATGGTGACCTTTAAATATTTAAAATGTTTACAGCAGGGATTTAGAATATCATGACTATTCTACTTCCTATGATATTTCTTAAAATATAAGGCTCAAAGTGTAAAAAAGAAAACTGTTATGTATATAGGTAAGAAGAAACCATGCCAAGTAGCTTGTAAAGCAGAGAAGTGGTTGTTATTGCACACAGAGAACATTCTAGAAAATAATGATTTCACTCCAGAAAATAATGTTACTTAAATTTTTTTTTTAAAATAATTTTTTGAGTTATACATGGACACAATATTTTTATTTTGTTTCACTTATTATTTTTATGTGGTGCTGAGGATCAAACCCAGTGCCTCACACGTGCGAGGCATGTGCTATGCCAATGAGCCACAACCCCAGCCCATGTTACTTATATTTTCTAATGATAAAATGACTTGGGACATCAGCAAGTTGATTTTGGCCAAGTCAAGGGAAAACATACACAAAACATTTTAGGGTAGAACAGAGAAATTCATATCAAATGTTTTGGAGATGATATAAGGAAATTCTGCTGCTTTTTTTCTCAGTAAGTTATATAAGACTGTTATATACTATTGGTCAAGAATCAACACTGAGGGCTGGGGTTGTGGCTCAGAGGTAGAGTGCTCACCTAGCATGCATGAGGCACTGGGTTTGATGCTCAGCACAACATAAAATAAAATAAAGATATTGTGTCCACTAAATAGTAAATATTAAAAAAAGAATCAATACTGATTTAAGTAGTTGTCAAATAATATATCTTGTTTTGTTTTGATCACTTGTGTGCTTTACCAAAAGAAACTTTCTATTTCCTTTTAATATGAAAAAAATTGGGGGTACCTCTGAAATTCTTGGGTTTTAACCTTTAAAGCTTGTTCTAGGTGAATACCTAATGGGTGTTGTGTTCAAGCAGAACAAATGGGTGGGGGAACATTTGTTCAAATACCAGGTATGGTAGGAATGCTTATTTTAGCATTCCTTACTGTAATAACAAAAATTGGAAAAATAAATTGCCATTGAGGGGGGGCCTAGTTAAATAAATTTTGGTGTATTGATGAAAGACAGCCATGTACCACACAAAAACATTTGGTCAATAATGGACCACATGTATAATGGTGTTCCCATAAGATTATAATGGAGCTGAAAAATAATTCCTATTATTGGTATTTGTACTGTAGCTTTTCTATGTTTACATATGCAAATACTACCATGTGTCACCTAAAGTATTAAGTATAGTAATATGTTGTACAGATGTGTAGCCTGGGAGCAATAGGCTAAACCATGTATGCTGTATGTGTAGACGCTATTGCAGGTAGTAAGTACTTTGTCATATTCACAAGGACAGAACTGCCCACAATGCATTTCTCAGAACATATCCCTCTTGTTAAGTTATGATTGTATGCTCCAAAATAAATATTTTATGTTTTAGACATAGTTATGTAATTAGACTAAAAGAATAATGAAATAAAGCACTGAAGATGTAGATAATAACATATAGATAAGGTTATAAAATTTAACCAATAAAAATAAAGAATGCCTAGTTAAGTTGGAATTTTATATAAACAACAACTAAATTTTGAGCATAAATACAACATAAAATACTTACTCAGGACATACTTATAGCAACCAGTTATTATTTGCTCATCTGAAATTCAAAGAGTCAGTTAAACTTCATCTAGTAACGTTCCATATATATCATATTAAATATATCATATTAATAGACACTCCAACCTCAGCTTCAAGAGTACAGCCTAGAACTGCCAGGGCTGGATAAAACTTGGTTCTATAAAATCTTGTATTGCAGGTAAAACTGTTTAGTATTTATAAGTTTCTAAGTTCTTTGAAACAGAACCCACTCTATGTAATGTATTTTTTTAACTAAAATCTCAATAAGTCTTAGATAAGATCACGCACTCTAGAATTATTACTTATTTATGTTCACATGATACAAATATTGTCCTAAAAAGAGCAATAGCTTTAAATGATTCATAGGAAGACTTCTGGGTAAAATCCAACAGTAGGATTGGGCATATTTTTGCTATAACATGGTATTCTGGCCTCTGATTTTTCCATGCATGGTACAGTAAAAATAATTTTAAAAGCTGTCAGTTGCCTTAATAACAATATCAGCCTTTTAAAACCCTGCTTGATTTGATATTACAGTTTTTATTTTATCAAATTTAGGTTTCCTGGCTATTGAAGGTTAGTAAAACATGAGTCAGGTGGTCTAATTTTGTGTTCTGGAAAACTTGAAAGAGCACAGGAATAATTTGTTTTGTGGAAGTTTGGTAGACTATCTCCCATTTCCAAAGATTGCCTTCTTTTATTTTTTACCCAGACAAGTTTTAAATTTTTTGCCATGATTGTTTCAGGTCTTTTGATTGTAAGCCAATTTCTATAATTTGAGTGTTTCTTTTGTAGTTATTTATGTAAAATGGCCTTAAAAAGCCAGACTATTTATTTTTATACATGTTTAATGTTATGCATTTTATGCCAGGATTATTTTGTACATATGATTTATTTTATAATGGTACTAACTGATTTAGATTTCAATCTGTATTTTACTGACTGATTTTGTATTTTATATTTGTAATAATTTTAACTAAGTGTCTGTGACCTGAGCCGATCTGTGTTGTTTTTCAACAAGCCTATGGGGCATGTTGGGAGTCAGTGCAGGTAGCTGTCAGGAACACCTCCTGGGTTTGGCCAGTTACCAATCCTATGCTCTGGCTGACTTAGTTATCTTCTTTCTGCCTCAGTTTCTTTCCCTGGAAACAAAACAAAGATTGTAGTAGGACTTTCCTCAGAGGATTCTTGTGAAGATTAGAGAAGTTAACATAAAATCCTAAGAACTACGAAGTGCCTATACTAACCAAGTGTTATATAAATGGCCTTTTTGTTTTATTTTGTGCACTCTAATAAAAGGAATTGTTTCCATTGACCATAGGTAACAGTTTCAAAAGCTCTAGAAATTTTGGATCATAACTTTTAATCCTTAAAATTATGTACCCTGTGTCTCTGCTGGCTTCTGGCATTTCATTTTCAGAAATGTCTGATGTCAGATTGAAGTTTTGTTTCTCTGTTACTATTTTTTTTTCTGATTTCTAGTATGACTTTTTTTTAATATTTAAAAAAATTACCCAGATATGTCTGGTGTTGTTTGTTTTCCTAATTTCCTCTGATTGAAAGCAATCTCTGCACTTTTAGACAGGAGTGTCTCTTTAGCTTACGAAAGAACTGTGGGTTTTTTTTCTTCTATTTGTTCTTTCATACGCTTGTGGCTGAGGGATTTGTCCTGCTTGTCTGTTATGTTTTCTTTGAGTTCTAGGAGAGTTTCTTGAGGTTATTTTCCATTTGTTATGTCCAGTTTGCTTGTTTCAATGTCCAATCAGCTGTTCTTGTATTTTCGTTTGTAATTTCCTCATTGTTAAATTGTTATTCTGTTCCTTTTATCATATTTCCCCTGTGGATTATTCTCCATTCTGCCATCCTATCTTTGAGATGGCTACTCTAAATTCAGATCTTGAGATCTTCTCTGAGCTTGGAATGTGACTAAATCAAAAAGTTATAAAAAATTAGGGAGAGCTTCATCATGAGCTCCTCTAGTAGGAGGAACAGATAAATCATTTCAAGGTTAATATAAATTTATGTGCATGTTGCAAAGAATGATAATCTGTGTTTGGCAGGTGGAGCATAATGTAGGACATAGACATAGAGAAAGCGATGAATTAATAGGAACTTATCAGATATATTAAAATAGAACCAAATAAGTCAGTGGCTTCACACCATTGCTTAGGTATTCAGTTGAGATGTGGGCTCCATCATTCTGGCAGGGAAAATCCATGAGGGTGATTTTTCCCCCCTATTTTCCTTATTCCTCCAACAATGAATAACCCAGTCCTCTAAAGTAGGAAGGGCCATGCTTTCTGAAAAAGACAAGCATACCAGGTGGTTTTGAGTACTATTGGTTGAAAATAATTTCCTCATTTGGTGTTTAGAATTTAATGATATATGGTAGCTTCTGTTCATTGAAAAACAGACAAAAATAATCCTACTTCCCTTATAAAAATATTCTCTAGGCATTTATTTCCTTATATGCTAGTTAAAAGAATGTAAATTCTTGGGGCTGGTATAAAAATGGGACTCATTTTATTTCATCAGGCTAACTGTTGTAGTTAAGTGATCCATGTGACCATTTGGTCTATTAAAGATTAAGTAGAAAATATTTTGACTATTATGTCTTTTTTTAAAATAAATGTTTATTTTTGCATTTTTAAAGTGCAAATGGATGTATTTGAAATAAAATTTTTGTGCCAATTTCTCTTAAATTCTTCATAGGTTCATGTTTGTTAACATTAACAACACATGAGATTTTATCGTATGTAATGTATAGATGACATATGATTTAAGAAGTTTATTTTTGAATATATATTTTCATACTTGACTTTTTTCCAGATAACTGTTGAAGGAAAAAATCAAGTTTTCAGTATCAAAAGCAGAACTCTTTTCTATGAGATTCTTTGTGCTCTAGTTAACCCAAAGCGCAAGGATACAAGAGGATTCAGCCACTTTACTGAAGTGACTGAGGATTTTGCCTTTTCTCTGCTGACTGATGTTACCTGTGGCTCTCCTGGTGAAAAGTAAGTATCTTCTAATACCTCAGTAGTACCTTACATTCATTTCTTCACTGTTTACCAAGCAAATTGACACTGACATGATGTAACTCAGAATTATTTGGCCAATGCATTGTACCTGTTGGGCAAATTAAGCTAATTGTTTGAAAAAAGCCTAACAGTTGAATGAAGAGAAATGGATTGAGTACTGTTAGGAATATATTCTTATTATTTTTAAGTGTGTTTTAAAAGTTGTAAAAAGCCATGTTGCTTACTTGTATGGATTCAATGAATAGACAATACATTCTGAATAGGACAAAAAAAAAGGAGAGCTGATTCCAAACTTTAGGAGTGTTTTTTCTTAATATCTTTGTTTATTAATTGTATTTTTATGTAGTGCTAAGGATTGAACCCAGTGCCTCACACATGCA
The DNA here is from genome assembly GCA_025594165.1 of Tamias sibiricus. Taxonomy (NCBI): domain Eukaryota; kingdom Metazoa; phylum Chordata; class Mammalia; order Rodentia; family Sciuridae; genus Tamias; species Tamias sibiricus. Next base: position 59,523,743 of record CM046661.1, read on the forward strand.
AGGCGAGCACTCTACCATTGAGCTATAGCCTCAGCCCTAAGAGTGCTTCCCAAAAGTATACTTGTGAGACAGCTCTCAGAGTATTGTTGAACGTTAGGCTGGAGTGTCATGGCAGGAAGCTAGCCAGAGGAGAAGGAAAAAATAAAATATGGTGCTTTTAGAGACCTAAACATGTTTTATTTCTACTTGTCAACATAAAAGTGGCTGATAATAGAACATGTCTGGAAATTGAAATTCAACTTGATTTTCACACTGGAATTATACTACAGAGGTATAGTAACAAAAATAGCATGGCACTGGCACCAAAACAGGCATGAAGACCAATGGAATAAAAGAAGACATAGAGACAAATCAATGTAAATACAATTTTCTGATATTAAGACAAAAGTGCCAGAACATACATTGGGGAAAAGATAGCCCTCTTAACAAATAGTGCTGGGAAAACTGGAAATCTGTATGTAGAAGAATGAAACTAGACCCTTATCTTTCACCCTGCACAGAAATCAACTCAAAGTAAATCAAAGAACTAGGAATTAGACAGAAACCCTGTACCTGCTAGAAGAAAATGTAGGCCCAATACTCCAGCATGTTAGCGCAGGAACAGACTTCCTTAACAGGACTCTTAAAGTGTACTGAGGCTGGGGCTCAGTAGTAGCACACTTTTCTGGCATGTGTGAGGCAGTGGGTTCATTTCTCAGCACTGCATATAAATAAATAAAACAAAGGTCTATCACCAACTAAAATTAAATCTTTTAAAAAAAAAGATTCCTAAAGTATATGAAATAAAATTTAAAAATCAATAAGTGGGATGGCATCAAATTAAAAACCTTCTTCATGCAAAGGAAACTAACATGAAGAGGGACCTTACCGAATGGAAGAATATCTTTTCCACCTGCTCCTCAGGGAGTTAAGGTACATTCATACATTCTAGCTGGTGGGACTGCAAATGGTTATCAAATAAACTCTGGAAAGCATTGTGCGGAGATTCCTTGAACAACTAAGAAGAATGGAACCACCATGTGACCCAGCTTTCCCACTCCTCAGTATATATCCAAAAGATTTAAAATCAGCATACTATAGTGATAAAGCCACATCAAGGTTTATAGGAGCACAATTCATAGTAGTCAAACTATGAAACCAACCTAGATGACTTTCAATAGATGCATGAATAAAGAAAAGTTGGTATATGTACACAATGGACTGGCATATATACACAACTGTGTATGTATACACGATACTCAGCCATAAAGAAGAATGAAATTGTGGTGTTTGTTGATAAATGTATGGAACTGGAGACTATCATGCTATGTGAAATGATCCAGACTCATAAAGTCAAGAGTTGAATGTTTTCTCTTATATGTGGAAGCTAATTGAAAGTAAGGGAGGGGGGATTAAAAAAAAAAAAAAGGAGAAAGAGACAAAGGGAAAAAAGGAAGAGGGAATTTCATCAAAATAGAGGAGACATTCGTAGAGTTGAGACTGAGAAGGGGATTGAAAAGGAGGAAGAAGGGATGGGAAAAGGGAAGAACAGTGGAATGAGTGTGACTGAGGTTTCCTATGAATGTGCATGGATGTGGCATGGTAGTTCCTGGCACTGGGTATATCCATAGGATGCTAATTTTTAAAAAAATAGTAAACTCTAAATGGATTGAAAAAAGATTGGTGGAGTAGAGGAAACAGGGGTGGGGAGTGCTGGGAACTGAATTGGAGCAGTTTCTGTTCCATGCTTTTGTGATTATGTCAGGGTGTATCCTGGTGTTGTATGTAACTAAAAAGAATAAAACAACAATAACCATTATTTAATGAGTGGTATCTGTTTAAGGCTGGGCTTATATAAAACTGTTATCAATTTTATTATTTATTCTCAATGAATGCTGTTATCAGTGTTTATTACACTGAAATTTAGAGACACTTTGAAGACTATATTTAAAAACTCAAATAATAATTTAAACCATCTCCTTATTTAAAGGGCCCTTTATGAACTCTGGCAGGTTAACTAAAAAATCAGTTGAATATGTAAAACTTTTAATGTTAGTGTTTTAAGTCCCAGGACATGCAAAGTTAAAAGAGATATTTAATACAGACATAAAAAGGTCTGTGGTAATCTTTTTACCAGAGAGAGCAAGATGTAAATAATAACACAGGTGATCTTAACTGTACCTCTGCTCTAGTCTTGACATAGTATTACGTTGAAGAATAATGAGTGAATTTTTGTAGATAAAAACATTATGATATTGAAAATGTTATAATGTTATGATATTGAAAATATTATAAATGTAATAATGTTCAACTTAACTCTCACTAAATGTTATATATATACATATGTGTGTGTATAGAGAGAGTGTTTTATATATAATAGTCATATATAAACAGTTTTATATAAAAATTACTTTAGTATAGTTCTTTTAAATGTTTTTATTAGTTCATTGTAACCCATAACAGTTGGTTCATTTTGTCACAGTCATATATGCATGAAATATAATTTGCTCCATTTTAGTCCCTAGTACTCCTCCCTTCTTCTCTCCTCCCATTTCTTTTCCTCTATTGTACTGGCCTTCCTTCTAATTATTTATTTTTTTCATTGGTGCTTTATAGTTATACATAGAGATGGAATTACTGTGATATATTCATATAGCATAATTTAGTCAATTTCAAATTTTTTTATCCTTGCATAGATCTTTTTAAAAAGTATCTGTTCAACATTAGAGTTAGGGCTTTTATTATTCCCATTTACAGATACAAAAGCTGAGGCTAGGGCTTTTGCACAGTTGTGAAGGTCACCAGTCCATGGGGAGGCATGGACTTACTTCCAGGGCTACTTGACCCTACAGCCCTGCTCTGTAATAACTCCCTCCCAACCTCATGGGTCCTAGGTTTTCAGACTTTCATCCCACATCAGTGCCAGTGGGTGACAAGGTTAAGACAAAGAACCAGTATCCCCTTTTCCTGTATTCTTTCTTTAACCTTGCTGGGTAAGTCCCAGTGTTTGAGGTTTTCTTTGGAAAATCAGCAAGGTATCAATAACTTCACAGGTGCCTCTTTTCAGGAGCCTCCTTCTCTTCACCACCGCTCCTGAATGTCCATCCGAGACCAATGATTAGCAGTTCATTCTTAGCACCTTTGATATATGCCTTTAATTCTGTCTTCAGAAATCTCTGACATGGATTGTTTATTTGTTTCAAGTTAAGTTCCCACTTAAGCCACAGAATGTTTCTATGTGTGTGTGTTTGTGTGTGTGTGTGTGTGTGTGTGTGTGTGTGAGAGATAGGGAAATAGGAAGGCTGTGTGGGTGCAGTGGCATACCTGGTAATTCCAGCAACTTGTGAGGCTGAGGTAGGAGGATGGCAGGTTCCAGTCAAGCTTGGGCAATTTCGTGAGACCCTGTCTCAAAATAAAAAAAAAATAAATAAAAAGAAATTAGAAGGACTGAGGGTGTAACTCAGTGGTAGAGTACCCCTGGGTTCAATCCCCTGTAGAAGGAGGGGAAGGATGGAAGGAAGGGGAAGACTACATAGGGGCCAACTGTTCAGTTAAGTGAAGATGAATGCCAAATTAATTGAACATAGAAAATGAGAGAGATCACAATTATTTTGTTTTGCTTAAGTAACTCCAAAGACAAAGATAACCATACTATTATGCATTATCTATATATTGTCTTAACCAATATAAAGGAGATCTACTGAGTAGCGGGTTTGGGAATTGAGCAAGGATAATGTCAAAAATGATGGAATTCAGAACAAGCACTTGAAAACCAAATAAAACCAATGCCAAGTAGCATTTAGGGTCCCACTGAGGTTGGTTACAGTGAATTAGTAGTGGTGCCAATCAACATATTAACAATCAATCAACATATTAATGTGCCCCCCACACTTCAGTCTAGGTGTAAAGTAGCTTATGAGATTGACCAAGGTGAGTTCATTTGAAGGGCATCGATATAAACAGGTTAAGTGCCAGGAAGGGTTGGTTTTCATTAAGGGTGGGGAGAGTCATTGTGATATAATGTTGGTTTGCCAAGATAGAAGAATCTATGGTGGTGTTGCCTGGTCAGAATCTCAGTAGATTGCACGCGGAGGGGCTAAAATGTGTCTGTACAGCTATGGGGGTGGGCCTCATTGGTCTTAACTGCTTTGTTGCCTTGTCAGGGTTTCTATAATGGCAGCTATTAGGTGTGGAGTCACCAATGATGATTTGGGAAGCTGAGTGTGGAGACTGTATTGGATTTTTTTTGTATTAATTTTTTTATTACATTTCATATTATACTTGTAGAGCACATTTTTACATATCTCTGTATACAAAGTATATTCACACCATTCGTAACTTCATACATGCACTTAGGGTAATGATATCCGTCTCATTCTACCATCTTTTTTTTTTTCCTTCACCCTTTTGCCCCCTCCCTTTCCCTTCCTCCCCATTGGCCATTCTAGTGTTTCTCTAATCCTCCTATGCTCCCCATCCCAACCCCACTGTGAATCGGCCTCCTTATATCAGAGAAAACATTCAGCATTTGGATTTTTGGGATTGGCTAACTTCACTTAGCTTTATATTCTCTAACTTCATCCATTTACCTGCAAATACCATGATTTTATTCTCTCTTATTGCTGAGTAATACTCCATTGTGTATATATACCACATTTTCTTTATCCATTCATCTACTGAAGGGCATCTAGGTTGCTTCCACAGTTTAGCTATTGTGAATTGTGCTGCTATAATCATTGATGTGGCTGTGTCCCTGTAGTATGCTGTTTTTAAGTCCTTTGGGTAT